>VWZW01004300.1:91902-134502 GCA_013397115.1 Edolisoma coerulescens | reverse complement strand
TCTCCGCACTCGGGTGAGTTTCCGCTGCTTCCCGCTGCTGCAGCCCGGGCCCGCTCCGGGGCTGTTGCACAACCACGCGCTGTCCCGGGATGGCTCCGCGTTCGCCTTCGGGTCCGGATTAGCCTCGCACACGCAGCCCGAGGAGCCCGAGCCGGGCTGCCCCGCCGGGGTGAGCGGCTGCGGCCGGGGTGCGCCCCGGCACCTTCGCCTGCTGGAAACGCCCCGCCGGGGCTTTGGGCACAGGGCACCCGGAGCCGGGGTACTCTCTGCCAGGGCCAATGTCCTGCAGGCTCAGAGGTGTTTGTGGTTCGTACTCATGTGCTGTGGAGCCTCTTCTCTCGAAGCCTGGGGAAGTTCAGTACTGTTGTGTTGCAAACTAGTTGCACAAGAGCTGCGTGAATAACTGAAAACGTAATTGAACTCCATTATAAATTTATATAATCATGCTTTTCTTGGGCTTTTAAATAGAAACATATCAACAAAATGCCAGGTTTAAAGAAGTAATACTTAAAACTTGTTCTGGACCTGCTTTAATTCTTGTCTTACTGCAAAATTAAGACTCAAGTGTTCTGATGGTCTTCTAGTGTGTGTTCATACAATATATGCTATGCAGTAGAGTTTCATCTAACATTGTCCATTCTTTAGGTTATATAAGTGGGTACTTCCTACAGGTACTATCACTTTAGCAGTATTGGATGTACCTTTTTCTGTTCATTGGATACAGTTCCTTTCGAGTCTTGGACTGCTCATAGCTCTGCTTGGCCCATCTGTTTTTCTAGCCCTGAGTAGCACAGCCGTGACCTCCACCTTGCCTCTTCAGTTTGTAGGAAAATACTGCAACAAAAATCACTGTCTTGGCCTGTGCTGTGTAAACACCCTGTGAATTTGGTTTTGCCTGTATTATCCAGGCACTTTTCGTCCCATTCCTATGGGACTCTCGACAGCCTGATTCCTGCGTATATGCTTTTGTATCTTCTTCCCCAATCCACTGTGACTTCTCTTCTAGAAACCTTGCTTTTGTTACTCGTTTGCCTGCTTTGTCAAACCCTCTCTACTAAGCCACCTGTTGCACTTTTCCTATCTGAGCTCAGCAGCTGCTGGTTTCTTCTCTTGCAGACCTAGCCTGACAAGGCACCGTGTTTTTTAGATAGCAATTTATCGTCATCTTTAACATACAGTTCTAAATTTATTCGTTAAATGGAAAATTCACATACCCTGTATCATAAAGTGTTTGCTCAGAATGAACAAGGGGGAACACAATCTGCATTTAGCCCCTCAGATTTTCCAAAACAGCAGATGGGAAGGGTGTTCTTAGTGTCTATGTTCCTCGTAGCAATTGTCATACCAGTAAAGGTGAGTGTGCAGGGATTGATAGAACTCCTTAACCAGAATGCAAAACCTCCACTTTCAGCCACGTATTTCTGTGGGAGTTAGCGGAGCTATTGCCTGCAATATTCTTGTCAAAAGTATTCCCTTGTTGTACCTTTCTGCCTGGAAATAGGATGCACCTCTGTATAAAGAGGTGAACTGGAATGTTGCCTACACGGACCTCGAACCATCCAAGAAAAAGATTGCAATGGAACAAGTGGTCTGGATGCTTCAAATCACACTTGTGACGGCAGGACTTAGTAGCTGTTCTCTTCAGTAAATGTGAAGTTATTGAAACTGTTGCTTGTAACCTTGTAAAAAAGCTCAACAAGCTCCTTAGTTACTAAATTTTGACCCTCACAACAGGAGGGCAAAAAGAATTCCCTTTCTAACACAAATAATGACGCTGTGGGTTACACTAGAGTGGAAGTAAGACTAATTGCAACAACTGGCAAAACCAAGTAGACAGATAATTGAGTGTGCATGCAAATGTATCTGTTAGGGTTTTTCTACCTAGAGAGCTGTCCTGAAGTGTCTCCAGCTCAATTAGTGTGATGTCTTCAGTCCAGAGGGCTTTAATGAGGAGTTACACGTACTTTTCTTTTTCTTGACCTGCTGCGTTAAATTGTCAAGTGAGTGGGTTTATTTTTATTCTCTAATTGCCTGTCATTTCCACATGAGGGTAGATTCTGTGGGAAAGTCAAACAAGTACCCCACTCAGAACTGGCAGCAAGTCTTTGCTTTTTGGGTTGTTGGTTTTGTTGATTTTTTTTTTTTTTTAGTTTCTTGATAATGAGATTTAATAACCTTATGGAATAGGAATATCTGATCAAGATATCTGTAGATATATCTATTCATGTATCTATGTGGATAAAATTCAGAAATGCCCATATTTCTGAATATATTGTTATCTACTAAAATGGAGGACAAGTTTGGAGGAAGTAGATGAGAGAGTAGCACCAGCACTTCCTTAAGTAAAAATGCATTTATTTTGACACTACCAGTAGTTCTGTGCTCACTTTGATACTGAGCTGTATTGGTAGATCTTTCTTTCCTTCAAAACTCACAAAAGAATATCTTTCAGTTAAGCCAGTGTTAGATATAATGCAATGTAGCATGTTTGGCTGAAATGAATGTAGCCTAGCAGGAGCTGATCTTGTCAAGCCGTTTGGGAGAACAGCTAGTTAGATATTGTTATTACTGTAGTAAATATCCATCATATGAATCCTGTTCTATAGCTTGTCTGTAAAATGTGCCAAGAACTTACAGTTGTATTGCACTGGGGGAAGTACAAGTTCATTGTCTCAGAAAACCTGACTATCTGACTTGAAGAAATTAAATTTTAGCACTCAAAGCTGGAAAAGAGATTGGCTTTGAAAGTTTATTGGGAAATGTTTGTTTGAAAGAGACCAAACTGGAACAAAAAAGAACGTTCATTGTAAGTAGAAGGCAGCTGGATGTTCTTGTGTGCTTTAAAGAACTTGAGATGTTTTTACAGCACTGTGTGGGCGGTTAGGAAGGTTTGTGTACACTTCCCACTAATGTTCATGGGCAAGAATAAATTTTGGCTTTCTGTCTCTTACTTTTTTCTTTTTCTTTTTTAATTGAAAAAATAGAGATGGTGTAATACTCATCCTGAATAAGAATGCAGTAGGTTATGTATAACCCTGAAGGAGAAGGAAATGGTTGAAAATTATTATCGTATCTATTGTCGCACCTGAATACCCTTTTGATTTCTTTTGCTTTCTTTACCTCTTAAATTTGCAAAGCAGAAAAATACCTGTTTGATAGGTACTGCTACTTCTGTGATCCTGACTGAAATGAATGTAGCAATAGCGTCTTGAACATACTTATTTTGTTAAAAAAATGTCAGATACCTTTGTGGAATATGTTGGGCTTTGTGAAGTGATGTTGAGGAACACTAGAAGTGGAAGGACCTAAGTGAAGTATTTGTTCTAAGTAAAATCAATTCATACTATTCCTTACTTGAGTTTTTCATACATAGTTGTAAAATTTTGTTGTATTTGTTCCTTCAATAGAACTAAGAAAACCCAAACCAGTGAAAGCTGTTGGAGTTTGTCATTGAAAGTTTTTGGAATGCAGTAGACTTTATAAGGAGAATGAAAATAGTCAATTGCAGGCTCAGAAAAGGCTTTAAAATTTTGGGGAGGAAGAGAAAATACAGAAAGTCCAGATGAAGGTGCCAGTAAATGATGCCAAGTGTACCCATGCCTGTAACACTGGTTGTGTGACTCATTGAGAAGAAGAAATTAGTTTGATTTTTGTATCTAGAACACTGCTTCTTTCCTTTTTTTTTCTCATTGCAGTTATAAAGATAAGCTTTAAAATTACTAAACCATTCACTAAAATTAGGCCAATTTGTGCAAGTGTGATGCATTTCCAATGATTGTCTTGGCTGAGGCCAGTGCAGTACAAGTTCAGGCAGTAACCCATTGGCATGAATTAAATATTAATCCCCTGCTGATTGAGTTGCAGCCAGCAAGAAGTCCTGCAAAGTCTCCAGGTTAATCACCTGGTTAAAGTTTGCTTGGCCTCTATCTCATTCCAACTCTAAGTAACCTATTATTTTAATATAGCACATTCCTAGAAAACTTGAAAGGGTTTGAAGTCTGTTCAGTTTTCTGATCCAGTTTATTATACCACAGCTGGACTTTGTGCCACAGAATGCCGCTTTAGGTGAAGGGGAAAGAATAGGACACGTTGGTCGGCTTAGTCCTTTTTCAGCAATAAACTGGTTTAATTGGTTTTGAAAACACCTCATCTGCTACCTCTGCAAGTCTTTCAATATAGACCAATGAAAAGTCGGGGAGGAGGAGCCGGGAGTCATGACTTTGAATTTGTGTTATCCAAGGATGACTGATATACTGTGAACCACAATGCCGCTCAGGGTTGCTCAACTGCAGTTCTTTTATGGCATATTTGTTTCATTATGGTAAACAATTAAACCAGTGGTAAGAACTGAAGGCGGCAGTGCTATCTGTGGTGGATAACACTGCTGAAAACCATGGAAGGCTTATCTGAAACAGATACCAGCAAATGCATTTCAATTAAAGAGAGGCATTGTGTACTTTTAGCTTTCCTACCCAGTAACTGCTTTCTGTACGGGAAAAGCAAAGCTAGTGACAGTCACATATTAATTGGCAGTAGCAAGACTTTAATTATCTTGTAGCACTTAAGTTTTTCTAAAGTAAAAGAGCAGTATTGCTGCTCTGTGCAGCACAGTAGTGAAGCAAGCAGAGGGACAGCTATTTTTCTGTTTGTGATTTCTAGATACATATTTCTTAATTTTTCTTTACCATTCTTTAAAATAAGGAAATAACAAAAATATTCTCCATCAGATTATCTTGTTTTGATATTACTTTAGTTTTACTTTGACATGCATATGCCAACAGTGTCCATTTCAAATGGAAGCAAAGTCTCTCAGAACGATACATTTAAATAAGGTAATTATTTGGCACCATACATTTAAGTTAAGTATTAATTTGGGTAACCAAGCAATCTGTAACAACATCTAGTAAGGATAAAAGTGTTTAATTATTTGACTGCTTTGGATAGGAGCATTTGTATTTATCTTATGAAGGATCTTCTGTTTTCTGCCTTTTGCCATTTTGAAATCTTGGTGAAATATTTTCTCTGTTTCCTTTAAGTGACACATTGATTTTTCAATGTAATATGTCAACACATTGGCTTTGTATTTGCCTCTTAATTTATATGTTAATATTCACTTTTAAATTCACTCTAAAACAATTAGATGTTTTGATATGTTGTTCTGGAGATGTTGGAAAGCTATTAGGAGATAATAAGAGTTTAAATAACTCAAAGTTAAATTACCATTGTCTTACCAGCAGAGTGTAACTGCTGCTCAGTAGTATATTAATAAACCCTAGCACAAGTACTAATTGGCAAAGCTCTAGTAGAATGGGTATAGCTTAGAAATAATACTTATGTGGCTGCAATTTATGTATTACAGGTACAGTTGAAGTTTTTCATTATGTCAGTTCAGATTTCTGATTTTGGCCTGATTAGCTGCAGTTTTTATACTGGGAGGAAGGTATATAAACCAGTGTTTGTTTAGCAAAGTTATTTGGAAGGTACTGTAAATGACTGTTAATGTTTTCTGTCTTTAAATGTAAACTAAACCATTTCAATAGGTATGTCTTAGTTGTTGATGCTGTTGCAGTACTGAGGGAGTTGAAACCACTCAACTTTGTACAAATATCTTACACATAGACTTTTAGCCTAACTTCTGCAGTATTATTATTAGCAATATAGTTAAAAAAGAGAGGAGAAAGGAAAAGAAAGTTCCTTTAAGATTGAAGTTGCAGCAACAAGTTATATAAGATCAGTTTGAAACCATCTCTTTAAAACCTTTTAAGGAAGTATCCTCTGTATTGCTATGAAATGTAAAGATATCAACTTTTCCCTCCATGCCCCCACTTCTGTCTTGCAGTTTCAAAGTTTTATTGCTGTTTGCTGTATTGATTTTACATGCTGTCTCTTGTAAGTATAACAAAAATTCTGCTCCTGGAGACAGCTTGCGAAACAAAGTTTGCGTACTTGAAATTGACTCAGAAGGAGCTTGGTTGATAGCGTGCCTGTAAGAGGACGTTTGTTTTATGATTGAGGGTGCGTCTATTTGCTGTGTTTGAAAATTAATACCTACAAAATGTTAAAGCAGTGACTTTTCAACAGCTGAGTTATGTGAAAAGTTGCTGTGACTTTGATTTGCTTCTTGCTCAGGTCATAATCACCGTTTAGCTGTAAAGAGCGATGAGAAAAAGATCCTGGGGGTTTTTGTTTGTTTGAAACCTTGTGGTAAAATTGGTGTCTTCCTACTTATTGTGGTAACTAGAGTGGAACGATTCCTGTGCTGCTTGGGCTCCCCAGTGGGAGATCCCCATTCAGAATTCCCAGGCAGCACGTGGTTGATGCAGGTCTGCTGCTCGGAATGCTGCCTGCTCCCGTGTAAGATGGCCAGTTTTAATGTCTGCTCTGCAGCTGGCTGCCGGGGCGTGGGCACTTCATCATTTCTTCTTTCTGCCTTCAGGAACTGTTTGCTTGAGTTATGTGCTGTTGGGTAAGAAGACTGAATTTGGTTCTAAATCAGGGTATTTCCAGTTGGATTGTGTGCAGTTATGTGACCAGATGACGTGTGCCCCAATCAGCTGGGTAGCAGAACAATGGACACGAGAAGATAGCAGGGATGAGTGGGTGGCTCTGAAGGTTGGTGCAACTCAGCTCAGCTAGGTAAGATTTTCAGATTCTTCTTGGCTGGAAGGAGAACATGGAGACCGTAGCAGCAGAGGTCATCCAAGACCTGTCAGTGAGACTATTCCACCCCAGTTTGTGACACTAAGGCTTGACTTCACCGCTATCACAGAAGGAATCACTGATATGTCTGCACCAGTGCAGATAATGCAGTCATGAAGTGTCCTTGGTACAAGTGTACTGTAGACCCTGGTGCAATCTGCGGTGAATTACTTGACATGAGATGCATGGACATGTTTTCTGTTTTATAACACAGACTTACATTCATGCTTGGCTTTGTTTCTACTGTAGATGGGTCTTGAGCAGATCTGTGTCAGCTGAGGAATTTCTGGAAGATTGTCCCACTGATATTTGTAAAATAAATCAAACAATATCATAATATGAAAGCCAGAACTTATATTTGAATCTAAAACATGATTTCTGACAGCTGGTCTTCCACATTATTTAAGTTTAATTCTTTGGTTCTGGAAATGCACATCATATTTATGTCCCTTATAGCTGTGTCAGTTGTAACAGAGAATTACAGCACAGTGACTTCTGATACTGTGCTTTCTGTTTTGGTTTTAGTATTTGAACTAGAATGTTATCAGGTTAATTTTTCAACTAATATGAATTGTTGTGACTCAGTGAAATGTTGTAGTGCTATGGAATGTTTTCTGGCTTGATTTGTAATCCTTTATCATCTACCACTTCAGGAGTCTAGTCTGCACTGACCACTCTTGGGAGTCCTTGCTCAGCTGACAGCTAGTATGTACATCTCTAGACATCTTTCATCTCTCAAAGTTTCTTTTTGTTTGCAAAGTGAAGAATGGAAGCCACTTAAATAATAAAACTGTTAATGGAGTGCTTCAAATTATTCTGAAACACTGTCACTAAGGTCAGACCCATAGAATTATTTTAAATTCAAAAATGAAGCTTGGGATGAGAGTTTTTGATAAAATATGCTATGAGTCTACTGTATACTCCAAGGGGACAGACATGGAAGAAGCCCCAAGGAAAGTGGTGGGTGGTGGAGGCTCTTGATTTGGATGGAAGGACACAGTTACTGATGGTTGAGTTTTGCAGTTTTGTTGCTCTTTTGAAGATATTGAGCATTACTTTGGCAAGAGGTATAAAATGATTTACCTACTCTGGTTTATGTCTTGGAAGATGAGTTAGATCCTTCTGCTTTCAGAATTTATAAATTGAGAAGTGAGAGCTGGAATGCACCACACAGACAAAGCTTTAGTTTTCTACCCAGTTATTGTTCACTTCCTCAGTGGGTTTACTAAGCAAAATCTGTCATTGTGGACAGAAATGATAAATTGACATGTGGATGCCTGACTTATTGGCCCTTATTGAGCTTTCTGATTTAGTTGTTTAGCTTTCTAGGACCTTCATGTGAAAGAGCTTCCTGAAGCCTTTGTGGGGGCTGATAACTTCTAGAGGCTTGCTTTTTGCAGATAAATGTGTGGATTACAAGTGCTTAAGAAAATGAGTAAAATCTACCCTTGCTTCATTCTATGGAAGGATAACTCATGTATCGTGGTGTGGCTAGAGAAAGGGGAAAAGCTATACAAACTCCTTTCATGCAAATTAGATAATGATTTCTATGATGCTTTGTGTAAATTTAGGGAGAGCATTTTTGGTCAACAGTGCGCAGTTGAATGGTATTATTATTGACTGAAGTATGTCGCTAATGAAGGCTGTTCACAGTGTCAAATGAAGTTCATAGTGTCATTTAACCATGAATTACTCTTTTGGAAAGGTCTTGCTAGCACAGCTAAAATGTGCCCCACTGGGTATCCCTTTCTGAAATCTGTTATGATTTTGTACTGCCCAGTGGTTAGCAGTTGAATAGCAATCTATTTTTGGCCTCTTTTCTGGGTTTGGTTTCTTTTAATTTTTTAATAAGTGTATTGTTTAATTTTTCTAATAAGTTTATTAGAGGTTGAACACTCAAAAAACCCTCGATCCTGCTTATTTAGTCAGAACTGTGCACTGACTGAACTTCCAGCACCATCTATATGGATTATGTATGTGACAAGGGCACGTTAATTGCAGGACTGACTCACAGAGGTATTTAACACCTGTGCCCCACGGACTGCAGTGGGAACTGCATACCTGCGTGCTCTGCCAGGTGTGGGCACATCTGGAACAAACAGTATTCCCTGCAATATAACCCTATTCTTAAGCTTTTAGTCTAAAGATAGTACTCCTGGCTGATGAGGTGTTGGTATGGAATTTCCTGGATGCAGCCACAGTAGATGTCTGTGTTTCTGAAAGGGGGCTGCTGGGTATGTGCTGGCAGGACACTGGGTGAACCTCATTGCTTTCTAACTCACCCAGACACTCTAGTGGATTGCCACAGTAGTTTGGTCCACAAACAACAATAACAAAGTAAGTTGCTTGTGAGATGAGTGAGGTGGAAGTTGACAAGACGTGCCTCCCGCAGTACTGGAGCACGCAGTGTCCGCATCCAGGCCGTGGTGCAGCTGTGATGACCCAGCTGGTGCTGTCCCTGTTACTTGCCCAGCCATCAGCAAAAGGACAGCTGGAAATGGGGTCTTTACGCTAAGGTGCCAAAGCGGTGAAAATGTGTAGTACAAGGTAGATTCTGAATAATCCTGGAGAATATATGGACCCTCAAAACAAACACACAGTTTTCATGTTTGGCTTGAAACCTGCTTTTCCAAAAGGTATGAAGCCAAAATAGTGGCTAATAGGTTATAACCCAAGATTTATACAACTTAATAAGTGTCATTTGCAGTTTTTTAGGTTCTTTTCTCTGTTCCTGTGTTCATTTTGCTTCCTGATTTGTTTCATTGGACAAAAGAATGTGCTATAATTTGACTGGATCATGTTTCCCAGATGACTGAGCCATTATTATAAACAAATCCTCTTGTGTATAAACTAGTGAGTATCCTGTGGCAATGTCTGCAGAGTACATATTTGGCTGGGTACAGCAGAATAGCTTGAAGATAATAATTTAACAGCTAACTGTTTTTCAAGTACTGTAGGTTCAATATAGAAAATAAAGTGGGGTACAAAGGCTTTTGTATTCCTGTGGTTAAAAGATCAGCAGTATTTTTCTTATATTATTTGTTTACATATGGGAGGGTTTTGTTGTTGTACAAATGACAAAATTCAATAAATGCCCATTTTATTATGATGCAGTTTTAACTTGGGAGGAAAAAAAACCCCAAACACAAATAAAGCCATTAAAGCCATATTTCATTTCAGGAAAAGCTGGTCTGTCTGAGATGGCTGCTGTTTGAATACCTTTCAAAATGGAGTTACGTGGTGCAGTACATGGTGATTAGACAACAGCTACAAAGTCGGCCACAGCAGAATCGCTCACTTTACTTGTTGGGGCAGCACAGCAGAATTTTGTTGATGTATCAAGCATGCAAAAACAAATAGACAGACTAACCCACTCTTAGAAAACAATCCCGTATTTTTGCCAGCCTCCCAATTTCATTATGCAACTTGTGTAATAGATGGTAACTTGAATACATATTAACTTTTTGTGCTTATTGACTTTAATTTTGTAATGCTGCTGATGCAAGATAAAGAAATAGCAAGTCAATAACTCTGTCAAGCGGAAAGAGGGATCCAGAATTTGAGTGGAAGGGACTGCAGCACTACCAGCCAAGTATACTGTGGAAAAATGAAAATTGGATTAACATGATATAATTAAAGACTGAAAAGGGAAAAACAGAACCCATTTAACTAAAACAGCAAACTCTGAAAACATGTACAGCTCATTGCTTTAAACACAGATGTTCCAGAAAACACTCTGGGATGTCAAGAATTTTAGGACTAAATTTGAAGATGTGAGATGACAACCATGGACATTTTTAGCTTGTTCTGAGCAGCCAAGGTAGCACTTGTAAATATGAGAATAATTCAGTTTATTCAAGAAAAAAATCATTGTCATCAGTTCACCATGTTAGACCTTACTCTGTCTTTTCCTTTTGGCCAGACTAAGGCAGAAATAAGGGAATTTGGAGCAGATACAGTGCATGATAGATCTGGTCCTCAGTACTAGAGGATAACTTTGGAAAAAACAGATATTGGACAAAGAAAATAAATACCAATGTCAGACTTAAGATTTTGCTTTCTGTAAGCCATGCAAATGAGACAGTGGGTTCCGGATTTCTATTTTTTTTTTAAGTGTGTTGAGGTGGGATCAGTCCAGACTCCATTCAGCCCCTGGAAACCAAGGCTCTATATTAAACCCCTGCTATTTTAAACCTACCATCTAAAATATGTATTGATTAAACAATTTAGAAAAGCACAGCTGCTTCTGGAGTGTCTGAGATAGATCATGAAACAGTCCTCTGCAGAAAGATCTGCAGCACTGAGCAAGAATCCCCTGATCTGTTGTACCATAAATGGTCACCTCAAGGCAGACCAAATGTGGTGGGAAAAGGACATAGATGTGTATTTCTGACTACTGATGATGAGATTGATGAGCCAGAGAGGAGAGCGTTGCTCCTGCTGCTGTGCCCCAAGCTGGGAGTGCTGTGAGGCGCTTGCACATGTCCAGTGTTTTAAGGAGTGGCAGGGAGGTGGGGATTGATTGATTGATTTTGCAGAAAAAGAGAAGACTTGCCAGAGTGAAGAAATAAACTGTTCTGTGTCCTTTTCCTCTTCTTTGCTGTGTTTCTGATGAAGGTGTTTTCCTTTATATGCTTTGGTCTTGCTTTACTGTTAGCATTAGGATTTTGCAGGTCTGGGAATTGAAATAAAGTTAGTACTTTAATGACCATCAACAGCCTTCAACAGATATTTTTTATTGCAGTTACATTCTTGCTCTTCAGGATTAAAAAATCTTGTCTTTTCACTACATGGGGTGTATTTTTTACGAGGTATATTTTTTCCCTGGCAGTTTGCAAAGCTCGCTTGCCATGGGATGTGTATAAGAAAACCGTCATGTTGAGAGCTGTACATAACTTACAGACTTAGCCTTTGCTGATACCATTCCTAGAAGATGACATTTCAGGTAAATACATAAATAATCCACCTCTCAGAGGCGTTGTTTCTGGAGTGAGGGTTGGGAGAGTAGGTGAGTAGTATCCAGAATTGGACTTCCAGTCAGGCAGAACCTCTCCCCATCTTTGTCAGAGTAATGCCCTTAGACAAGGCTTGTAGTGAAGCTTTCTTGAGAATGCTGGACAATCCAGCCAAGAAATTTTTCAACTAATCTAATTTATAAGAGTAGATCCTGACAATTTGGCATTTATCAACAGAGCATGCTGGAATACAGTGGGAGATAGAGTTTGAAATATGAGATGTGTGTTAGAAGAAAATAGAAATTTGCATACATATAACATTTCAGGAACTGATCTTATCTCTTCTGGCTCTGTTGGGGCAGAAGAATGTCTCAAGATGCGTGGTCAGTATGGACAGCATTCAACAAGTTTATTTATATAGACAGGGAGTGAAAATTCTCTTGCAGTATCACTTCTTTAAAGCTATGGCTTTTCAACCCTTTTTGAGTCCTTTCCTAAGTAAGTTAACCTGCCAGAGCTTTAAGAGTGTTTTGTGGCTCAGGCATCCAAAGACTTTAGGGCCAGGAAGAGCAAATGGGCATAAAGAAAGAGAAGCAGGCTGGTGTAGTGTCAAAACATACTGGTTTTGTGTCAGTGCAGTTACACCAGTATTAGGTGGCACAGGTATGAAAGACAGAAAAAAGACAGCCCCTCACATCCATCCAAGCACCTTGTTTCCTCCCAGGTTTCTTAGAAGGTGTTGGTGAAAAATATGGGACAGCAGACAGCTCTGCAGGGCAGTCGGGGATTTGACCTTGTGTATTCACAAATCACAGGCTGCTGTCATGTGGCTTTGTTTGACAGCTGTCTGTTCTGTCACATTTCCAAACCCTGAACTCAGACATCTGAAATTGCTGTTGTCCCCCTCTGCCTGCCAGCGTAAATAACTTCTGTCATTCCCTTTCCCCCATTCTTCTCAATTGTTTTTAAAAAGTTAGGGCGTTGGGCTAACTTTATCTGCTTTCTGTGCCTTCCCTTAAGCATAAGGCTTATGTGTCCAGAATTTTGTTCTGTAATTAATTGTAAGCTGTAATTAAGTAACTTACCTTGAAAAATATTTAGAAAACCAAACAATAGTTACAGAGAGGCCAGAGATCATCTGAAAACATTAAATTACTTATAAATAATTCTTAAAAACTACTTGAACAAAATCAGTTCCTCCAGAGGATAATGAGGGGAAGGCACTCAGCTGTTGCTTCCACTGTGCTTTTCTTAAGCAGTAAGATGCTTCCAGCTCCTCTTGCACTTGCCTTACTACTTGATGGCCTCCTTTTCATTCTTGCCTCGAAGTATCTCAGGTCCTTGAGCCTGCCTCATTCCTGACATGTTTTTTTGATTAAAGCAAAAATGTAAGGTGCTTTTTTGTTCATTCCCTTCGCTTTCTGGAAAACAGATAAGAATTGAGGGATATTTTCCCTTATCTCTTTCTGTGAGTAAGCTGTAGGAATGCTTTCCTGCTCCTCGTGTGGTGCTGGTCTGAGCTCCCTGCTGGATGCAATAGCCATTGATTCTGTTGCTCTTCTATTGACTCAGGCTGGCATGTGAAATCATCTGTCTTCTTGGGGTTAGGTGCTAACAGATCATGGGAAAGGAAAACAAATCCTTGTCTGGTGAGAGATTCTGCTCGTGTTATCTCAGTTTATGGTGCAAAAGGCATGACTTCAAGAAGTAAATGCACAAACCCCACAACGTGCTCTGTATTCAGGGGATAGCTTACAATGGGTTGAAGGTGCTGAGATATCATATTGTTTCTCTGCTGACACTTGGGGTGCTGGATGTTTCCATTCTAGCAATGCTACCTGTAAATGGCTTATATTCCAAACAACACCAAAGCCAGTCAGATAAACCAGACAGGGATGAAACAAAAGATTATCATTTTGTTTAAAGCGCGGAAGTCAGTCTATGAAAGTAACATGAAAACAGGGTCTCTTTCCTTTGTTTACCCTTCTGCAAATGTTTGCTTAGGAGCAATAAGAGTTAATTGTCAAGCTTTACAATGTAGTCAGAGATTTTCTCATAAAATGTATAACAGACTCTGCCCAGATGGCAAATGCTGATATGTAAATCTAAAACATGAAAATTTCCATTGGGGGCCAGATGGTGGCTTAATGTGAATTGTTTAACATTTATGTTTATCTTATTAAAAGTGCCTTTATATGTCCAAACTAAGCTATCAATGTGGTTGGAAGAGCATATCACTAAATGAACAGAAAAATCAAACCATCAGTACAAGGCACCTCCTGCTTACATGGATCATGGGAAAGCAAAGCATGTCATCTGTTGAGAGAAGTTGTTTCTCTGTCTTCAAAATTGTGAAGAAAATATTATAACCGAAATGAAATCACTGTTTGTCAGCTTGGGAAAAATCTTAAACCCATACCATTTTCTCTGGAGTTAAAATTTTTGGACAACAATAATACACAAGTTGAATCCCATAATGTGTTTGCCCTTGGCCTAGGCGTTGGTGTTCAGAGGGAAAGAGCTGAGCCCCAGGCGAGGGAGAAGCACCGTGGCTGCAACCCCTCCTGGGCACAGGCCTGGCTCTTCCTGCACGGCCTCTTGGCTCTGCCAAACCCATCATTTCCTCTGATGCAATCCAAGGAGTTGCACAACGGAGGAAAGAACAAGCGGGCGCTTGTGGAGGCTGTCACATGAGGCTGTGCCTTTGCAGTAAATGTGTCTGATACTCAGGGAAGTGGTCAGCCTGGCTCTGAAGGGCAGCAGCCAGCTCTGGGTCAGATGAATCTTTCACAGGACTCTCGGTGCACGTGTTCCAGTTTAGATGCCAGTCTGTGCTCACTTGTCCCTCCAAATGAGTCTTTCTAGGACCAGCACATCATGTTGGGGCATCTGAAAAACAGTGGGTTGCTCTTGCACAGGAAAGGAGAACACTTTTTAATAGCTTTAGTTTAAACACTCCAGGTATTGAGTACACAGTTACTTTTGGGATACTTTCACAGTAGAAGGGGAAAATTGCTTCAGTGATGAACCTAAAGTAGAATGCCTGCCTGTGTGGGTACCTCTGTGTATGTCTGTGCTGGTGTTCGACAAGGCAGGCAAATAACTCAAAGAGGAAGACTGTGGGGAGGCTAAAGGAACAAAATTGCAAAATGTTTGCTTTAGACTGCAAGGGTTTTTTTTAAGAGTTCTTTGCCATTACCTCGTGCTTGTGGTTGTGATTCATTCCTTAGTGAATCACTGGTCAATGTTGACTCCATTAACTTTGACCTGAGGCTTTGGACTAATGACCAGAATATTTTTTTTTTCTTGAAACGTGCGGTATTACTAAAAGCATTGGCTGACATTATAGATAAGTGTTAAGTGGCAGGTTAATATTTAAATCAGTGTGCTGTTAGATACTACATATCAGCATATTGACCAGAAGAACACTTCCTCCATGTAGCCCATATATGTTAAGAGTAATTAGTTGAATTGTTATTCAAAGTTAAGACTAATACTGCTGTATTTATGTACAACTTTTCAAACTGAAAATAGGAGGGCTCTTTTCCAGTTACATAGTGGTAACAAAAATGAAACAACCTGTCCTTTTGGTTTTAAGTGTCACTGGCACAACAACTAAATAAAATTAAAAAGTGCTCCCAACAAGCATTGCCCTCCAGGGTAGAGCGTGACACTGGCAGAGCTCAACTCTTTGCCAGAGATAAGACACTGACCTAAATATGGTCGCTTGAAAAATGGTGATGGGAGCCAATCGGTGCTGTCATATTTGTCAAACAATAGCTCAAGATCCTGCCAATCCTGATAAGCATGCAAGCATATTCATTCAAAAAAGAATCCTGGTTGCTGAACTGACTGCTGCACACACACAGAGGTAGTGCTGTACAGCCACAGCATTTTCTGTGGTCAGCTGGTGTCTTTGGAGACGTCTCATCCCCCAAAGGAGGCAGCACCCAAAGCTACTTACTTCGATAATGAATATGGCCACCAAATGGCTGACAGATGTAATAGCTGTCTCTTACCCTTTTGTAGTAAGGCTACAGGGATCTTCTTCTTAAGGAAAGTGTGTTCTGCCTTCTGTAGCTCTCTTTTTTGTTCACTTTTGTTTTTCATGATTTAACCTGAAACTGAGCACCAGTTCTGATATTCTTGTGCTGCAATCTGTTGCAACTCATGAAGGAAAACAGCTCTGCTAATTGACAGCTTTGTGCATTATACACACACAGGCACAAAAAAATCTTTTGAGTCACATTTTTAATGATGCTTAGTAAATGAATAATTCAGAAGTGAGCCCTAAAATCCAGATCCTGCAGTTTTATCCAGAACATATTGCAAATGCTCAGAGACTAGGAAACACTTTTGGATCTGTTGCAGAAGGAGACACTGAGCAGCTGGTAAACTACTGGCCTTTAATGAAGCTATACCATATTGCAGTATCTCCAATTACTGCAGAACTTAATTAGTTCATTTTACCCTGCCAATCTGGAAAGACCAAACATTGTCTTGGGCAGCCACCGTAATAATTTCAGCTTCTTCACTGCTGGCCATTAAAGCTGAGTTTGGTCTCTCCCAGCAAGGTATATTAAATATGTTTTAGATTTGGAAGTGCCTGCATTGTGTTACACAAAGATATTTTACGTAACTACCCAATTTTAGTAAAAATACATTTTTTTTAGTTATTAGTAGAAGTCGTTCATGCCACATGAAATGAGGACACTGATTTGGTTTGTTCAAATGTGGACTTGGCCTAAAGCTTTTTGCCATAGCAGTTGTACAGATGTGATAATTTTGAATGGCAGCATGAGTTGGCAGTCAAGTTACTTTGCTTCTCCATTTGATAATAACCTTTAGAGAGAAGGCAATATTTTAATTTGATATGATGGCAAAAAGTTTGTGTCTTGGGTGTAGAGCTGCTGAGTGAATCAGGAAGGTTCTGCTTAAACGAAATGCAGTGTTTGGTGTATTAGTTGTAGGGTGTTAATCTGATGAGGATGCCCAACACTGAACATTATTTTTACATGATGCCCCAAAGGGGCATTTATTTTAAGCATAACGAAACATGATGTAAAATCAAAAACTTCCAGGCACCAGCTATGTGGTTGGCATTTACCCATCTGAGAAATGTGGCTACCAAGTATTAAAATTCTGTATCAGCAGGCATGCAAGTTGATAAGTTTTGTGTGTTAGGTTTTCTTCGTAGAAGAAAATACTCTAGACTTCAGCCCTAAAAATATTGACTATTTGAACAGTAGAAAACTAAAACAAAAGAATCTACTAACCCCCTTGACCCCCCAATAAAAAACCCTAATGCAATAAATTAAAAGTAATTGTAGACCAAGTAAATAGTATTAAGCAATTGCTTTTTTCCTAAATAGCAGAATTTCATTTGTCTCCTGAAACACTACAGGTGCAAGGGGTAGCTGATTTCCAAGAAGTCTAGGTCATTGTTAGCTGTCTGATAATAGTGGACTCTGTGATGAGCCAGGGGCCAGCTGGTTAACAGTATTTGAGACCTTGCGACCACTGTTTATACTCAGCTGCTCCAAACCAACCACATTTAGAACATCAACACAGACTAAGCTTTAAATTACAATTTTTAGTAATAGTCTTAATAGTTGTCTTTAGTGCTAGTGATGTTATGTCACTTGCTGTCTTTGAAACCAGATTCTCTGCCATCTCTGAAGCTCTGTTCTGCTGATCTTTAGGACTGATACCAGAATGGAACATTAATATTCCAAAATGCATTTTGCAGTATGGCTATTATAGTTACTTCAGGAAGCCTCCATCATGATATTAGTCAGCTTTTGCAGTTTTACGAGAACACGTGAAAAAACTTTTCACATGTTCAAACACGGTCAAACTTTTCAATTTCTCTCTTTTCTCCTAAAAATTACTTTCTTTGTGACAAATTCGTTCTGTATCTTCATATTTTCTATGAGATAAGTTGAAAAAGAAGAATATATTTATCCTCTGGCTAGTTCCTTTATTACCTTACCAATTGTAATAAATTCTTGGTTTCTATGAGCCTGTGTGTGGACCACAGAAACCAAAGCACCAGGTCACACACTTCAGAAAGGTCATCTAAGAGCCATATTTTATTTTGGTAATTCTGTAGGATTAAGACAATAAGCTTCAGTTACATGAGTCTACCCATTTGACACAGAGATTAAAAGCTTTGCTGTTCTTCTAAACCAGTTCTGCTGGGGAGGAACTTGCTTAAAAAAAGCACTTCTGTTGCAGGACATGAACTTGATCGACATCCTTTGGAGGCAAGATATAGACCTTGGGGCAAGACGTGAAGTTTTTGATTTTAGTCAGCGACAGAAGGAGTATGAACTCGAGAAACAGAAGAAACTTGAAAAGGAAAGACAAGAGCAGCTCCAAAAAGAGCAGGAGAAAGCCTTGCTGCCTCAGCTGGAGTTAGACGAAGAGACAGGTGAATTTGTTCCTGTGCAGCCAGCTCAGTGCATTCAGTCAGAAAATACCGAGCCACCCGTTGTTTTCTCAGAGGTAAACTCCAGTGTTTTGAGTGTGTTTAACCCTTTTTCCATTCACAGGAAGGCATAATGCCTAGTGGCTGCCTAAAATGAATTTGCATGTGTTGCTGTAATGGAAGATCCTCAGTTGCTCAAAGACACAGTAACCTTTTTTCATAACTTTCCTATTTAGACCACAGAGCCTTCAAAACCAGACGCCGAGGCCTTGTCCTTTGATGACTGCATGCAGCTCTTGGCAGAAGCATTCCCATTTATAGATGAGCATGAGGTAAAAATGCACAGTACAGTGGTTTCGTGGGTGGTCTTCCACAGGGTCAGTCTCACATCTTCTCTGACTAAGACTTGTCTTCAGCATAAGACTAATTTGTGGTCTGAGTTTTCTCCTCAAGCTGGCTCCAGCTGGCATACAGCAGTGAGTAGGCTTGAGTCTATTTTTATATTATTCCATTATTTACAAAAAAAAAAAGCTTTTCTTAAGAAACACCTATCTGTTTGTTCTGCAGAAATGGTAGAACTCCAAAAACTAGATTTTTGCTTTGGAAAATGCACATCTCGTTTTTTGAGTGGGTTTTTTAGTTATCATTGTTTTGTTTGGCTTTTTAATTTTTCGTTTAAACCTTTCAGGCTTCTTCAGCTGCATTTCAGTCACTGGTTCCTGCTCAGGTCAATAGCAACCCAGCCTTCATTTCTTCTGATCAAACTCAGCCACCTGAATCACCTGATCTAGTTCCACCCACTGATGCAGAGAATATGCAGAACATAGAGCAAGTTTGGGAAGAATTATTGTCCCTTCCAGAGTTACAGGTTAGTATGATAAGCACCTGAAAAACAAAGCATGATATTTTTGGAGGACTACAGTATTTTGGAGAAGGCAGTACAATAGCATCTGAACAGATGGTGATTATGACTTGCTTTCTACACCTGTAGGGTGCTTATAACTCAATATAAGCTTTAACTTTTTCAAAAAGAATACCTTGAAAAACATGTAGAAAGAAAGAAATGAGTTGTTTATGGATAATAGTTGTTTATGGTTAATGAAACTTCTCAGTCAGAACTTCCTCTTGTTTAGCAAGTCACTGTTTGCCTCTGTGTGCAACTTGTTACAGCGTGATCATGGTTAAAATTCAGCTGCTCAAAAATGGACACTTCTGAGTCATGGATCTACAACAGGAATTATTTTCACAAGTGTTTTTGTTAATGTTGGGGGGGCTTTTTGGAAGTATCTGATTGTGTGAATATGATTACTTTTGCATTCAACTTCTATCTAAGGAAAAAGTTTCTTTAAAGCTGATAATGGAATATATATTTAGATACACAAAAGAGTCAGGTGTATTTATATAAATGCTGTTTATATATATTCAGTAAGAAAAATTTGTGTAATGTACATGAACGGGATATTTCAAAGAAACAAAAAAATCACTTTGCTAATACAGAGGATATGTAGGGATTTTTATCCTGTCCTTGTATTTCTATTTAAATTTCTATTTTCCTTTTATTTGACTATAAAATTGAATACATTTATTTTCAAATATACTACTGTAGAATGTCATCATGCTTTCCAGCATGATGCTGCTCTACTTTCTGCTATTAATACAAGAGATGATTGCTTGGTGGAGTGCCCATAAATCTGAATCATATTTCAAAAAAATAAAGTGAAAATTTTCAGGAACTGAGTTTTTCCTGCCACTCTACCTTTTCCCTTTGTCTTTTTATATTTTTCTAGTTTTCTAACCTGATTACTGTGTTAGGCTTAAAGGACCCACATAAGTAACAAGGGCAATTGGCTGTGAAGAGGCAGCAGTGATGGTGAAAATACATTAAGAAACCAAACCAAAATAATTTATTGCAGTAATTCTGAATAGTAAGTGAATAATTTTCTGGGGAAAAAAAAGATAATTAAATTGAGGGCACTGCCTTTTACAAATTATGTTTAGAGAAATGGAAAAATAGAGCTCTCATGTTCAAAATCTTAGCTTAAGCCTTGAACAACCTCCAATTAAGTAATCCCTTCTTAAGAGAAACAGAATCATTTTGGTAGTTACCTTATTCCTGAGGGACAGCAGGCCTGCTTATTTCAGCTTCAGTTAAGCAATTGCCACGCCATTGGAAAGTTGTTCTTGTAGCCAGTGAAAGCCATCATTGAAGCAGTCTGATGCTCACACTGGTGTTAGCCAGCTGAACTAAAGTGTGTTCGCCAGGCTCCATGTTAGTGTTCTTCTTACTTCACCAAGAATTACATTGCTCTCCGCTGAACAGCTGCTTCATTCAGTAAATCCTAGAAGAATCTTGGTTTTGAGGAACCGCGACGTGAAATTAATAGTGCTAGAAGTAATTGTTTGGTATAAATGCTCATTAAGTCTGCTTGAGAAATTCTACATTTCTGTACCCATGCCATTCCTAGCAGTGGTGCTCGTGAGAAGTTCAGACCTGGCAGCTCCAGGATCCCCGCTAGCAATTACCAAAACAGGAGGGCTCCATGCAGTTTCCATAACACATTGGAATGGGTGTCTTCAGCACCTTGCTCTGAGCTTGAGAGGCTCTGCTCTCTTACTCTAAACAGCTTTGTGCAGAACAAGTTGTGTTGTGCTCTTGCTTTGGTATCTGTCATCTTCCTCGATTGCCTCTCCACAGGACGAGGGTGCTGTAGTCATCTAGACTACAGCAGTGTTATAAAACCCCTTTATGTCCATGTTGATTGCTATTTAATGCTTGTGGGTTGTGGAAAAGGGTTTTATCAATTGGAGACGTGTTGCTCAACTTCTCCCTTGCATTTCCCACCTAGTGCCTGAACATCGAAAATGATAACCTGGCTGAGGTGAGCACAGTCACAAGCCCTGAAACCAAGCCAGCAGAGATGCACAACAACTACAATTACTGCAGCTCATTACCTATGCTGAAAAAAGAACTTAACTGCAGTCCAGATTTCCTGGATGGGATGGAGGGTCCCTTTTCAGGCATTTTGCCACCAGAAGACACCAGCCAGCTGAGTGTGAACTCTTTAAATGACACATCCCCATCAAATCCTGATTTCTGTGAGGATTTCTACACCACCTTTATTGATACAAAGGTGAACGGTGATGCAGCAGCAACAAAAACTATCAGTCAATCCCTGGCAGAGATTCTAAGTGAACCTATTGATCTTTCTGACTTTGCACTGTGTAAAGCTTTTAATGGCAACCACTCAGGGACCAGAGCAGAATGTAATGACTCCGACTCTGGTATTTCACTGAATGCAAGTTCCAGTGTAGCATCGCCGGAACACTCTGTGGAATCATCTGCCTATGCAGATAAGACTTTGGGCTGCAGCGACTCTGAAATGGAAGACACGGACAGTGCTCCTGGAAGTGTGCTGCAGAGCAGTGCTAGTGTGTACTCTTTGCCCCTCCAGGATCAAGTGTTTTCTTCCTTAGGGCCAAACACTCAAACACCAAGTTTGCCGTGCACAACCACACCAAAGAAAGAACCCCCTCCTGCTCCCGGCCAACCCAAAGCTCCCTTCACAAAAGATAAACCTCCAAGCCGCCTTGAAGCTCATCTCACAAGAGATGAGCAAAGAGCAAGAGCTCTGCAGATCCCTTTTCCTGTTGAAAAAATCATCAATCTCCCTGTTGCGGACTTCAGTGAAATGATGTCTAAGGAGCAGTTCAATGAAGCCCAGCTTACGCTTATTCGAGATATACGGAGGAGAGGCAAGAACAAAGTGGCTGCTCAAAATTGCCGTAAAAGAAAACTGGAAAATATAGTAGAACTGGAGCATGATTTGAGTAACCTAAAAGATGAGAAAGAGAAATTGCTTAAGGAAAAAGGAGAGCATGACAGGAGCCTTCATCAAATGAAAAAGCAATTCACCACCTTGTACCTCGAGGTCTTCAGCATGCTGCGTGATGAAGATGGAAAGCCTTACTCTCCTAGTGAATATTCACTGCAGCAAACTAGAGATGGCAATGTCTTTCTTGTTCCTAGGAGCAGGAAGTCAGGGACTAAACTTTGAAGGGCAGTACAGCTGGCTACTGTTCTTTGAGTTACTATTTTTGTATCATTATCATGATAGTTTTTACTGTGAGGTGGAATGCAGAATTAAGTAATATTTGTCAAGTAAGTCTATGCAATGATAATTTTAAAGTTGTTAATTAGTTATGGAAGATGCAAGTTGATAACTAATCATGTAATGCAGATGGACGTATACAAAATTTTTAATCTGACTTTTATAACAGACATTTCCTTCTTATAGCACCACTTTGACTAGTTTCCATATATATGTAAATATTTAAATATGACATATTTATATACTGTTCCTATCGTTATATTCATAGATTTATTTGATATATATAAAAATGATTTTAGCCTTCTAAATATAATTTCTTGCAAGACAACCAGAATGGCTTCTGATATTTTTTATAAAAATGCAATAGTGTTTCCCATTTTTCTTACACGTTTATACTTGCTTTATATTGAATATATTAATTTAGTATTAAAGTTGACACTCAGTGTTTGATTTTGCTTTATCAACTCATTAGACTTTTAAAACTCTACTTCATACACATTTGTTTCCCTAAAGAGAAATCCTTGCTCCTTTCCCAAGGCTAAGTCTTCATGTAGCATAATAACCAATCACACGGCAGTGTCAGCATTACTAATGCTTCATTCAGCTTCATTTTAATAACCTTTGGAAAGACATGTAATACAAAGTTTCAAGTCTATGCTAAGCTTACATTTTTGTTTTCCGCCGTGAACACTATGTAAATTCATGAGATCTTTTCTCCAAAGGCATTTAAAATCTGTTAAAGCATTGTCAGCATTATGCCCTTTTCCTGCTAAAATTTCTGTATGCTTTTGAGCAATTCTCCTAGAAATACACTACTGTGCCTCTGACTTCAATCAACGAGCATCACTTGGCCCTGCTGTTACTTTGGTGCTTATGGAAAACTGCATTCTAGCAGCCAGCCACCTGCACTGTTGGGAATCTCTGCTCAGTGAATTGAAAAGTTTCGTGGAGTTTAAATTATGATTTACAAAAGAAAAAAAAATAGGCAAATAAATAGCATTGTTTTATTTACTGCTCAAAGGAACTCATTGCATTTGATAATTTTGGGTTTTTTCAATACAGAGAATGCATAATTTGTAAGGCATGTTGATCTGAACATTAAAAATTGTATCTTCATCCCTGTGAAAATTCTAAAAGGCATGCTTGATCTGAAGTGATGTTTTTTCTTGCCACTGAGGATCTCTATCATTTTAGGAATTTATTTATTGCAATATTATGCATAATGTCGTTTAGGTATATAAAAAAAAAAGTTGTTTTGCAACACCTTATGGTACATATTTCTAAAATAAGGAAATGGAGATGTTGAGAAAGGGTAGAATAGGACCCACAAAGATGGTTTAATAATACAGTGGGAGAATGAGTTTAAAGAGGGATAGCAGATTAAGAATCCAGCCTTCCATTAGCTCATTATTCACGAAGTTAGAGTAATGTTAAGTAAAATGATACAGGTAGCTGCTGAATTCAGTCTTGATATTTTTATTCCCAAACTTCTTAACTGTGCTGCAGTTGCATGTCCATCAGAAAGCATCTCAGCTGGCTATGAAAGCTAAAAGAACAATTTTATATCATACCAATTCCATATCATATCACTTTTTATGAACATTTTGAGTGTCCTCAAAAAAGACCCCTGTGCCTTTAGGAAGCAGAGAAAGTATGGTTGTGTCACAGGATGCTGTGAAAGGACTCCCAGTTCCAGCTGTTCTGTGCTGCTTTCATACAACACTCCAGTGACTGCAAGTCTTCGCACCTGAACAGCAATAATTAGTTTGGAGCCTACAATGATGTAGGTACCAGCTTTGGTTTTCCCCAGATGCACTGAATGGCAGATTATCTTTTACTGTTTGGCTGGCCACAGTAGCATCAGTGTAACTTCACATGAGCTTTTGGTTCTATTACCCCACAACCTTTGTCACCTTGTCTCCATCTTCCTGCGAACTCATTTATCAGTTCTGAATAGCAGAGGCAGTTGGTGAAAACACTCACCCACACGCTCTCCCTGCCCCTCTGCCTTGGCAGAGCAGGGGGAGGAAAAGCAGGGCAGTAACAGCTTCACCACAAAGGTAGGTTTGTTCCAGGGTAGTGTAACACCTATTGACTACATCCTCTTTAAAAGGCAGGGGTACTGCCACGTGCCAGGACCAGAAGGAAGTGTTTGGTGCTTAAACCTGGGACTAGCAGATGTTCCAGCCCTACCTACCTCAAGAGAAAAAGATTTCACGAGGCTTTGCATAGTTACTTGCTGCAGTCTTGCAAGTGAGGTTCTGCCCCACAAATTTGTGTTTGACACTGCAAATACAGTGGAGTCATGAAAAAATTCAGCTCAGATTTCCAGCATCTCTTGAGTGCTGGGAACCTGTTGCATCAAGCACTAACATCTGTGCTTTTGCAGAAGACACAAGGAAACGCAGATCCAGGTGATCCAGCTTGCACCTTGAGGCTGCTTACCTTAGTGAAACTGACCTTCCTTGTTGGCTGTGTGCCGGGCCATGCCCCTGCCCTGTTCTTGACACTCTGAATGCAGAAACACTCCTCTGCTTGGAGCAAATGGTCAGCAATAATGGTTGAAAACCTGGAGGCTCGATTTAATGGACTTTATTTGCTCTAGAGAATTTGGCTGGTGCCTGGCTGTCCTAAATCAAAGCTCCTGCAGCAGCGGGGGCTATTTTCTCTTCTGATGCTGTTAAAATGTGCCTCCCAGCTTTGCCACCAGCACTGCTCAGGAAGGAAAACCCCAACAATCACTAAGCCTGGGCGAGCACTAGAGGAATGCAAGACACTGCTGCCATTTAAAGCAAGAGGACCAATCCATATTTGAGGATGGCAATTTTAGAGCATAGGCAGCAAGGAGAAAGCAAACCGAGCCATGGCCCTGCACACTCTTTCAACACTGATACACAGTAACTCTTAAACACAGGCAGGGCTGATGGCAAAGCACAGAGCACCTAAAGAGCTCCTGGGTTCCCCTTGCCGTTAGCTATGCGATCAAACGTCTGCCAGAGAAAATTCTCTCTACTGCTGCAATATAAATACTTTAAATTACAACTTGGCTGTAAAACAGACACCTCAGTGAACTCCTGCCCTGCACTTCCATTTGTTCCTTAATGTGTTCACTAATCTGAAAGCCAAAGGCAAATGGCATCCTTACAGCCTTTGCAGGGGCTGTTGTATTTGTACCACCCCTTTGTCTAAAACATAATACAAAGATACTTCTTCCATTACCAAAACAAAAGTGCAACAACAAAAAACCTGCAGTTAACACACAGCAGCCTTGTTTGAATTTCACCAGGTCAAGAATCAGTCTGAAGTAACTCGGTCTGTGAGAACTTGCATTCTGTTTAAACCAGTATTCTTCACATCAACACAGTGAATGCTGCACTTGCAACGAAACACCCAACATCATTAAGGAAAAAAATTCAACATTACTCATATATATAAAAACATCAGATTGCAAACTATAACCTTCATTTTATTATTATTATTACTGAGGTACAGAGTATGTTCCCAAACCTGAAAGTAACTAGTGACATTGCCAAGTCTAAAGCATCACAATGCTGACCTCATACGCTGACAAGCTGCCACATGGAGACCATTTGTTTCTTGATCAAAACATTCAGTTTTAAAACTATTAAGAGTAAAGCTGAAAAGCTGGGCTGAACCAAGATTTTTGGCTTGCAGTCCCAAGTTGGAAAGATGATCCTGTAAGAAAATGTGTTGAAATAATTCAAGACCACTTTGTGTTCTTTACAGCACTAAAAGGTGATGCCAATGCATTTTAGATTGTAAGTCATTTGACAATATACACTTTATTCTGATACAAAATTGAAATATTTTAACAAATTTCAATCCATTATGGACTATACTGAAATTTTAAATTTCCATGCTATTTTAACTTGTTTAACCACAAGTTCTAAGATGTCAGCACACTAGCACCATTGCTCTTGAAGTCTTTGCCAGTTATTATACCATTTTATTCTGTTTCCAATCTTGCGATATTATCTTCTACATGAAGGCCATTTTTTTCTTCTGTGGAGATACTTGGATTACTTTAGTTCAGGAAAAAGCTAATAGAGAGAGATGTCAACCTGTAGCACCCACAGCAGAAAAAGAATCATCCATCAGATACCTGAATTTCAGTGACACTCAAGATCTTACATGCTCCACACAATTTAAGATACACACACTTGTCAGAGACCACAGACTCATTTGTGAATATTCCACCTCAGTGTAGACAGCACATGAAAACACGTTAAATGTCTTAAACACAGGAACCAAAGACAGCACGTCAGTACATCACACAATCAATGCTTGAAATGACTAGGAACCTTAAGTATTGAAAGGATATCGAAGTTAAGATGCTGTGTTTAATTTCAGTTTTCTGTAATAGCATCGTTGTCACTTCTCCATCAATGTGGGTTGCTTTTGGGGAAACCCCCTTCACTACCTGGAAGTACCATTTTTGTAATCAAGTAAATTTCTGTACAACTGCAGCTTAGGGACCAATGCTTCGTTAGATTTGCATCTTTATATCCCCATCTCCATTTACAGCTGCTATTTTCAATAGAAGCCAGTAAACAAAAACATGGCCATGAAACGTTCTTAACTTCTTAAAGTGCCTCTTGGACAGAGATACACTTGACCAAGTACCCCCTTAAGAATGTGTTTATTTTGGTCAAAGTTATTTCTGAACAAATTTGGCTCTACATAACTGAATTTATTGCCCCTCACCTGAGGGGCAATGCTGTTCCCCATTACCTGTTGCTGCACAGATGCCTGTGGGAGTTCTGTCAAGCAGAGCAAAAGCACAGGTTTCCCCCTTTTAGGTCTAAGAAAACAAGCTTGTCACCTCAGCAACAAGCTGTCTGGCACATCACACTAAGGCAACTGTGACTGTACTGCTGCAGTTTCAGATTTTGACTCAACCTTGGCTAGGCACAAATTTGTGTCAATGTTTTTAAAAAAATATATGCAGTCATCATGAGATTTTCAATTAAATAGCTTCTGATTTTATGAAAATCCCTGTATATTACTTCCAAATTACATTTAATTGTATATTACAAAGTCAGGAATTACTTTCTGGAAGCCTACAGGCAGCAGGTAAGAAGTTTAAATGCTTGATCAGTTTGCAAACATGCATCTGCTTCTGATTAGGCAGGTTCCATCTGACTACTTTCAGAACAACTGAAGTAAACCAACACTAAAATAGAAATTCACTTCCTAAGAATGCACAGGCTCAGAAATATATTGGGAAGTTTAAATAAATGCTGAAGTACTTTATAAAAGGACCCGTAACAATCAAAGATGCAGAAAAGGATACACGTTACAAGAGTTAATACATGTTCCAATCTGTGTAAAACCAAGATCCCATGAGAAGTTTTTATTACCATTCACTTGTACAAATGCCATTGTGGTTTCAGCTGGGTATTATACGACAGTATTGGCCTCAACTGTCCTGCCTGAAAGCACCCAAAATCTGAAAGGGAGCTCTTTGATTTGTGCAGGTAAATATAACATCACCTGGTAAGCCAAGGTCCACTCCCTAGGAGGGAAATCCCAGCTTGCACCAATGCCAAGCTCCCTCCCAGATGGGAGCAGCAGCAGCAGCAGGTCACACACTGCTGAGAACTGAAGAACCACTTCAGTGTCACCGCCCTTCTGGGCTTCTCTGGGGCACCTCTTTCCATGACAAGGCACAGAACAATTTCCCCCCACCCCCCACTCCAGCACACTCCCCAGTAACCAAAACACATTATTTCAAAACATCAATTTGTCTTGTTGATCTCAGACACAAAGCAATTTTCCATCTGCCAGAACAGAGGATTCTTGAGTAGGAATTCTGCCAGCAAGCAGCCCTTATCCAGAACAGGAAACACTGGATGACACACGCTGGAATATTTGCTTAGTACTTATGGCTTCCCTTGATATTAAAAGGCTGTCAAAGGAAAGCCTAGAAGGAAATAAGGGTTAAACACATTTTACTATACACTACACATCTTACCCAGTCAGAAACCTTCATTTGAAGAGGATGTGCAAGACATTCCCCATTTTGTCAAGCAGCAGCTTCTCATTCAACCTGAAAATTAAAGAAATTACTCTTACCTTGTTTAAAAACCTCCCACCACTCTTTATAATTCATGAAAAATTTTAAAGGCAAACCTTACCTATGCTCATTGCCCTTCCTTTCAGGTCTAAATGCTAGACCTATTGATTTTGAGTCAACTCAAGTAGCTATCACTCAAGGAGGTTCCAAAAGGTGAAGAACTCTTGCTAGACTTTCTTCGATATTTCAGCTGTGATAAGCAGATTTAACTAGCCTTGGGAAAGCTGCTCACTATCAGCACAGAATCTTATTCCTTCACTTTTCTGGAAGTTGAAGCTGTTGTTCCTGCTGCCTTGTCATTCTTTTATTAGGCTGACTTCTCCATACTCAATAGGCTGCTGAAGTCCTGTCTTACGAGTCTCCTTAGCAATGTATGGATCAAAGAAGTACATCCTAGGTTCTGTAAAGCTGGCGGATCACTGTCCTCATGGCTTACACTTTTCCACGTCACAAACAACAGCTAAGCTACCCCACCCACCTACAGAGCGGTCACTTACATCCATCTCTTAAAAGGTTGCATACAGATCTTGTTCATAAAGTTTATTATGACACTATTATTCAAAGTTAACATTGTAGTCACAGTACAGCTACAAGAGGCCCTGTTAAAAAGAACACTGTCAATACATTCTAAAAAAAATTTAGAAATACCAGATCAATTGTCAGAAGGGACATCAACCCCATCCTCCAGTTGCCCCTGCAATCAGATGCAGGCCCCAGGTGCAAGTCTACACATCTTCTAGCATGGTAATGTACAAAGCAAGTCGGTAGTTGGGTGTCTCACTCCCTAGTGAGTTGTGGTTTAGTTTCCCATGTTTTCAAACTCAAATGGGCTGTTTAAAAGATGCCTTTATTGAAGTACAGCCTCCCCCCCACCCCAAGCCCAAATGAACATGTACAACGACAGAAGCATTCACTAAACCACCAATTCTTGCTTTAACTTTTGAGATCTTTCAGAACTCCACAGACAAGAATAAGCAGACTTTGAAATCCATTCTGGAGGCTACCATCTTGACACTGGTTCCTTGTTTTAGTGTACTGCAGTCTAAATACACTCCAATAACAGCGTTTAAATAACATGTTTAATTTTTTTCAAACAACACACTTATTTTTCTACCACTTCTTAAAAGTTATAATTCATTATTAATATGACTGATTATGCCTTGAGCCATTTCATACATCTTTGCAGATTCATTCCTACACTGGAATTGCATTTACCTTATACTGCACATTGACCCAGAAGTGAAACAGGCGTGAGTAATTCCAATACATATTGCCAAGTGTCTGAGTATTTCTTTTATTGACTGGGTCCCTACTCTTCTGAGTCTGAATTAACAGCAAGCACTGGCCTGGCAATAGTCAAGAGAATTCACATCAGATGAGGACAGGACAGACTGCAGTGCCTTAATTTGGAGGTCAAAAGTGAGAATGAAGTACAATTTCTAGCCACATGTACCGGTCAGATTTTCTACCCAACTGCACCAAATCCAGTTGTAGCACACTATCATTCTGCCTGTGGAAACTCAGGGCTGTACCACTCTACGTTGTGGGAGTGTTTCTGGTTGGTAAATACAACTAGATCGTGTTTTGTCTTTGAGCTCTCAGCCGAGCACACCCATCTGCCAGGGAAACGGCTCACGAACTCTACTTAAGAGCCCAGGGGAATGGGCTTTTGGAACGCATTACCTGGGACTGTCAGTGATTACACCTGCGCTACCCTTGGCTCCCAGTCAGAAGAATGTGTCCAGAAAATTGCCTAGGGTGCATGCAAGAAAGTATATAGCCATTAAATGATTGAGGAACGTACCTACAACTCTCACTATGATGCCTCATTTAATTGAAACAGTGCAGTCTGGTGCGAGGGAGAAGGATGTGGGGACAAAAGGGATGAAAATTCCAAGCCGCCCTCCCCAAAGTATAGTTTTATTGAAACAGAATCATTGTATATCCCAAGGAAACAGGCACTTGATTCCCCCCACCTTAACTTCTCGGGAATTACAATAAATATAAAGGTAAAAAGCAAATTTCTTTTTCTCTTCACCCAAGACTTAAACAACTTCAGTTATCCCTTATGCATCTCAAATGAGACGGGAGACAGCTTTCATGTGTCTAAAGTTGGTCTTGTTAAAATATTTATCATGCCTTATTTTCTTGAAGCGCTAGTACTAATACAGAACTACAAATTAAAAAAATATGCACAAACCAAAAAGTAATTTGAAATTTTCATTAAGGTAAAGCTTAGTTCTATGATTCACAAACACTAATTTGAGTAACTCAATCCTAGTTATACATCTAAACAAACTATAATGCAACATACAGATGTTTTCCCTCTGTATGCCTATGTAACTCATGTCAATGACAGGTACGTATATACACTGAGACTAGACCCCTTAAGACTGCAAATCAATAGGTGTTTCTATTGTTAACTTTAAATTAATACAAAATAGTAATTGAGAAATGCATTTATCTTCTCTATTAACTAACAAGGAAACACCCTAAACTACATTTCATTTCTGATATAGAGTTCTCTGTACTAAATGTGGAAAAACTGAACTACACAAATATTGAAAAGTTAAAAATTCATTGATTTGTTTATTCCTGGTACCACTACCACAATTTACAGGGCAATATACCTGATGTAATGGGAAAATAAAAAGAAAAAAGAAAGACAAAGCTACAACAGAGAAAGACCTCAGGAATGTACATCTAATCGACACTACATTGCATGAATCAATAGCTGCTCTCTTTGCAAACTGTGGCTATGACAGTCCTGATCAAGAAGGGTTTCCTGTTTAAGCTGCAGTAACTTTTCTGACTATGGATCATCGTTCCTTCTGTGGCAGATTTTACAGTTCCTCTAATTCATTTGGGACGACTGTCTCAAAGTAACCTGCAGCTTTCCTGACAACTCCTCGCTCTCTCTCCTGCTAAGAACTGTAGCCTGTTGAATACAGGATAAGAAAATTATTACTCTCAGTGAACAGTTGTACATCATTAATCATCATTATAAATATGCATTACACCTACCCTTTTCCTGGTAGCATTTTTAGAATCTTCTACCACCATAGCCCCCACTTCCACTTCCAGATCCATAACCACCTAAAAAACCAATGTGTATACTGAAATACATGAACAGGGGATTTTAACTCAAAAAATGTTTTCTGTACAAAATCATACTTACCACCATAGGGACTGCCTGAACTTCTGCCACCAAAGCTGCCACCACCTTTCATGGGACCATAGTTAGACTGCTGCTGTCCACTGTAATTGCCAAAATCATTGTAGTTTCCACTTCCACCATAATTACCTGAAACAAGTAATTTATAAAGCCATGTTTGTTCAACACTTAGGACATGAAGCTTCCCAAATTCTGATATCCAATGTAAAAATAAATTGTAGTAGTTTAGAACAATTTAAAATGAAGTCCATGTATTTTGATGCTACCTCTATGCAAAATGCACAACAGAAGACCCTTAGTATTTTTACGATCAGAAATTGGCATTTTATCGAAGATGAAGCACATCACATTATAAGCACATTTGAGCAGGCAATTTTATGTTAACTCAATAGGCCAAATTAAGGCCCCAAAGTCAGAAAAGCGTGGGTTTCACCATCATTCTTCTACTGTACAACTTTGCATGTATGACAATAACATAAATTACAATTTATTTACTCCAACGAAAGACAGAACTGTAACGGACACGCTGCATACACAGACCAGAAAGCACAGCAAGTATACAGAGTTTTTGCAGCTTAACTCCCCAAATTTGGGGCAAACAATAACGAAAAGCCTATAAAAATCTGTATTTGTAGTCTTCACAGAGGAGGATATGATCTACATGTTGAGAACTGGTATCTGAGGACAACATACTGAAATGGTCAAACCCGTTAAAATTCTTGTACTCTGCCTCCACGCACAGATTCACAGCCAAAGCTTTTTGAGAAGTACGTCCCCGGCAAAACAACGCCGTGGTTTATCAACACTGATCCACATGGAAAAGAACTTTCTTCATGCAACATGGCCTTCTACACTAAAACCCACTCATACAACTCATTTTATGCCCTACCGTATCTCAGGTGTTATGAAATGAAACCTAAAAACCATGGATGTTGAATTAAAGCCGGAATCTTACCACCACCAAAATTTCCTCCTTCATTGTAGCCATCATATCCTCCTCCTCCACCGCCGTATCCACCACCTGGGTTTCCATAACCTGGTCCTCCACCACCACCATAACCTCCTCTGCTGCCGTAGCCAGGACCACCTCCATAGTTGCCACCTTTGAATAAAAGAAGAGTCAAACTTAACACATCAAAGCTAAATACCGGGAAGGAACAACCAATTTAACAAAAAACCCCAAACCAACACACTTGAACAATAAAAATGTCCCACAGCACTCCCCCTGTATCATATTCCTTGTGGTTGCATAATTTATCTAAAGCGTTTAATTGAAAAAAACCTTTCATGCTTATAAAATCAGGACCTAAGTAATTAATTACATGCTACTTCTCTCATTCCTTTTTGCCTTTTGGTAATTGCATTTTTTAGCCTTTCAGCAATTTATGCATTTCTCTTCAGATGCATTTTGGATACTCATCCTAACTGCATCATGAAAAAGATACTACTGAACCACAAGAAGAAGTCTTAAGAGCTGACTGAAAACATTTCTGGTATGACAGCTGATTACTCCTTTATCCAGTTTTAGTCGTATCAACTGACATCAGAATCTTCACTTAGTTCTCAATAATTAACAGCTCCCTCATGACCCTGTCGTATGAGATTTTTTAAAAAATAAATACAGACGAGTATTTTTCCACTCCTTATTTTATGGGAAGAACAAAAAGAAGTTAACTCTTCACAGCTCTACAATGTAGACATTTTATTTTCATTATTGCTATTATCACATTATCACCAAAGTAAGACTTCGTTTCCAAGGTGAAGGCAAGACTTACAGCTGGTTCTAACATTGGGGGGAAAAGGAAGTGAACAATACACTTACCATCACCAAATCCATTGTATCCGTCACCACCCCCAAAGCTTCCTCTGCTCCCACCACCGCCACCACCACCCCCATAGCCTCCTAGAACACAAAACAGATGAGAATGTTTTCCTGAACACACATGTTAAGTGTTTAAGCCAACTGACACAGGAAATAAAGAACCCACCAAACTAAAAGGTAAATCACATTCTATACCAGTATTCCAGCCATTTACCTCTCCCGCCAAAGTTTCCTCCTCGGCCAAAATTCCCTCCACCGCCTCCGAAGTTTCCACGGCCCATGAAGTTGCCTGAGCCACCCCCACGACCTACAAAATATTTCACTTGAATTACATTAATTGAAAACCTGTTACACAAAATAGCTATGCACAACTACAACTCACCTCTCTGAGAGCTAGCAGTCTGCATCTCTTGTTTTGAGAGTGCTTTTTTCACTTCACAGTTGTGTCCATTTATAGTATGGTATTTCTGAACTACAGAAAATAGTGAAATAGGAAAGTCAGAAAGCCACACCACAGCAATATCCTGTAAAACTCTCATAGAAAGCTACTGTAAGGCATGAGCACACTTTGAAAATAACATTAAATCAACCCCATCCCTTACAACAGTAAAGCAGCAGATCATGCAAACATCTTATTCCACGCACTGCTGTTCTGAAATCTTACGTTAACACTTTTATCCCGTAAGTCATTTCTCACTAAAGATGTTACATACCAACAATTTTATCAACTGTATCATGATCATCAAAAGTTACAAAAGCGAAGCCTCTTTTCTTTCCACTCTGCCTGTCTTCCATGACCTCTATGGTTTCAATCTTGCCGTACTTTTCAAAGTACTCCCTTAAATTATATTCTTCTGTATCTTCTTTAATTCCACCAACAAATATTTTCTTTACTGTGAGGTGTGCCCCAGGCTTTACAGAATCCTGCAATGCCAAAAATGACATTCAGTGCTTTAAAAGTATTAGGTAAAGATCAGGATATACAGTTAACTGGAACACTAACTCACCTCCCTTGAAACTGCTCTCTTTGGTTCAACCACGCGTCCATCAACCTTATGTGGTCGAGCGCTCATGGCAGCATCCACCTCCTCCACACAGGAGTAAGTCACAAAGCCAAAGCCTCTGGAACGTTTTGTTTGTGGGTCTCTCATCACCTGCAAACACACAAGGAGCCACTCGGCACTTCTGTGCTACTTCAAGTACTTAAGCCTTTCAAAAGCACAAAGTAATAATAGAGACTTTACCACACAGTCCGTGAGTGTGCCCCATTTCTCGAAGTGCTCTCTCAAGCTATCATCTGTTGTTTCAAAGCTCAGACCTCCAATGAACAGCTTCCTCAACTGCTCTGGCTCCTTTGGCTCATGGCCCTACAAAATCAAAAATTGAAAACATATTTTGAATACAAATCACAGAATTAAAATTTCACTGATTTACTAGAAATTATCTGTGCACATTATAACTACAATAGGTGAAATACATTTACATAAAAACAATGACTTCTAATGGGTTTAGACAGCAGCATAGTAAACACTTAATGAGGTGTGACTTTAATTAGAACACTAACTAACAACTTAAAGAGTGCTAAAATGCCAACAGTAAAGAGATTTCAATATACTAGGTAACTTGGTTGCTCCCCACCACCCAGAAGAGCATTCCTTCTGTGCCTATCTTTAAGCTGCAGATTGTGCTGTAGGGACTGGGGATGACACACTGTTAGATAAAGGGAAGTTCTAACACTTTATGAAGCATACTTATGCAGAACTATAAAAAATTTAAGGATACGGAATACAAGAAAAAAAGTTCCCACTCAGACTGAGTGTCTGCTCTTTGGGGATGTCCATTTTGAAAGGTTACTTTTACGCATTTTTAAGAAACATATCAATTCTGAATTCCTTAAAATTATAAATTTTGTACTTGGATGATTTTATGATTGGAGTACATGTAAGCAAGAAAGTACAAGTACATATGTGGATTTTACTGTTATGGGAAACACCTCTCAAATATGAAGCAACATGGACCTAAGTCTTACAGACAAAAAAATTCCACGACTAACAACTCAATGACCAGTAGTGGGTACAACTACTGGAATAAGATGGGTAAGTTAGCAAGCATCAGAGAACAAACAAGTTTAATACCTCCTGACCAGTCACGATTTAAAAGGTGCAAATTTGCAGAGCCCTGTTTTCTATCACATGACTGAAATGGGCTTAAGAGTACAATTGTGTTTCTGCTGTTTCAGTGCTGCACTTTTTTAGCAGGCAGGGAATTTCCCCATACATTTGACAAGGAGTTTACAAAAAATTGTTTTACAACTCCTGTTGTCAGAGAAGTCTTACAAAATGCAACCAGATTAAGATCTTGTTTAGCAAGTGGGTACGTTCGTGCACGTAAAACACTCCACAAGCTGCTGGCCAGCTATGCTGTGTATGACTTCAGTTCTGCAGCATCAACGTTCAGCAGGCTTCACTGCTGCAGGGCATTAAACCAGACTAGATGCAGCATCATCCTGAGAGGCGAATTACATAACACCAGCCACAGTCTTCTATCTGTAGACATTCTGCTTCAAATCTGAAGTGCTTTAACTTCTGCCAAGCTGCTGGGGTTGGCCAGGAAAGCTTAAGCCCCTTTGAGCAAGAGTTTCTGAATTATACAGCGCTTTAGCAAATCGCTGGTTTGTAATACTCGGGTTGTACTACAGGAAACAGTAACTAAGATTACGAAAAGCTGTCTGGAGTAAATTCGTGCCCTTACACCTGCTGAATTTTGTGAGAAAGAACTCCAGCATTCTCGGTAACGGCTTTCTATTTAAGGCTCCTGGTATCTCAGGATCATCGTATACATCATTAACAGTCAATGGTCCCATGACTACAAAGTAAAGCTTCTAGTGTCTTTTAAGTGCTCCAGACTACAAAGGTATATAAAAAAAACCCCAAAACAACAACTCCCTTCTCACTACACGTAAACTTCTAATTTTATAGGATTACACACCTACTGTGTATAGAAACTGCTTTAGGTCAAGTGTTGTTATTTGTTGCTAACTGCAATTTTTTTAAAAATCTACTGGCAATTTTTAGTTGAGTTATATTAAAGCTGGGAACAAAGTGTTTCAAACTCTTATACACATACTGAAAGAAACTTATTATTTGAAACTGTAGAGTTTAGACCACTCCAAAATCAGAAACCTACGTAAGGAAAAACTGGACAGACTTTTTACAGTTCTCTGATGTTCCTCAAGGCTAGGAGGGTTTTTAGCTAACAACTCAGAGTGCTTTTACCTTGAAAGAATGATCTGAGAATTTTTCAGGTAAGGAAAGGTGAAGTTCTTTCCTGCTTACTATGTGCACCTGAACTGCTGTTCTCATACAGCAGGAAGACCACCTGCTGTTACAGCTTCTCTGTTCTGTTGGAGAGAAATTACCCTCAGGACATATACATGTTATAGGAGCTCTATGCAAAAATAGAAGCATCATTTTCTTAGAGAATTAGGGAATTTTTTTTTAGGCAGTTTGCTCTCACTGAGTTTTCAGAGTGCTGTCCTCAATCACACAAGATGCTGTTTCTCAGTTGTTCTGCTGCAAGTTATTTCTAACAGCGGTCTCTCCTGGACAGAAAATCCTGCACAACACACCTCTCCCTTAGAGTAACTACCACCCTGCTCTATCACAATCAGCAGGCTGCCTCCTGCTCAGCTGACACGGCAGCCCAGCACGCCATCTTGCAGCACTCCTTTGGTGGGGGTGGGAAGAACAGCTGCAAGAACGCCCAGCCGGTCTTCAGTCGGCAAGACACCGCTTCTCCTCCTAAGCTGTTAAGAGGGGCTTCCAGACACACTAAAAGGCCTTGCGGAGGCGGAAAACTTTCCTTCTGCCCCGAATCTGGCCTTCCCCCCTACAGCCCAAGCCCTGCGCAGGCCCGGCCGCCTCCATTTTGTGCTCAGCCGCGGCCGCCGCGCCGCCAACATGGANGACCCAGGGAGGGGCCGGCGCTGCGGGGCCCGCGGGCCCCTCCGCTCCCTCCTGCTGCCAGCAAAACCCGGCCGCTGCCTCCCAGGCCCTACCGAAACCCCCAACACTCGGCCCAGTGTAACTGTACCTCTCGCGCAACAGCGGAGAAGACAACAGCTAGAACCCCCTGGGATTCCTGCAAAAATCCTCATCTTTGCAGAAATCCTTTTGACAACACTGCTGCAGATACATATTGCTTCTATCCTGAGTTTGCCATCAACTGAAATTTCCTATGGCAGGGGTTTTGAATCATCAGCCTTCTGGAGTTGCAGCGTTTCTCTCTAAAGACACAGTTTTGCGGTGGAGCCCTCCCATGCATTCTACCCCTCTCTGAGCAGCAGCAAGTGTCCACAAAATGCCTGTCACCACACCTACACTCAGCTGTGACTAAACCTGAGACCACCCTGTCCCCGGGGCACTACAATCCTCGACTGTCTTCTGAAACAGGAAAGCTTACAGGCAACCGGGACCTCAGCAACTTTCCCTGTGAAACGTTCTCTAGAAACTCAATAGTTTCTAAGATCATTGCAAGGCAATCTACTTTCGTGAACTACAAGAGCTTATTTAGTATGCGGCTGATCGACCCCAGTTACACTCAATCCAAAGTCCAAGTGAGTGAGAGAGGTTCAACATTCCTTCCAAAAGGACTTTACACACCGTACTTCAATACAAAATAACCATACACTACCAGACACATGCAACTCGGACAAGGTTTGTTCGTAATTCAAGTGTATAGGCCCTCCCACATTGCAGTAGTGTATCATTCCAGAAAAAAGTTGGTTTGAACTAGCTAAAATATTCAGGTAACCTGAAAAAAAGTAATGTTAGAAAGCAAACAAATCCAAATAAACGAAAATGCCTCTGTTATAAGCTCTATAAGCATATTTAATACCCTTTTTGCTCATCTTAAAATTATTTTCTGAAGGATATTAAAAACTTTCCCCCCCTCCCACTTCCGCACCCTACCCCAAAGTAACTAGCTCCCATCCTCCCAGAAACAGCCCCAACATCTTCTCTATACTACGCACCTTATTCAGTCTACGGTATTTCTGCTAGAAGCAAAAGAAAACAGTTATTTTTACTTAGTACAGCTCGCTTTCATTTGCAGTGACTATCAGGCAACCATTTTTTAATTAAAAAAAAAAAAAAAGAAAAGAAAAGAAAATAGGAACCTGTCTTCATTCCCACTAAAAACAGGACTTTGAAGGTAGGAAGTAATCAAGTTCCTGCTGATACTCTGAGGATGCATGAATTTCTTAATAATTACACCTTGCTTTAATCAGAAACATATATTTAATCCGTTTTGTTATAAAAGAAAACTAGACAAGCAAAATTTCCCCATTATGCTTAACACCCCACCCCTTAACGTTGTAAGTAATAAACTGCGATTTAAAGTTACTCTGCTAATACGGGGATGAAGAAGGTAGAAAAAAAAAAGATATTAATATATCAGATAGAAATTGTTAACTTGGGGTTTTTTCCATCTTTACCCCTTAAAACTACTTTACTTTTAACGAAAAAACCCATGCTCTCACCTGTGAGGATCGTCTTCCTTTCCTCTTGTAGTCTTCCACTTCTCTCTCTTCCTTAATAGCAGCCATTTTGGAAGGGTACTCTAACTCGGCCTTTCTTTCAGATCTAGGAAACCTAGAAAACAGGTTGGGTAAGTCAGTACTTACCCCAGTTCCTGCGACACAGGGCCTTCTCTGGCTGCAAGGCACAGGTGTGGCTTTACAGGAAGAAACGGGTGAAAGTAGAAAAAAAAATCCCTGAAGTATATAGAAGGGTAGAATAAAAAGCCTCAGCCTATTTAGAAGACGATTAAAAAGAGCTGTAAAAGAACATCTGCTATCCTAGCAAAGCTCACTTTACAACTGCTGGAATAACTAGGTACAAACTAATGCTAAAATCTGTAGCAAACAGTTATCTATTACTGTCTTACAAAACTATTGTGAATACAACTGATACACAGCAAGTAAATTCTACCTTTGATACCCAAACCCACTACATAAATTCTGCTTCTATGGATTTTAAACCCCAAAACATGTAACATTTTTCAAAAGTAGCTTATTAGAACTTTCTGATGTGTAACCTCTTGGCATCAGCTATCCAGCAGTGTGGAACACCAGAGAATGTATCTTCCACTAAGAGTAGCGCAACAGCCCTTTACTGATGCTACCTTGCAACATCAAGAACTTCAACAGCTGATCCTCAACAGTCTACAGCACTAGTCATCTGCATTACTTCTGTTTCCATATTACATATTTGATTACTACCCTGTACTATGTAATGTATGTATCATTACAAATAGGAAGTCTTTTACAAGATAAACTCAGTGGATTAACCCATACATTTCAAGAAAAAAATCACGTTCCGTTCGGCCTTTTTTCTACAACATTTTCTAGGATCATTCAGTTAGTATTAATGTATTGGTATCTTTGGCCAACATTCATTACTACTTCATATATTTCTTGAAGCTTTATTACAGTAGCCAAAAAGCAATAGTGTTAACTACATTTAATATACGTCAATAAAACTATACTTATGCTGCATTTAAAAGCATAGATACTTGTAAGTTCAGGTGGGGGTTTTGTTTGTTTGGATCGTGGGGTTTTGTTTTCGAAGTTTTCTTCCTGCAAATTTTGCTCCTGAGTATGGAAAGGCAGGCAGGTCTCCACTAATGAGCAGTATGTACTATTATTCAAAGTGGAAATTCTTAAATATAACTTCATGTTAAAATCTGGTTTTGAATTCAACTGTGAAATCTTGAGTATCATGATTTAATGCATTACCAATTTTAAAGGTTTTATTAAATAACATCAAAGTGTATAATCTTCACTTCCTCTCTATACAATGTTAGACCTGCTCTTTTAAAATCATTTAAATCAAACATCAGTTTGACTTAAGAGGTATTAGGATATTAAGTGCTTTAAATCAGCTGTTCAGTTTTTTAAGTCATACAAGGGAGACATGAAACAGACCACTTCACTGGCTTTCTACAAACTAGCTGTACAGCAAAATAAAACTTTAGAAATTGTTAGGGAGGAAAGGGACAAGCTTATTTAAATACCTTTTCAAAGTAATGGAAAGTATGCAATGCCTTTCTGAGCTTGTCACCTGCTGCTTTCCCCAGTGAGGCTCCACACCGGCCAACACAGAGCTCCCGGGCATGGTCTCTGCCCCAGTGGCCTCTGAAGGCCTTGAGGGTTAAAAAGGGAGTTGTCTTCTTGCAAACGCACACCATCAGCTGAGGCCATCAGCTGAGGCGGAACACAGCCCTGCTCAGAACTATTCCTACTTTGCCTTACAGAAAGTTGTTAATGCTGACAGTACTAGATTCTTATCACCAACAAAATACTCCATTTAACTCTGAATAAAAATATTCAGAATACTTTTATTATTAAATGCTAGTTAAACTAGCACTGAGCAATTATATACTGCAACTTAACTATAGAACTTAAAGCAGTCTCCAAGGAAATGTTAGTTTTAATGATAAAAAAGCCACCAGGACACGTCTCATTACTCATAATGCTGCTCTATCTCTTACAAGAGAAAAGAAGCTAACAGAGACAAGCCAGACATTACCAAGATGAAAGTTCACCCATTCAATCAGAGAATACTACGGAAATACACTGGTCTTTTCTGTAAGCAACTGAAGTTGGACCTAAAGTGCATAAAGTAGGGTGTTCTACCAAACCTAAAAGTTAGAGCAGGAACAAACTGATTCTCAGCTCTAAGTGTGTTGGTAGTGTATTCCTAACACCAACAGGAACATGTGCCTGGAAAAAACCCCAAGATATTAACTTAATACTTGACGTGATAGGTTTCCAAGCTTTACTAAAGCATGTTCAAATGCTTTGAACACATCACTGCTCCCAGTTACTAAAACCCTGAAGCACCTAAAACAATTGCTTACATGAAAACGTTATTTTAGCTGCTTTGCTAAGTGATCCAGTTTTTTCTGTTTTCAATGTAGGAACAGAAACTAGTGTGACTTGCTGGTTTCTCTGATCCTAATTTTTTAAGGTTTTAGCTTGTATTGACGGAAACAAAAATAAAAAACACCACACACAAAAAAATGCACTATTTTTGCTTGCCATACTCTGAAACACTTGAGCAAAAAAACCTTAAGTTTTGAGGAAAAGAAAGAAAAGGGGAGAGTATCATGACTATTTCCCTCCAAGTAGGGTGGGGACTATTCCTCTACGTTTGTGCAGGACTGCTTCTTCGTGCTGCCGACCCGATCATGGCAGGATGCCACCGAATATCGTGGGTCTTTTGCACGTGTAATTGGCGGAGTGAAGAAAAGGAACTCTATACTTTTCTTTCCCCCATCTCCCCGGGCAGCAAAGGCTCCCGACACGTTTTAACTCTTAACTCCCTCTGGGCAGAGGTAAGAGATATTAGGGAGGTGCTGCAACGTGTAGCAGCACTCCTCTGCGAGAAGCACCGTACCGCACTGAACGATCTTAATGCTTTTAAAGCCCGTTTCGAGAAAACTAAGTGTATAGAGAGTGTGTTAAAGAAGATCCCTACCGCACTACTCCGGGTAGCTTACACTAGAGAGAGGGTGGGTCTGGGAAGGAGGGGGGGGAAGGAACACGGAGAGGGCAGAACAATGACGCACGCACGTGTAGGGCTCGCCTTGCGCTACTCCTGCCCGAATACCCGCCCAGGTGTTTCGGTGTCCCCAGGATGGCTGCGATGGGCTCTGCTGCCCACAGCCCTGCCCCGGGCCGAGGGCCGGGCCCCTCTCACCCACGCGTCGGAGCGCTGCGAAATGGCGGCCGCAGCCCGCGGGGCCGCGCGGCGGAAGCGCCGCCTCTCCCACTCCCTCTCTCTTCCTGCCCGCGCCGCCATTGCGGGATAACGCGGCGTGTCGCAGGCGAAAGCGGCTCTGGAGCGCGCCAGGAACGCTACAAGGAGGCGGCGGCCGCGGGAACCGCAAGCGGCTCTATGACGTGCTGCCGCCAACCACTCCCTTCCCGCCGNGGCTCCCCCCCCCGCGGGGGGGGGCGGAGTCCGAGCCGCTCCAGCTCCGCGCGGTGCGGCAGGAGCCACCTCGCCTTCCATCCCCGCCCTGGGCGGTAGCGGCCAGCCCCGCGGCCCGCGCGCAGTTACCTCCATTTTGTGCCCGGGCTCGGCCAGGGCAGCGCCAATATGGAGCCGGGCGGGACAGGAGGGGGCGGGCGNGACAGGAGGGGGCGGGCGCGGGGAGGTCACGTGGCGGCAAGGCGGACTCGAGGCGGCGCGCGCGCTGCGGCCGTTACCGCTTTTCTTCTCAGGGCCCGCCGCCCGTCCCCCCCCTC
>VWZW01004300.1:0-91895 GCA_013397115.1 Edolisoma coerulescens | reverse complement strand
CGAACCGCCGCCCGCTGTGGGGGTGGCGGCGCCGGCGCAGCCGCGACTGGCGCGCGGGACGGCCCCGCCTCCCCTCACTGGGGCCGCCCCCGCCCCGCCCCCGCCGCCCAGGCCGGGTCCGAGCGCCGGGGCCCTGTGAGGGAGCGCTGTGCGCAGAGCTCCGCAGGGACCCGGACGGGCGGGCAGTATCAGGTGCTTGGTAGGAAAGAGAAGAAAAGGAGGAAATGCCCTGCTTACAGGGGACTTCTGCAGGTGAACCAGGGTGTTCCCGAGGTGCACGCGGCCTTCTAAGAGAAGTTATTTGTCTCAACGTATTGTTTTATGCTGGAGATGCTGCAGAGAGGCAGCTGAAGACTGGCTCTCCAGAGCTCGCTCAGCGCTCACCCTCAGAACTGAGCGTAGCTTAGTCAGTTTCCGGATAAATACCAAAACAAGTCCAAGCAGTAAGTTTCACAAGCTTCCCCATTCAGAGGCATTCCCTGTAGCTTTTGATGGCGCTTGTCATCATAAACTAGCATAGAGAGTTCAGGAGGAAGGGTATTCTGCGAGAATTTCATATAGAATGAAGCACAGTTAAGCACATACATTACAAATTTTTCCTTACCCGAATAATGGCATCAGTAAATAAAAATTTACTGTTAAAGTAAGGTTTCTTCAGTCTTGGTTATCCTCTCATTAGTACCGGTACCTATTTTAGTATGATGACCTAACCTTAACAGGAGGAGTTGGCACTTACCCCTTTAAAAATATCTTCATGCTATGTAAAGGAATAGAACAGTTGATGAGATTTTACTGAATCCCCGGAAGTTTAGTATTAGCTGTTAATTTAATTTCTTTATTTTACCCTGATGTTTCTAAAAAAAAAAAAAAAAATTACGCTAAAGTTTCCAAACCTGTTTGATTAACTAAACATAGTTTTCCTAATGCATAGAGGAATTCGCAACAGGTCTAGAAATGTTCTCACTGCTATCATGTACAGGGATTGAAACACATTTTTAGATCATTCCTATATCTTTGAGAAGGTAGATGTCTGCATAGAATGTAAAACTCACTGAAAATCTCATAAATCTCCAGGTATTCTTTGCACTGAGGCCAAAACCCACAATTTCTCATCTTCCTTTTCTCAACAAAGTAAACCACGCAATTTAACCTTTTATTTAAAATAAAATTCTCCATATATGTTGTTTGTTCTCTTGCCTCTGTTGCTCTCAGGGTGACAGTACTGAGAGACGGACGATGGTACTGGTTAAATACATCTCTTCGTTTCAAAGGTTTTTATAGTTTACACAGGAGCTGCGTCGCCAAATTTGAAGAATTCCTTTATTAGTTTGATTGCCATTCATTTCACATCTAAGTGTTACTCATGGAGGCTGATTGTCTTGCAGTTTCATTTGATTGCACAGCCATAGGCAGATCACATTTGAATTCTACAGTTTCAGTACATGATCCCCTATGTAAAATCAACTGTACAGAATGTAATAATCTTATAATACTGTGCTTACTGCACTGAAATAAAAGACAAACCACTAAATGAGGGAGATGCACATTTAACAAAGATTCACTGTTGCAGATGAAAATTATACACAAATTTGAGGGCTTAGATAAAATTATGATTTTGATTTCTGGCAAACAGTTTTCTGCTAGTGAAGTGTTTTCAGGTTATCTAGTAAAATATTTCCTCCCCGTTTGGGTCACCCATTTCCTTAAGTGAAAATCTAGCATTTAAAACCCTTGTATCTGTCCTGGCTCATGTAGTTTCATAGTCAGATGAACTTTCACATTATGTAGCAGATGTGCATTGGTCACCTATGCAGATGGCTAACATGCTTTTCATTTTACTAGCAATGTTTGCAAATGTACTCACCTCTTTGTAAGCCAAGGGAACAGTACTGTGTGTCTATTTTAAAAAACAAACAAACAAATGGTGGGAAAGGCTTTTAGCTTCTATATATTTATGTGGTTGGAATGTCAGTTTTGCTTCACTGTCCTTTTTTTTGTTGTGGTTTGTTGGAGGTTTTTATTGTTCAATTCTTATACAGCATTTGTTTGTGAAGTGAATCTTAGCATAGGTAAATATTGTTGGTAAAACTGTCCAAAGTATTTTTTAGTATTACATATAGTTTAAGATGTGAATATGAATTTGATCTTGATCTCCAGTCTCCAGAATAGTAATGTTAATGGAGTCAATTCATTGAACTAAGTATATTTGCTATAAAACTCTGAGATTGCACAAACAAATGGACTCATTATTAATTAAATGTGAGTACTGTCATAGTTTTGCACATGGAGTTGACTTGGACATATTAAGTTTCATACTCTAAAAAGGATGCAGACTGCAATATTCTTAAGAAGGCCAGAGTCCTACATAGCAAAACATTCATGTGAGCTTCAGGCCAAAAGGCTGTTTAACATTCAATTCTATTTTCTGTGTTGTAGAAATATGGTATATTTCAACATGGGCAAGTGTTACTGGAGACACTTGACTATTGTGCAAGCAACTGCAGCTTCTGCTATCTTCATTTGGAAATAATTGTTTTCATCTCTGAATTTGATTTAAATTCCTGAGCTTTGCTAAACAAAGACAGGATAATATACTAAAGTCTGGTAGCATTTTGGCAATTCTCATATGCAGTGCAGGGTGCATGAAAATCTTAATTAATTGAAAAATGCATAGAGCCAATACACTGATTATTTTTAGTATGATTATGCTACAGCATTTGCTTTATTTCATGAATTGTTATAATGCTGTGTAGGTCTACACAGACTTATACATATGTATATTTGTATACACACACACTCCAGAAACAACAAATCCTATAGACCCTTTCCACTACAGATTGTGCCAGTCAAGTGTCTTGTAGCCCAGAACTCTGGCAGTCTCTGCAGGACTCAGTTGCAGTGGTTTGAGAAAGCTTTCTGTCTGCTTTTTCCCATGGAAGTTACAGAATGCATGCAGACACATCAGCTGCTTCAATTTGCACTCTCCTATATTAATTTTAATAATTGATAAGGGTGTGCTTGAAGTAATACACCGGTCTATGAGCTAGTTTGAAATGAAAAGATATATACTTATATGCCAGCCTGGTACAGGTTTAGTAATCTCCAGTAAATATCTTGGAAATAGCAGCAAACTCTTGTGACTGTGTCCATTCCACTCCATCTGTTAGAAACCTTAGATCAGTTTTCCGTAACTTCTATTCCTCAGGAGCTATGTCTGGGAGCTGTGATGCAGGAAATGAGAGAGATCAAACAATTTTTAGCAGCTAGCTCAATTAAAAATACTTTTAAACTTTGTATATTTCCTTTTGTATATTTCAGTTTCATTCAGGGTCACTGGATTATTTCTTTCTACAAATTGCATCTCTATCTAAAATGTTTATTCTTTACAATATTTTATATTCGTACCAGATATGTAATATGGAAAATAATCCTGCATTTTGGATTGCTATAAATATGAATAGTTTCCTAAACACGTATTTTTCCCTTTTTGTTCTGCTCTTCTTTGTGTGTTAATTAAATCTCAACCTATTAGATTCTATTTTATTCCATAAGATGCTATGTCTATGTTGTATCTGAATTTTATTTTTAAAATTTTATTTTCTCAAACCCTTCTGACAAAAAGAAATAATTGTGCATTGGCGATGATATTAGGACTAACCAAACAATAAACCCACTAGCAGTGAGGGGAAAATAGCTTGCTGAGATGCCATTGTAGCATAGCTGGCTCTGTAACTTGTGCCCAAGGTTTTCACATTTATTCTCTAGGTCTTAGGATAGGGGGAATTCTGTTACTAGCAAAATTATGCCCTAGACAAAGTGTAAAGGTGTCATGTTGAAATGCCAACAATCATTAAAGGAGCTTACTTGAAATAAAGAATCATATGCCTAACAGCCTGGGCTGTTTGATTTACAAAAGGCTCAAGGGTAAATTTAGGGCTTTCTTAAAAGCAATATTCTTTGTTCATGCTAGAAACTTCTTTGTTAGCAAACATACATTTTCTTTAAATGTAGATCAAATAGAAAGGAGTTTATGTATTGCTAGCAGAAAAAAAGAATGTGATTTACAGTTGAAAACTCCAGGAAAAATGGAGTTTAATATGCTATAGTTGAGATGCCAGTGCACGAGGAGTCAGCTGTTCTAAAATTTGTGTAATAAAGTCATTACAGCGGGGCAAAAGGTGGGAAAGAAAGGCAAGATTTCTAGAATAATTTTAAATTGGGATTCACTTGTCTACACAGGAAGAAAAAACCCCTTGAGATGTAGAAGAAAGAAGAAAAATGGAGGATGTAGCAGGTAATATCTCCTATTCTTGAAATCAAAATTGTAAAAAATAGTATATAATTATGCTTGATCATAAGTGTTCATTCTTTGTTACTAAGATTTGCAAAACACTAATTAGAGGTAATTGTACTACTAACTAAACATTTAGTATCATTTGGTACATTTTATTAGGGCAGGAAAACTGCAGGTGGATTTCCTGCTCATGTACGTATCTGAGCAAGAGAGCAGAGCTTGGGAAATAAATCTTGTTCTTCCCTTGACTGCAATGCAGATCTGGCTCGGGGAGGGGTTTCCATATCCGCACGGCTCAAACACATGGTCAGTGCTCAGCCAATCGGGAGCATCACATCTGGCTCTGGATTTGTGTGCCTCAGAATGCCTCTTTGACTGCTAAGCAGGAAAGCCTCTCACTTTTTTTTTTTTTCCTTCTCTCCTAAATTGAATTTGCACACATTCTTCAGACTGTGATTTATGTCAAACATAGTTATAACTGTTTCTCTGGTACACACTGTAGCTACCCTAACAACTACTTTGCCAACATCTGTAACAGGCAGGATTTTTTAAAAAATACTGCTACGTAGATGATCCTTTTGCTGTACTTACTCTCCATGCTATGCTCTAAGCTGCTGGGATCATGCTTTTTGATGACATGGTATGTTTTAGTCTGTAAATTGTACTCCACTTTTAAGTATTGCACCCCCTTGCAAGTCAGATATTTCAAAATGCATTGAATTGATTTTTTACATAATTATTTTCTGGTGTGTTGCTGCTGAAAAACAGATTATTCTTTTGATACAAATTATTTGAGGTTTTTAGATTACTGTGATATAACGACAAATGAACAGTTCTTTGTATATAGAGTGAAACATACGTGAGTAAGGTTATGTCTTTCAAAAGATGTCAAAATAAATTTAAAATTCCAGAGGGTACTACCACATGTGCTAATGTTTGCATTTGGAACAGGAATTAGGAATTTGGAATTAGGGCATATCTGTTTTTAAAAAATCAAGTCTTCGTAGTGAATTCCTTGCAAGTTTTCTTTTTTTCCCTAACATAGAAATTTTGTATTTAGTTAGAAATAGGTATTGTTAAATACAAAATATTAAGCTCTAAAATATGAGAGGTTGTAGTTTGAACCTATATCGTAAGGATTATAGTAGCTTCTATCAAGTATCTTACAATTCTTTCTCCTTATCTTTAAAATGGTTGTACTGACCAGTACCAATGGAGATGCTGGGCAAGTAGAATAAAACTGCAGAAAATGTCAAGCACCAATCTACTCATTATGGCTGATTAAATCTCTTAATTAAGAGAAATATATTGAAACTGCTGAGAGAATATAGCCAAAGGTGAGGAAACTGCAGCTGGTAGTAAGTCATTTGTACATTCAGAGACCTCAAGTGTATGAGCTGATGTATTCCATGGAAAATGGTGTTGTAGTTTAAAAAAATGCCCTGTAATGCCTGTAATGCTGGCATACTCACCAGGGAAATGGCTGCATATGCTTGTTTACCAAATATTGTAGGTCATGTGCAATAAGCACAATTTGAAAATGCTGAGTAGTGGAAAAATTTATGGCAATATATAACTTGATTACATTTCTGCCTTCAGGACAAACACGGTTGGAATTCATTGGCCATATTATTAATCATTTTCTATGTGCTAATAAGAGGATGATAATGTAAGCAGATAGATTATGCAAGAGAAATCCAATATAAGGACAACTATCCAATTCAAAAGAATGTATTAACATTTAACTTTCAAACAAGTTACTTTGTATAGATGAGAACGATTCAGATTTTAGGTGTTGATAATTTGCTTTTGGAAAAATGACAGAAAAATATTTTTTGTGCACTTTTCCCAGAAACCTGTCACTCAGTGAAATGTAATATAAAAACTAGTACCTTTTTAACGTTTGCAACCATAGCATTGTTGTAGTTGTATCATGTGCATTTGACATGTATTTCATCGATCTACATTATCCAGGTGTCAGAGGACTCGGTTATAATATCTGGTACCAGATATAGTTAAAATGTAGTTTGATTTTGTGGTTCTTAAGGGATTTAATAAATGAACTCTCTAGCAATGTCCCCAGCATATACAAAAAACTATGGAAAAAGGCTCTGGAATTGTGAAATCAGATTCTTGTCTGATGTCTGATTCTCCTTGTGCTTTATGTTGGCTGAGGACAAGGCCTGTAATCTAAGGAGACACGAGCAATTTGCAGCTATTGTCCATTTCCATTTTCTTTCTGGGTGCCATTTCCGAGGCTCGTTAGTAAAAACGTGCAGATGAATGGGTCTGTTTGCTTCACTTCAGTGGGGCCACCTCGAAGAAGAATCACCTGGGACTCTGGGACATCAGAGGTTCTTTTTAAGTCTACTCAACCAAAAGAGCTGTACTATTTGGAACACTGGCTGTAGTTGTACCACAGAACTTCTTCAATTTTTACATCTATCAGTATACAGGATTTTATTTAAAAATAAAGGTGCTTATAACATGTAAATGTAGAAAACACACAGCTTGCTATTTCTGTAAGTTAAAATTGCCATTATACCTGAACAAGAATTAGCTGCTTTTTTATTCCCTCATATGGACATGTGCTTACCCTCCAATACACCTGTTGCTTTTACCTCCATCTTGTGAAGTTAGCTATGGGATTAAATTAATTAGTTATTTTTATTTCTGTTCTGCATTCTGGTGCCCAAACAGAGCTTCTGGCTTGCCTATTTTTTTAGCTTAACACCCTTGCAAGAATTTCAGAAAGCAGACTGATGCAATTATATAGCACATCCCGGTGGAAAATTAGGACTACTATGTCAGGCCTGGAGCAGGAAGGCAATATTCCAGGCTGCCTACTGGAAACCACAAATCTTGACCATTATTGCATAACTTGTGATAGGAACACAAAGAAGAGTATTATTAGCCAGTCACAGAGTATTAAATTATACATGACTGCAGCACTACTGAAACATCAGCTACCAGCCTAAAGCTCTTCCTTTTTCTGTTTTGTTCACTTTAATGACAAGAGGCAGATTTTCCTGGTTTGACCTTTGGATTAAATCTGTCAATATTGATTTTAAAATCTGCCTTCAGTCCAGTATTTGAACCCAGCTCCTTTTTTTTTTTGTTTCTTCTTTTCCCCTCTGAAATCAGTATCTGAGGTCCCAAATACATATGTTTCCAGGTGGTTTACATGCATTTTAGTTTTAGGATGCTGAGAGAATTTGCAGTATGTAAGCTGAAAAATGTCTGTGCAAGTTTCATCTGATTGTTAGGATTTTACTTTAGTGGTATTTCAGTAAAAATAAACATAAAGTTTAATCTGTTCTAGAAAGACTCCTATACGTATATGCAGTAGCAAGCTTCTTTACTGGAATGAAAGATGATTAATGGACCAAAACAGTTGTTGAATTACTTCTCTGTGGAAGGTTACAAGGAGAAAGGAATATTTTGGTATAAAATAGTCTCTTTTGGAACAAGCTTGTCCCCACTGTTTGCTGCTAAATATTATCTCAGCTTGATAGCCTCCCACAAACCTTCGGTTCCTCATAGCAGGGGCCGTGCTGCTTTGTTGCCTGCCTTACAGAAATGATATTAGTGTGCCAGAACCTGGTCATTTACTACTGAATGACACCCACCAGTGCAGAAGGTCTCCTCAGGCCTTGTCAAAACTGTCTCAAACCTTCCTGAGAGCCACCTGGTCACAGCTTCTCTTCCTACAGCTCTGTGAGTGTTCCTGCTTCCACTGAGGACTGCATAGGAAATTTGCTACATAGTACTGTAGGACTGCAGCCTTGTAAGTTCACAGTCTAGGTAGGATGACTTAGGAAGAGAAGTACCTGTGTTTTAACAATTCTGGGAGGAACCGGGTCATAAATACACACAGAATTACGAGTATCTTGAGAAGTTCAACTAATATATAATGGCTTATTGCTGCTTCTGGGGGCTGGAATCTATGTGTTTCTAATAAAATCTGGCAAAATGCTGCTTTCATAGTGCTGAATTTGAATACTTTCTGGGTGTGGGGGGGTTTTTTTGTTTGTTTTGGTTTGGTTGGTTTGTTGTTTTTTTTACTACCAGCAGATTGGTTATGACTTCTATTGTAATTGAATCCTACACCCCATGATTTAACATGTTGGATTGTGAATTGAAGCAGCTGAAGTGTAGGCCCACACTCCCCTCTCCTCCCTGTTTTCTGAAGATGGTAACTTCCAGCAGGGGAGGTACCAGACAACAGGCATTGTGCAGATGACTTAAATCTCTGCAGCTGTTGGCTCTTTTCTATTCTGGTGCCACGTGTTGTTACGAGTAATTTGTGACATTCATCAAAAGTGGAAAGTGTGTATGTTTTTCCTTCTTTGTAATGTATTTGCTACAATTGTAGTTAAGCTGAATATTAAAGTATTAATGCATTTTGTTTTATTAGTTTGGCAATACTGCTCTAGCAATTACTGCTCAACAGACAAAATTTGTTCAGGGAAAGAAAGTCAAGGTGAGGCATGACAAGGAAGAAAGTCATTGGTTCCTAGTTAATCACAAAGAATATGTTCCTTTGTTTCTTTATTTTCCTGTTGTTCTTAAAAATAATAGATAGCAGAGGAAAATGATACCAGAAGAAGGGTCTTGATGAACTTAATCGGGGCAAGTTATGGAAACAAATAAACCCCTTTGTCTTTCTCTATTAAGTGCTTGGTGAATTTTAGACTATGGAGTTCTCTGTGATTGTACTTACAGATAAGGTAATTGGTATTAATTCAGTTAGAATTAGTATAAAATTAGATCAAAGAATAACAGAATAAACAGCAGAGTCCATCTCAAGTTTGCTCAAATATATTTATATTAATAGGCTAAAAGATTTCCACCAAAGGAATCCTTTACTCTTCTAGTGCTATGCCCAGGTTCACGAAATTTGAATTCCAAGCTGCATTTTATCACAATCTGAAGGTGCTTTGTTTCCAGGTTTGCTTTCTGATCTCTTGCTAGACATTGTCTTTACTTTGCTTTTACTCATGAGTGAACTGCAGCCTTGTGCTTTTTGTATCTTCCTTTTGTTTTTCTATTTTTGATTCTCTTCCATTTTTATTGCTATCATCTGTTTGGAAAATATGTTGTAAAAAATTTAAATTAATGATAATTTTATATTTATAATTTGTATTTTTCTCCAGTCTCTACTTTTTGTTTTAAAATAAGATGGCTGATATAACGCAAAGTAAATTTAATTAAATATTAATAAATAATGATTTGAATTGCACAGCATTCCCCTGTAGTTGGTCCTTGGTAAAGAAGGAGTCATTCTTAAAAATTAAAAAAAATATTAGATGGCCAGTATCCATATTATTCCTGAATGATGGATCTAAATTTTTCAATTTCATAATAATGATGCTACTGATTTAATGTATTGTTTCTATTGCAAATTAAAACATTCTGAAGCATAAGTTCAATCCTATTTGTTGAAGTAATCTTTTTATTCAAGATAATGAACAAAAATTTAATTTACCCTATGTGGTCAGTTGGATATTACATTGCTAAGTCATATACTATTTCTCTTGGTTTTGACAGTGTCCAAGAGGAGTGGCAAAATTAATGCTACTTTTAAGAGTACAATTTGCCTTTTACTAATAAAGGAGGTGCTTTTTGTATGGCATAATATTTGAAACCATCTCCTAATACATAGATTAACTAATTGAATAGATAAAGCAGAGTCAAATGTAAAGTCTTGTGTTTTGGCAAACACCCCAAAGAGGGTAGATATGTGCTATACTACACAATTTCTTTATTTCTCTGGGAAGAATCAGGATTGGGGATATCAAACCTGAATCCCTTTTGCAAAGGAAGACATTAAATACATTTGACATCACTAAAATAGTACTACCTGAAAAAATACTGAATTCTTGAGTATGAACTCTTTGGGTTTGTAGTACTAAGGCTACAAATGTAGCCTTACATGTAATGACCTTCCGGGTTGGTTAGATACGAAGTTACAATATAGGTCTCTTACCAGAATAATGTGTGCTAGCATTGAAAACAGCTTGTTAAATTCCTAAAAAGAGGATGAACCTGTCTTCAGTTGAAAACAATGCGTTCGTCAAATCAACCTCACTGCAGGTGATGACATACACGTTTTGTTTTCTTCCCCAAACAGGTTTGTAGACAATTTAAAGCAGTGAAAATTCGAAGCCTAGTCTTGCTTTGTGAGTGAGTCATTCTCCTTGCCCCCCACCATTCCACATATAAATACTGAGAAGCTTGGCATAAAGAATGCAGCCTGGGGCATACCCCATAAAACTTACAATGCAATTAAATGAACAATTTCTACTGGAAATAAAATGGGCATGTTGAGTAGAATATGAATTAAACTGAGCAAGAACAGAGTCAGACAACCTTTCGTAGTACTCCAGGCTCTTGGAGAGAACCCCCAGGGTCAGCAGTACCAAATGCAGCTGACAGGTCAAGGCCAATCAGTAAAGAAAGATAACTGCAGTTTGCAATGAAAAGCAGGTCATTCCAAATTTTGATTAATGTAGTCTCAATGCTGTGGTGTCCACTCGACTGGGTTAGCAAAATAAAGACAGATAGCAGTGGATTAACTCTAACACTTCTTTATTGTACTGCAGCCATTCCAGGCTTCTCTGCTGCTGCATTCACTAAGACGAGGTTTCTCCAATTTATGGTCCTTCGTCCCCATTGCTGCTTGGCCTGAATTCTGTGGATTGACTCAGTTAGAAGGGGCTGCCCTGTGGACTATTTGCAGGACTACCAAAATGACCTCAAAATAACTTTGGAACAAGGCAAACCCGTCACATTCTTAACATTATGATTAGTTGATGTTGGCAGTTTTTATCCAGTGGAGCATATATGGCGAAAAGGTGCCAACTTCAATGACTTTGTAAAAAAATAGGGGGAATGAATTTGTTGTTTATGAACAGTTTTTGTTACACAAAACAAAGACTCAAAACCTTTGGCTACAGAAGGAACTTTGCAAGTGTTACTTGCCAAGGCAGGAATGTGAGAATATGTTCTTTTTTCTTCCAAGATAAAATTAGTTTTGAAATAAGTCTTTGCAAAACACAAAATATCTCTATTCAGAAGAATGAAATTCACTAGCAAATATGAAACTACTTGAAGAGATTTAAAACATCATTTAAAAAGAATTTGTTCTAGGTGGGTTCCTTCAATTTCTTTCCAGTCTTTTGTTTATTGTTTTTGTTTCTCTTTTGGTAGATAAGTATTTGTGCCATATCAGTTTGAATATATGTTATAATCGTGTTTATTTACCCAAATCCATCCGTGCATAATCTTCCAAGTCAATCTGTCAGAACTGATTGTGTCATTTTAGACACCAGCACTGCCATGACGTCAGTGATTACCCTGGAAACACAAGTGCAGTCTGTATCCACACTCTGCTCGCCACTGCGGGTGGGAGCTGCCTTTTGCCTGCTCTTCAGCTGCACGGCGCAGTGCTTAAAGCAGGCTGCAGACTGGCCTGGCAGTGCTGCTGGAGTATGCTCAAGGTAGAATCTAACCAGTGTAGATAACAGTGAAGGTGTAGATAAAGTTCTGCATTTCCCTGTTAGGTAGGACAAAAATGTCATTATAAAATTACACAGGAGGTGACTTTTTCAGAGTAAGAATTAGAATGCTTCTTTTCCTATGTAGCTAACAGGATAAGTTAATCTGTGATAGTTTGTTTTGGGGTTTTTTGTTAGGTTTTTTGGGTTTTTTTTTTGTTTGTTTCTTTGTTTGTTTGTTTTGTTGGGGTATTTTTTGTTGTTGTTGGGAAAGAGCTATTAGCTAGCTATTTTACTGAACCGACTGCAGATTTTGTAACGTGTGTAGCACTGTCCTTCAAAATGTGCATTCTCTTCTCTCTGGTCCTATGGAAGATTGTAAAAAACAGTATGTGTAACTTTATGACCTGTACCGTTTAATGGTGCCAAAGCCAGAATAGAGGGTTCTCTTCAGGTGACTGCCATTACTGATACCGAAATCTTGCCAGTATATCCTAACTTTCACAGTGACTTTTGATTTGATTAAGAGCTGCACAGAACATGTCCCATAGTAGAGAAAGTTTTGTTTTCTCTTTAGGGAAGATTTTCTTATATTAGGGAAGTATTTCTTCTATTCAGGCCATAGCTGAGAGATTTGCCATAAAAATGATGTATTTACTATTTATCAGTGCTCTGTTATTGATATTAGGTGACCATTTATCGGTTTCTTTGCCCAATCTGTAAATAAAAATAAATTTCATAGACAGTTTGAAACAGTTGCCTGAAATTTTTTTGGCCTTCTCTGAGGCTGTGGTAAACTACTGGCTTGTCGTCCCTGCTTTGACCTTTGTGTGGGCCCGGATGTGTGAGTTCCTGTGGCAGTGCATGTGTCAGGTCAGCCCACAGCAGCTGGTCTGAAAGAATTGGAGCAGAACATGGCAGTGAAGTCGATCGCAATGTCAGAACCACTGCAGCCAGAGAATGGAAACCAGGGCCCTGCCTCTTAGGGCATCTGTATCCAGCCAGCAGACAATGAAAGCAGCAGGCTCTAATGAGAAAAGGGAAGCCAGTGAAGGAGACAGACTCTGTGAAATTTATTAGCTGGTGCAATAAAGCTGCTTCTTTGGGAGTGAACCTGAAGTGGCCTCCGAGTTAATTTGGGATGAAAAGCCCAGTAAGGGAGACAGTTTATTTGGGTTCATCCTCTTCATAACCCAAGATATTGACCCCTACGGTCTCCCAGCCAGCAGCAAAAATATCAGACTCTCCCATTTGTGCACAGTACCGTTTATTTTCATGTAATAAAAACACCCCCTGAGTCTGTTAACTATTATCCATTTCCCTTTGCAGGATGTATCGTACCAGTCATCACTGAGAATATTGCTTTCAGACTCATTTTAGTTTATAGCCCCAAATATTTCTTGTTTGCTTTGAGTAATTGTTTTCTGTTAAAAATTGGGTAGCTGGCTTGTTAATTAGTAAGATATAAACCAGATACATCACTGCATTTTTAAAGCTGTGGTGCCAGCTAGTGGTGAGAGATGATAGACAGTGTCTCAAGTGTGACATTTATCTAAGTGTACAGTATATTTTTATTTGCATCATGATAACCTGATGTTAAGTTTTATTTGTCAGTTATAAGTACCTTGTGACCAAAAAAAAAAAGTAAAATAAAATGAGCCACTGCTATAATTGTGCTGTCAGATTTTAGTTGGGTATTGCTTATTTGAAACCTTCCTGCCATTATTGATGGAGTAGCTGTATCATTCATCAGACCATTTGCCAGTGAAGCCTTTTAATCCTTAGTTTTTCACGTGTGAAGATCAGTTCTGATGTGTTATGAACCTGTAGGTGCTCTTTTACTTTGCTGGAAACCTAAATTTCTTAAAAAATGCAGTAGACTTCAGTTATGAGCAGCAGAACGATGCTTAGAAGGTTTCTGCAATTGATTCACTTGTGCAAATTAAGGGGAGCTTTCATGCGGCCAATGCAGGGCAAAATTCTTAATTGATACTATTTATTTAGCTGATACACCTTTACTAAGAGGAAAATCCTGTATTTTATTAACATGTAAGGAAATTTCAAAGAATTCATTATTCACATGCACTGTCTGTATTCATATAAGCTCACAACAGAAAAGAAAAAGAAGCAACCCTTAAGAACATTTGTAAAGAAATGTAAGAAATAACTTATTTTTCTTTCTAACAAGGAGTCATTGACTCCAGTTTAATTAAGCAATAACCAATCTCAGTGAGGTTGTGGAAGGCTCTTGAATACTAGTAAATAAAACCAGAAGATGAAGCATTTCTTTCATTAAATAGTAGGAGCTGCTTATAACTCTATTACTTACTGTTAAAATCAATTATTATTACTAATACTCTTCAATTAATTTATAATGGAAGGCACACTGAAGGTTGTAAAGCAGAACTTTTCTTTTTAAATGTCAGACATAGCCATGAAGGTCAGCTCTTGTGAATAAGGACACCTCAGATGAACACACTTGTAATAATATTTGTGAAGATAGATCTCGTGTTACTGACAGCTGCTGGCAGCAAGCAGAGCTGCCACAGTATTGCTTCCACCCTAATACCTGTGACTACACTGGTGTAAAAACACAGCGATGTTTCTAATCCAAGGGAATGAAGAAAATTTAATTATTTTTGTATGAGATTGAATCATCCGAGTTAGACACAGAAGCAATTTATTTAAAAGAGACGCTTAAAATATTAACCTATGCCAGAAATAGTTTTCGGTTATGAAAAGGAATTGTATTCTAATAGGTGTGAAAGAATTTCAAGGGCCCATGGTGCATGTTTGTTTCTTTCCACATAATACTTGAAATACTGTCATGGTTTCATCATACACTTCCTTCTGGTCCCCTTTCCATCTCAGTGTGTTTGCAACAGGTGTGCACTTTCTCCTTTTTCTCCTGTGCTGTTACAACACAGTTGCTTTAATTTAATTCTACAGGGAATATTTCAATGGAAAAAAACCCTATATCCCTTAAAATACTGAAATGCAAGTATGACTCTTCACTGATTTCTTAACTGTGGGTTTTATAATATGTGTTTAATGCCACTGCCTTATTTATTACTTAAATTGATTGATTTATTCTGCAAATTGATAGTCTCTTAATGTTTACATAACTTTGGATTCAATAAATAAGGTTTTTGCTTTTCAAATAACATCTCGTCTGTTGCCCAGTTGCAAGAGTCGTAGAAGATTAGGTGCACACTTTGAATTTGAGATCAACAAATGGCATTCTACAGCTTAATCTTTCCCTTTTTGTGCTTTAAGTTAAACAAATGTCTATAAACATAGTGTCAGTGTGTAAACCTCCATTTCAATTTTATTTTATTGTAACTCCATTGTCATTAAAAAAAAGAAGTTGCTTATTTGGACTAATGTCTATAATGTTGTCAGCGCTGAGATTAAATTGTGAAGGCATTTGACTTCCAAAGAAAATAATGTGGAGTTCAGTGACATAAACATAAGGACCAATATTTATTATGTTGATACATCCATTTGGATTGACAGTCTAGCTATCATGGTATTAGACACCAAATGTATTTCTTGTCCTAAATTAATAATTGATATGGAAGACAAAAATTATACAAAAAGATTATTTAAAAACCATTTTAAGGATATTTTAAAGTTTATTTTTCACACTATTACTAGATAAGATACCAAATTTATCAGTTTGAGTTTTTTATTACTCTATAACATGTCTTGTTAATACAGCACTGAAATAATATACACTTAGTGGATTCTAAACTGAATACCCTTGTGCATCTAATAAAACTCTCTGAAATATATGTATTTAAAAATCTGTATGATACATTAAGTTCAGTGGACTTTGAAAAATCCAGAGTTTAATCATGAAGCTTAATTAAAAAAAAAAATCAAAAACCTTAAATAAAATCCCAGCCAAAATTGAGCTATCATATAATTCCTTTAAATCCACTGATGTTGTTTTGGAGTTGTTGGAGTAGAATGTGATACCATGGCTGATGAAGTGGGAAAAAAGCTTCACAATAATTTCGAAATCAAGAGGAATGTGTTTGGAAAGCCCTTTGGCAATAAAAACCACAAACCGACAAAACCACACGAACCCCAAAGAAACAAACAAAAACCCCACAAAAGCAACCAACCAAACAGCTGCTTTATTATTTACAAAGAGTTCCCACATTTGAGTACCTGGGGGCACCGTTTCTGCCTTCCCCTTGGAATGCTGTCACTGGAGCCCTCCACAGAGCTCTGTGTTGGAAGATGGAGTGCCCGGGATGGGAGTTGGCCACATCTGTCAGGAAACTGCTACAGATGGTTCAACTCATTAGCTGCCAGAACTCCTAGCAAACATCATCTGAGAGTATGGGGACCTCGCTTGGACTAAATGTTAAGCTCGCCTCCTGTTCAGTGTCATTACATTTTCTGCAAAATCAGATCCTTAACCATTTCTGTTAGAGACTGGATACTCTTGGATGTAACCAGTCTGCGAGTCTGTTTTGTTCAATTTGCAAATGTAAAATAATTAAATTAGTGCTGGTTCCACCACCCAAACAGTGTGTCAAGTGTAGCTCGCTGTATCTGTTAAGTTTCGGCTCTATCTGGTATTAGTCCATCTCCATAATATCACATCTGTGATGCGATGAACTCCAGTGTAGTATACACTGGGATTTGCCACGCCTTTCTTTAGTATCATGTCTATATTGTGATGTGTGCTGTCACTCATGCAGAATTTCTCAGCTTACCTGTCTTCTTGTTGGTTGGTATTTCTAGCGAAGTTGTTCCACGTTTGTGTGAGTGTTGTGGTAGCAGAGCAATCACAGCAGCTGTTCCACACTTAGCTTTGTGGCAGAGCCAGCAGAGGGAGCAGACACATTGGCGTTTTATGGTACTGACAGATTTTGGCCATTTTTCCCTATTGTTTTTGCAAATGTATGTATTTTCATATATATGGCCGTTATATAAGAGATTGTGGGAAAATGTCTGTGCGCTGGAAGTTCAGTAACTGTGGAGAAAAGCTAGGCTGTCGACTGTTTTATGATTACAAAATTATCTTTGATTTTGCAAAGATTTGCATATATAATTTTGTGTACTGAGAGTAGTTATTTGTGCTGAGTTTTTTTGTACCCTGGAAAGAAGAGACTTTCCCTTAAAAAAACCCTTCAGTTATACTTCAGAGCACGCTGCCTTTAGAAAAACCACAGCATAAATTTAAGTACAGGTTAAAATGACTACACACACTTGCAAGGTCAAGCCCATAATAAATCACTGTACACATTGTGTGCAGTTCACCTGTGTGAAATAGGCTTGAAAAGACTGTTCTGGTCATAGCTGATACTTAGAGATACATTTTGGGTGTACGCAAACAGACTTCTTTTTCAGTTACATCTAAATGCGAAAATTGCGCGGAAATCGCTCTCACATTTGTGGTCATTGTACCTTAGGCCTGCTCCCAAAGTTGGCAGGAATTTTACATGAAGAGGTGTCAGGGTAGAAAGGTGGGGGTCTTTATACAATCTTATGTGTGTTTAAACAATACGGTGAAGTAAGTATTGGTTCGTAAATGATGTTGTTTGCATCATGATTTAAACTTTGTTTAAATACTTTTTTTCATGATAGCATTATTGCACTCTGCTTGGTTAAGCCAGGCGGGGTTGATTATCATTAAGTGTTATTTATTTCTATTTTATTAAGCCTCCTTTTACATTCATGTTACAGGTTAATTTATACTTTTATTTCATGCACTACTTGGCTTTACTGATTAATATGCCCCATGGCATTCAATAAAGCCAGGCAGTGGAGGAAATAAGAGTGGTATTAATTTCTAACATTGCTATAAATTTGCCTTAATAAAACTAGCTCAATAACACTGCCGTAGTAGTACAATGGATGCTTCCAAATTGTTAGCAAAGACACAACTGAAAGAACAACACATTTTTTTCCAGAATTTAAGAATGCTGTGCTGTCTTTTTACTAGTGTTCAAATTAGGCTACCTGTTATAGTACTGAATGCTCTTACATTGTGTTCTAAAATGCAGTATATATTTTTCAAAAAGAATTACTATTTTACTTAGTCAGACAGTTCAATCATAAGCAGATAAATCCTCTGGATCCTTTCAAATGCCTTTTGGATTTTCATGACCACCGTCACTTAACAGACAGGTTTCAAAATATCAAGCAAAAAAGAGAAAATTCTGGACTATAAAGGCAAACAGAAAACAAGAAAAATTAGAACAATGGGTTTTCTTTTTATAACTACTATTGATTTATATTTTCCAGTATTTTTCCATTGATTTATTTACATGTTGCTTTGTAGTAGGGAAAAATTCTCAAGAAAGAAACACAGATAGGATTGGTGAATATTAGTTTTAGGTGCACAAACTAGTCATTATAGTGGAAATATTTTGGCTATATTTTCTTTATTAAATATTAACTATGGTAGCTGTATTTTTTCAGGTCCAGATTGTGAAATCCGTGTAGCATAAAAATCCTTAAGTAAACTTTGCCATGTAACACCTAGTTGTGACAATTTTTTTACTCATGCCTGCATTCGTTTCTTACTCAAACTCACATTGACTTAACTGAAAATTTTGCTTAGAAGGAGGGGTTTGGATACAGCTGTTATTTGACCTCAGTACAAAATGGAAGCACAATAAAGCAAGTTACACAGAAAAATCTGAACAAAACCACAGCCCAAAAGAATTGCCAAATCCTCAGGGCCTGATCCTAGAAGGTTCATGGAGAAGCTCGTTCCTGAAGTCATTGGGATGTGAGCCTTCTCTGCATTTTGCTGTGTCAGACCTTAATAAATCACTCAACACATTTTGCAGAGATCACCTATGGGGTGAAAGGCAGCAAATGTTTAATAGGATTAATATAAACATTATATATCAAATAGAACTTATTTTTACATTCAGGCAGCTATGAAAATAATACTGTCATTTTGATAAGTGTATTGGTTAGTTAAAATCAGGTGGGCAGCAGACTGACTGCTATCATTTGATTTTACTAAATAATATGAATTTGATTTTACTAAATAATATTAATTTACATAATGCATAGTCTAAGAATCTACCCATGTAGATTCAAGTTAAAATTTTAGGTTTTATGCAATGATCTTTGCTTAGTATGTTTTTGTAAATAGTAACAAAACCTGTGAAATTGCCTTACTTACTATAAAACTCATATATGTCCAGACATAGCATTTAATTAGGTCATATGATGCTGCTGTAGTTTAACTCTGTCAAATAATTTTGTTTAAGTGTTCTATAACCTTGTAATCATAGAGACACTCAAGTTAGAAATGGAAATGTTGTCCTCATGTGCGGGGCGCAGCCAGGTCTGTTCTGTGCCCTGCATACACAATGTGTGATATTTTGTCTGGGCTAACTTCTTGTGGAGTTCCATTTTATCAACTGTTTTCTTAGAAGAATGTTTAGTTTTTAATGGAAAACTAAATATCTAACTTTTAAACAAGGTACTACTCAACAGTAGGAGTAATGACATTCACAGGCACGTTTGTAATACTTTGGGGGAAATTTGCCAGCTGCTGTGCCAAGCTGGATAGCTTACTCTAGAACTGTACTTTGTGGAAGCTCCTATATATGCCCCTGGAGTGGTGGAAAATTAGATTAGATAAATAGACCATTGATTAGATTGTTTGGCAGCTTGGTTTGCCAGAAATGATGAAAATCTGTACCGTGTATTAATACAGGTGATCTGTGCAGCCCGTGAATGCTTTCTGTGTTTCATTGACAAGAGCAGAAGTTTGGGCTACTCATTCGCTCTCTGGGTAAGGCCTTTGGGGTGTATGTGAAAGATACTGAGAACATTTTCTTTCTGCTGCACACATAAGCAGCAGATAAGATTATTAAAGGAAAATTCACAAGAGTAATTTTTCACATTTAACCCCCTAATGCAAAACTGTTTTCTTCTTGGATCACCACAGCCAAGCAGAATAAGCTGCAGTGTTTACAAAACAGAAAAATGTGTGTTTGGGCTGAGAGCATAACACGTGCAGTTAAATATGAGCAGGTCTCTTCAGTGTTACCAGTGTGGGGTCTGGGGAGTGGGATGAGTGAGAATGTCAGCCTGGGTGCTGCAGCTAAGGCAGGAATGGTTAAAGCAATGTCGTTTTCTTTGAGAGTTTTAAAAAAAGCAGTCCATTATAAAGGGATGTCTAAAAAGAAGGGTGAATCCTCCTCTCCAGTTCTTGCACTGTGCTTACCTTCATGCAGATGTTGAAACAAGAATATTCACTCCTGCTTTGATGTTTCTATAAGTATCTTGTCAGTAGGGGTAAACTGATGTTTTGATGCTCTTTTTGTTTTATTTTGTTGTGTGTTGCGTTTTCCCCTTGACCCATATGTCACATCTGTGCTTCTATAGAACACAGAAAATTCTGTACTTTTGTTGAAGGAAGTACATACTGATTTTCTATTCTGCCTCTCAATAAGGTGTTTCTCCTCTTCCAATATATTTTTATGGAATTAAAAGGTGTTGCCTTTATTTATTGGCTGGTGGTAAATACTATTTATTTTTACACCTTCTTTACAGCACAATCTTGGAAGAGAAACTGTGCTCTAAAAATTGTTGTTAAGTTTTACATTTCTAGCCATGTGTTTAAGTGACATTTGTTTCAGAGGGAATAGATCTCTTCTCAGATGACGTTTTCTGGGAACTAGAACCAAAAATCCAAAACCTATATAGCCAAATACCTGCCTGTATCTATGAGAAGACCATAAATTGTTCTGAAGAAACAGCCAAACATGATCGTAATTAGGATCATTGAAATATTTTCTGGATATCTGAGGCAGAAACGAATGTAGTAACACATAACAGTAAGTACAGTCCATTCTGTATGAAGTGTTAGAGAGCGTTGAGCTGATCTAGTGCTGATGCTCACGAGGAATTCGAACGGTGCCTTTATTTAGGCCTTCTCGCAAGCAGCAAATTGTACAAGGCCCCCGAAGTGCCTTGGATCCGTGCCTGGGATCCGTGCCTGGGATCCGTGCCTGGGATCCGTGCCCTGGCTGTCCGCCTCGGGGCGCTCCCTGGCGGGATCCCGCTCCCTCCGCGCCCCGGGCCGGGGCGGGGCCCTTCCCTGCGCGCCGGGGCCGCCAGGGGGCGCCGCCCGGCCCGGCCCTGCCGGGCGGGAGCTGAGGCCGCGCCGGGATTGACGAGCGGCGCTCCGCCGGGATAAAACATGCCATAAACTTAACGTCACTCCCTACAATTCCTATTATATGATCATTTACTGGCGATCATTATGGGGTCGCTGTACGGAGAGCCGTACTGCTGCCTCTGCAATCCCGCACGTAGCTCCATGGCAGCGAGTCACTCACTGCCTTGCAGCCTTTGCATCTACCATTTCCTGCGAATAGTTGCAATCTTAATAAAGAGATAGGAAAATGAAGATGTGATAAGGAGAAGAAGGATATCAATTTGCATATAGCCACAATTCACTTCCATATTTGCTTTCACATATTTGTTTAAAATCCTGCTTTAAACGTAGATGTGGGGAAATACCTAGATGTGTGTCCTACCCTATAAACTATTAGAAGTTGAATTCAGTTGATGGGTTTTGTATGGATTGTAGTCTATCTGCAATCCCGAACACAGTGGTTATAGAGATAATTTTAGGAACATTTGCCTCTGTCTGCCGTTTGTGGAAACTCCTTCCTTTTGTATGGGCTGGAAATGCAGATACAGAAAGATGAACTTCACATTTTGCCCACCACATTGCCACTGCTCCTTACATGATAATAAATAATGATGGTTATAATGATGATGATAACAATACTATTAACAACTGGCATGGAGAGCAGAGCAGAAAAAAGGTCTTGCTACTAGGGAAAATCATCAGAAACATTCTATGAACTTTCTGTCTTCTCATTTTAGCAGATGCTTGCCTATTATGGTCTGTTAAGAGGAATGTTGTTTTCAGGATGCTTAGAGAGTGTGGATGGGGTTTGCTGCAGTTCAGCCCAGGTACAGAGTCCTGCTCTAACTGAAAGGTGCAGGCACACATTGCAAATTGCTGAAGTATGGCCTTTCTAATTAAAAATCAATAGGCCTCATTTTATTGGGCCTTTCGAGGACTGATGCTGGGCAGCTTTATATTTATTTCAAGTTTTTATGAAATAAATAACTGGCATGCATATAATGAATATATGAATTTATCTAAAACTAGATATTGGCAAAGGAGCGCAGGGTTTTCCCAGAGGGGTGGTGCTCTTAACCTGGTGCTTTTATGAAAATGATACAATAGGTCTTACTAAACATCTGAAGTCAAGGCATCTGAAATAGTTTGGACAGTTTGTGTCAGCTGTTATTCTATTTGTACTATGATCCCAAGATTTTTTCCTAAAATCCAGCAACCTTTATGCTTGGGTTCCTGTTATAGTCCTGCACAATAATTTCAGCTACTGAATTTAGGGAGAGTGCAAGACTTTATGGCTTCAGAATTCCATCTAAGGAGATGCATCTGAGAATATGGTTTTTTCCGTGGTTATTTTTATCCCATTTTTTGTTAGAGAAATATGTAGGAAAAATGTGTTTCTAAAATGTGTTCCCAACTGTGATAGTTGTTGCAAAGCAGGGGCTTTTAAAAAAACATCTAGAGTTTTTCATCCAAATTGCAGCTTTTTTTTTTTTTTTTGGCATTTGTTACTTGGTAAAGAAAAGATGGGAATGACAGAAGGAAAAGATGAGAAACAGGTTACAACAAATGGAATCTCTTCAGGAGCAGCACACTTTTCACCTCTGGGTGCCACTGTTCAACTGTTTCTTGTGCAGTGACCATCTGCTTAAAAGTCCAGCTCTTATTGGAGAAATATTCCCTGAAAGAAACCGTTAAAGAGATACTGCCTATATCTCTGCATAATCAAGAAACAAGTTTCTGGTATATGGATATTAGTTATGCACTGTTCTCATATGCTTTTAACATGCTGAACAAGGAAACAGTAAACAGTCCACATTTGTTCGGTTTATTGAGAGTCATCTGATGGTTTATTTAAAACTTTTCTTGCCTCTTTAGTTAGAAGTTGAAACGTGAATCAGGGGTTTTCTTCATATAAACGAATACTGGAACAGATTTATTAAGTATGTAGATTGACTGTAATAATTCAGTTGATTTAAGCAAGTTTTACAATAGCAACAATGATTTGCTTTATTGCCCACAACCTACATAATTCAAAAATCTATTGACCGATACAATTTCTTTTCAAATACTGTAAAATTCTTAATATTCAGAGCAAAATTAATTGCAGTCTGTGTATCCAGCTGTTCCACCATATTAATTATATTGTGACTATTTCTCCTAGAAACTCAGCCAGGGCAACTTATTGCTAAATGACACTGGACCTCTTTTCTGAACTGTTCTGTGATTTTAGTTCTAGTCAAATAAAACTCTTCTATGAATGAAATCAAGTGTGTCATTTAACTCCTTCATTACTATAAGGTGTGTTTAGAGCAACATTTTCAAAATAATAACAGTTGCATTTTGTGTCATGAAATGTCCCTTTTCTCAGCCAGGGGGGAGCATTGCTGCTGTCTTGCCCATACCTTCAATCTAGTTCTTCCTGCACCCTGCTGAGCACTGCAGTCTATCAGTGAAAGCCAGCAAGCCTTTTCATATCTGCACACAGACAATGGAAAGTTCCATGATTGCCTCATAAACAGGCATGGGCTGCATTTATTTCTGTTCAGTAGTTTTATATATGTTCTATATATGCATTTGTTCAAACTGGTAGAGGAAAAATTCAGACAAAAACATCTGTTAAAAATTAATTTCAACTTTGTCTCGGATTTGTACATTTTCTTTCTATCCAGTTTCACTGGAAAATCCCAAATAAATAGAACACTTCAAAATAAAAGAATTTAACTTTATCCTGGGAACATGCAGTTTAGGTTTTGGAAAGGGAAGTGTGTAATAAAATGCTGCTCAAATGAAATTGGTGAAGCTGTAAAATACGTAAGTGGAAACTTTGAGGAAACTGGCAATGAGAAACTGGAAATCAAGCAGTAATTTAAGTTTCACACAACCACCCTTTGCATGTGTGAGTACAAAGGAGAGACTAGGAACAAGTGTGAGTCAGACCTCTCCTCTCAGGAACTGAAGGGACAGAGATTCCCAGCATCTGTTTCCTTAACTATCACCCAGAGGATACTGGTGGTAAACCACGGTGCATAAAAATAGAATCAGAAAAATAGCTCAAAACAAACGAGGTACTGTATTTTGCAGTACTTTTGCAGTAGATCTGTATCCAGCTCAGCTTTCATCTGTGTTCAAATTGGATGTGTCAGCTTACATTCACTTCTAAACAAATTGTTAATAAAATCACAAGCATGGCTAATTAGGATGTCCCACAAAACAGCCAGCCAAATTTGATGCCTCAATGGGAGATTTATCCTGCTCACATGTTTTAATGAATACCCTAATGTCACTGTTACAGGATAAGAGGGCCAAACACTTTGGTAGAGTTAATCACTGCCCTTCTTTTGGAGTGAATGAGCCTGCATCCAGTTGAATCAACTCTGGTCCAGCCAAGACACTCCAGCTGGAAGAGTGAGTTTGCATGTATGAATTATTTTAGGTGCCCCATTGATTTGTTTATATTTTCCATGTCATCAGTAAAGGCTGAAGTAATAATACTTTGCCTTGAATGGCTCTAATGAAATTTAATTAAAGTGAGTGAGTTCTTAATCTGGAAGACACGTAAAGTCGCAAGAAATTCATATCAACATAAGAGTTCTGACTTTATGCTCAAACATCAAACATGTAAAATAATGTTTTACCCATTTCTTAAGGTTGAGATATTTAAAAAAATATCAATGTGGAATCAGCATGTCTTCAGTATTTCCTATTTGCTGTAAATAACCTTGTATTTAGGTATGGAAATGTAACATGACTTGGACTTCTGAAGAAAATCCCAACCTTTTATTTTAGAAATACATTTGTTTATGTGTAATTATTATGAGATACTAATGGAATCGATAATACTTTAGTGAATAATAGTTACAGGTTTTAAGAAAAACAGCAATTTTAATTGCTTATTTTAAGTAGATTTCCAGGTAAGAGAAGTTAACAATACTTAGCAGAGTTGATCCAACAAGTTATCATTGACAGCTCTTAGTGACTACCATTTCGTAATATACTATTGTCAAGAGTGAATAAAAATTTTATGTCTTCTTTTAGTATTTTTCCTCCTCATATTTTGAGGAGATGTACCTTTTTAGTCATGTTTTATTCATAATAAAAGATCATTTAATTTTATTTCCAACACAAAATGTTTGAAGAAAAGCCTTTTCTTCTGGAGAAGGTAATATTTTTAGTAGAAATAGCCCTAATTTTTTTTGTGTATGTGGCTGAGAAGTAACACATAAAACAAATAAAACAATAAAATCTGGCCAAAAAAGCGCAATCATATATGCAATAAATACTAAATATAAACTACTCTTGGTTACAAGCTGCCAAGCAGAAAAGAAAAAGCTTTACAATGAGGAGCACCTAACCTACTACCTCCTCTTGGTGTTATATAGAGAGAATTTGATTCAAATAATTTTCACAAACAATGCAATAGCAAATTAGCAACAGTGGTGTTCAAGATTATTTAAATTATTTAAATCTTTAATAACCCAGAATTAAAATTCTGAAAAATAAATCTTATTGCGTGGTTTTGAAACTACCAAGCTTAATGATGTGATTCTCATCTAACCATAGGTATTTGTTGTTTATAATTATTTTCATCTTTGCTCTATTGTGCCTTTAGTCCAGTGTCCATGTTCTCCAGTTTATCACAGTTACCTTACTAAGGCAGTTTTCTTTCCTTGGCATTCATGTAATTTAGAATCTGAGCTTTGAAGAGTACATTTTAAAAGAAAGTATTTCTTACATTTTTAAGCAGGTTGAAATATGCTAGTTATTATTTATTTGTATTTTGCTTAACTAGAGCCAGGGTTCCACAGCACCATATTCTTATGGTATGTGCTGTTATGCAAACAGTAGCACTGACATGGAGACCTTTGTCTAAAGAATTTGTGAACAGACTTTCACAATGACTAGTTGTTGTTGTACCCACCACACCCTGTGCCTTTATGATGTTTCACATTGAATAATCAAGAAAAGATTACTGAATAATATTCAGAAGCCCCCTTGATACATTGATGATCCAGCTCCATTCAGTCCCTTGTGCTTACATCTGTTTGTGACATGATCATTTCTAGTGGCTTTTTTCCAGTAGTATTTGAGTGATGTAGTGTGGTGAGTGCACCAGCTGCTTCAGGTGCAGATGGCGTTTTCCTTGTGTGCCTTTTAATTCCATTTGGCATTTGTTTTCTATTCCATGTGTTGACTCATTCATTCAGGAGCTGTAGTGACTGAAACACATCTGATTTGGTCGTTGAACATCATACATGTTTTGTCTCATATCTGCTGCTGAGAAAAAATGTGAAAGACCCTGAGAAACACATGAGGCAAAGAAGGCACCAGGCAAATTAGGTGATGTTAGAATTTTTTTTCCTGTCTGTACCTAGTTTTCTTGATTTAAAAACAAAAAAAAAAAAGAACATTGCCTCCATTATATATTTTTTTCGGTATAGTTAAGATGTATTAATTACTCCAAGCATCCCCCACTAAAATAATGGCAGCAGTTTTTATTAACAATGAGGGGAAAACCTGAAGAATTTAAGGACAGTAGTAATTGCAATGTGCAATTTCCTATGGCTTTCAAAAGAATTATTCTAAGCTAAATTAGTTTTCTATGCTTTGTCCTACTGATCATGTAAACAGCAACACATTTATTTATTTATGCTGCCTATTTTGCCATTCAGTCTGCTACTGTAATACTAGAATTTGCTGATTCATTCAGTAATGTTTTGCGACATCCATTTTCATGCTGCATTTGGTTAAAAACCCCATCTGGCTCTGCATGACTGGGAAGCTCTGCTCATAGCTCCAAAATCAAGAGCTATGAAATGACTAAACTTGTCTGCAGATTGTTTAGTCACTGGAGGCAAGATTTAATGAAACTCTTGTCTGTTGTGTCATAGAAGCCTTTGTAAGCAATGCAGCTCATTATTTCTTGTCCTAAATGAGTGTCTACATTTTAGAAATAGTCTTAAGTATTTTTTAAATTAGATTTCTGTATGTATGCATATAAAAAGTAAAATATATGTATAAAATATAATTGAATTTTTGCATGTAAATAAATATTTACAAATGTAATATAAAAACATTATACTTTCTGGAAGATGTGTAGGCTAATGGAAGTTGGATGCAATCTTAATACAAACCAGAATGATTTCTGGAAATTCAGATAGAAGAAACACCAAAATACCCATTTCTATGATGTCTTAGAGCATTTTTGAATTAGATGAGCAACAGTGTTAATACCGGTTTTAAAGCACTTTCTGTTCCCCTCCCCAACCCCCCTCCTATCCCCCACCTTCCTAGTGGGTCCTCTGCTGCAGGTGAGCAGGAAATGGATTATCCTGAAGTGTAGGAGGGTTTTGATCTGCTTTTTAGTTAAGACTGTAGCACAGTTGCTTGTACAAACAAAAAAGCCTTCCCAAGAAACAGGAGTTTTGACATGAACTTGCTTGGAAAAAAAATGTGACACAGAAAACAGAAGCCAAACTCTGTTCGTGATGTTTTATTTCTCTTGGAGCTTAGTTTTAAGCTTCCTTTCTTTTGATCTGAATTATTAATACATTTAATAATAAAATAATTACATTTGTATACACATATTACTTAATTTCACCTGTGCAGAGAAAGTGGTGGAGGTTGACCGCATGCCTAACAGTAGGAGATACTGATATAATCAGCCTGCCCTACTTGTTAATACCACTAAGAACAGGAGTAATACCAGAAGCAGGACCTGACATAGCAGTTGACCACTCTCAAAAGAGAAATGTTCTCCTCCTGTGCCCTGTGGCAGCTTCTTCTCTCCCTGCTTCAATGTGATTTTCTGTCGCTTACTTTGAATCAGTTGAAGTGCTTATTCCATGTCTCTGTAACTCAGGATGGTTTTTGATGAGGAATTGTGTGTTGCTGATAGTTGGATGGCCTTGCTGGGGCATCAAACAGGTAAGCGCCAGAGCTGATAGGAAGGAGGAGTCAGGTTCATGCAGCCAGATGCCAAAGCTGAGGGAGGGAAGCGGGGATATGAGCAAAGTCTATGGGGCAGAAGAGAGACAAGATTTCTGGTTTTTGTAGTAGATACAGTGGAGGATTCTAGATTCTCCCATCTTGACTTCACTGTCACGTAAGAGGTTGTATAGCAGTTATTTTTTTAGCAAGTTGATGCAAAATGTACTTAAAGCTATCAAAGTAATCCTACAGGCCATATTCTGTTTTGAAGTAAGTTTTCCCCTGGCTTCAGTTTTTCTGGCAAGTTTTCAAGAATAAGTAGAAATTGCATCTAAGTGTCAGATTTGGTCAGTAGCCAATATTTATAGAAATACACATGTAGAAAACATGGAAAAAACCTAGCTTGAAAAAGACGCAGCTGGAAGCTCCATGGTCTTGTATGTAGTGGTTTTCTTGTTAGGAAAATGAAAACTTTGGGTGTGCTTCTTTCAGTTTTCACTTGATTTTTAAATGTTTGCCTTTGAAAGGAAAAGCAGTCAGTGATCCTTGCATTCCAAACGTGTGTCCTTTTATCCTCACAAGGTGGTTTTGCACTATCATTCCATCTCCTGGAACTTTGTCCTTTTAACAGCTGACTCTAAATTACAGTTAATTTACACTCAGCTAATAAGAAATTTAATTTCTTCTTGTTCAATAGGCACACTTGTTTGCTACATATTACTAAAACTTTTTATTTGAACTTCAATTCCCTCCTGAGCTTTACACAGCACTCTTTGCTATCATACTGGTATTCTTCATAATAATTTGTTTTAACCAAACTTTTGGAAGATAAAGTGCCATTATATCCATTTTACAGATGCAAAATGGAGACATATAGAAACAAGAATCAAAAGAATCTACTAGCTCTAGGAGCACGGGTTGACAGTACTGTCTTGTTTTTTCTGAGTATCTGTATTATATAATAGCACTGGTAATAGTGATTCCAATTATTCCTGTCGTGCGTGAAGAACACACACTTGGTGATCACTTTAAAAAGTTGCTTTTAGTTACTTGCCCAATGTGTAAGGAGTGTATAAGTCAATAATAGCTTCTAATTCTGTAGGACAGGTTTCAGGAAATCATATATTCTGTTTCCACTAATTTTTAATTCTTTAATTACATAGTTTAGCCTACATAATGTAACAAATACTTCTGGTTGTGGCAAAGATTGTAAAAAGATCTGAAGAAAGAGATCCCAAATAATACAGGAAAGCTTTACGAAACATCAACCCAGGCATCATTAAAGCGGTTATTTGTTTCATGGCTAACTTCGATCATATTAAGTAGACAACTTGTGAGCTCCTGAAGGTATTTCTGGAAATATCAGACTGAGTTCTGTCACATTCGATCTGGGTCACTAAAATGAAGGATAGTGACAATCATAGGGGCTGGACTCCGATGTGCTGAAGTTGCACTGCACATGAATTTTCACTTAACTTCACATTGAAAATAAACCTGCACCCTTCTGCAGCAAATGAAGCAGTCTAAAAAGTCTTCTATAAAAATTCCAGCACAGAGCAGCTCCAAACTGTGCAGTCAGATAGGGACCCTGTGTAACAACTTATCTGAAGCTCTTCTCTTTCAGTCCTCATCATCCTCTCTTGTTCCCACTTGAAATTGTCATTCTCTTTGATTTTCAGGATGTTTCTAGGTGTTACAGTGACTTTTCTTTAGTTATGTTTGTGGAGGACTTGCAAGTTCTAAGCCTTGTTTGGCTGCTGAGGGATGATACTTTTCACTGAATAACAGCTGCATCTGTGCCTTGTGTATCAACAAATTTTTCAACTTGGCTGTTACCTGTAGAATGTCTCTTGACAACTGTTCATTGTTGGTGAAATGAAAGTTGGTGGTTTGAACAGCCTGTAGATTTTATTTCTATTTGGCTTCTGTTTAATTTATTTTCTGCATGCAAACACAAATCATAAGAATCTATTTATTTCAAGCAATCACAGATGGAATGTGAGGAAATTCTTCTATCCAAAACTTAACCCACAAAGGACATTTGGGTCAAACAGTTACTTTTATCTGTCTATTTGTAGGGACTAAATGTGACACGAATGTGTCTTGCAGCAGCTGTTAATACACTGATGGTTGTATCCAGTCCTGGATACAACAAATGTGAGGAACTCTGCTGGCCACGTTCAGTTATAACAGGTCTGGAACTGGTCCATTCAATCCAGTAGATTAGTGCAGGATGTAAACTGATGCTGAATTTGATTCACTGTGGTTGTTAGGTGTGTAAATATGAAGAAAATAGAGTCTTGTGGAAAAACTATTAACAGCTAAAAATTGAAATCATTATTTCCGTTGGGCATTCTCCAGTAGGTGTTCTGTGTCATGGAATTAATTCTATGAATGAGCACGTGCACTCTTTTTTGTCAAGGTTTTGAATGTTTGTGAAAACAAGATCCTTTCAGCTCTTTACAAGACACTAAAAGGTCTGTCTGCTTTTAAGGCTTGACTTCTCCTCCTGGGAGCCCAAGTGAGGGTAAACTTCAAAGTTTGCTGAGTATACAGGTGACTTGGATCAACACCGTCTCTGGATCCACACACCGTAGATAGGGATTCTACTACTTCAACACCTTATTATAATATGTAACATCACATTTTTTCAGGCACAAGCTGTATGTGCAGATTTTTTATTTATATGTTTTTCTTAAGATCTGAAGCCCCGTTTCTTCATTAAGCTGCAGAACAATAATTTATCCCATCTACAAGTAGTGCATATGTAGTTAGTTGGACTAGTAATTGGCTAGGATGGAATATTTTTTGGAAAATGATAGAAATGTTGAGAACAAATGACTGGAAAACTTTTATTCTTGCTTTTCTTTGAGCAAGCATAACAGGATATGATGATTATGTTATATTTAATTGTACATCTATACAGTCAGCACTCTCTAACTAGGCTCAGAATCTGTCCAATAGTATCCAAGAATATATTTTTCAATGCCGTCTGAACTATTTTTAATGAAAGGACATAGAACATCTTTACAGATGTGTAATAATGCAAGGGGCTTTTCTGTATTTTTAAAGGAAATTTTCAGCAGCTGTGATGTAAAATTGGTTATTTCCTGGCAGTTAACACTCAAGTTTCACATAATAAGATTTGTTTTCCTAGCAAACTGATGCCTTGGTACTCTAGGATTAAAATTCTAAATCATATCAATGAAATGCCTGTTTCCATTTTTAATTGTTGAAGTCAGAAAGGGAATAAAAACTATATAATTGCAACTGCATTTGGATTTCAATTTTAAGAGAAAGCTGCCATTTTAAATAAGTTCAGTAACTCCTGGGAGCCAAGATAATTTTCAAAAGATAATAAATTTGAAAAAAAATCCCAACAACCCAGCCTCAAGTGATGTATATTTATAAACAGGAAAATAATTTTCAATTGAAGAGTGGTCTCTAGAGATCACTACACTTCCACAGTAAAACAATTCTCAGCTTGAATCCAATCCAATTTCATAGCTTTCTACTGTCCTATCATTGTGCCCTGATCAGTTAAGATGCTAATTATTTCCCCTTTGATCATATCATCCAATTCTGATGATATCAAAGCAAACCTAAGTGAATAAACATACTATTATTGGACACTTGACGTCATCAAGTGGCAAGGTCCACTTTTTCCTCCTGTTCACTTTCAGTGCAATTGTCAACGTACAGTAAAGTCCTTTTGTGTTGTGATGCAAATGGTACCGTTTGTATAAATGCTGCACACTTTCATTTCTTTCAGGAAGCAAAGGAGAAAAATAAACTCTTCATGTTATTAAATTGGCTTTTTATGCTCTGATTTAACCATTGCAAAATGAAAAATACAAGCTCCAAAGGTAGTTATGCTAGAAAATATTCACCTGGATTGCTGTATTGATTCTTTTTTTGTAAGGGAAAGCCAATAGCATACATGTACAAAATGCATTCATTAGCCCATGGTATGTTTCTGACTCCAGTGTTTTAGCAGTCTTCCCCTTCCTCCAATTCCTTTTTTAATGGTTACAGTACAGTATTTACTAAAAAGCAAAGGACTCCATCTTGTCTGGAACATAGATATTAAATTTGGTGTTACAGGACAGGTACTATTTATTTTAAATTTTTGTTGCTTTTCTGACAAAAATAATAACAGAGAATCAGAACCCTGATTTAACTGTTCTTGGAATGTCAAAAACGTGTGCTTGAGAAAAAAGAGGCACCTTTGGGCACCAGAACAGTAGGTCAGATTCTCATTTTATTTTTATACCTCTTTAAATAGTGCTGGACAATATATAGAGAACTTAAGCAGATAACACTTTACATTTGTATTCACCTTTGAAGTCTTTGGGTTGACAGAGTAACATAGAGCAAAAGCCAACAGTAAATGCCTGGGGATGCATTTTTGAGCAGAGGTAAAACCAGGAATATACAGGACAAGTTATTTGTGTTGCAGAATGGGTACTAAAGTGATACAAAAGTAGGAGCTATTTTAGAGCCTAATACAAAGCCTTTGAAAACAAAAGTTTCTTTTGTTTGATTTTGAAGTGCTTCAGATCTGCAGCAACTTCAGTTTTAAAGTCTTGTTTAAATCACGGTATCATCAGCCAAATGCTTTCCTAGCATTGCTGAAACATTGTTTCAACACTGATTTGTAGGAGAAAGAAACCACTTACTGAACCAGTGAGACCACTTCCTGAACATTTTAATTTTACAGGAAAAAGAAAATAGCTATAGGATATTGAAAACAATAGGCCCAGCAGCTTTTTGCTGAGGGAAGTCTGACAATAATGGGCTTTGATTTAAGTACTTATGCAAAAGTAGTTTATCTTTCTTTAGGAAATCTAAGACAACAAGGGAAATGCCCCTGAAGTTTTCTCTGATGTTTTTTCCACTGTATTTATGATGTCAGATTTATGATGTGAGTCTTTATATCAGATGTATAACTGTGAATATGAATGTGCTCTCCCCAAATACGGCCTTAAACTATAGATTTTTATTAAATTAAAATCCATTTATTAAAAGATATTTGTCCGATCTCAGATGAGATATGGACCATGTAACAGGTCCTCAGAGACAAACTAAACATTCTGATAACTTAATTAGAAATTTTGCTACAAATATTTAAATTTGTGAATTTTTAAAATACTGAATGCTATGTATTAATGAATATTATGTGCTGAGGAAAACAGAATTTGGGAACCCTGACTGTATCAGGATTTGTTTCTGCTAATATAAGCATGGGTTCTACAAAGGCTTTTGTGACGTTATACTCTTCTCTAAGCACTTCCTCTTGGCTTTTGCTGGAAACAGAATACCAGGCTACCTTTGTTTTGACCTGCCATGGCTATCCTTATGATCTCCCTTGAAAATAGAAAACATTCATATTGAGTATTTTCCAGGGAAATTCAAAAATGAACATTTTCAATGGGAATAACACTTTGTCCATAGAGATATCATGGTTCTCAATATTATCCACCAAGTGCTTTTATGTTCTATAATTAAAAGTTAGTGTATGCTTACATATACATAAATATATGGGTGTATTTGCATGCACATATTTACATGTGTATACACACAAATGCACACACAAAAAGCATTCTTGTAATTGATTTCATCTGTGATGGTATGACCTTAAACATTTATACTTCTTTAAAAACATTCACAAAGAGGTGCTTAAAATTGCAATGTGAGTCATTCCGTTGACTTCAAACAAGTTTTCATATTTTGCTGAAGCAGGGTATGACTGTCTACATCATATATTGTTATTATTTAAAGTGACCAATTATTAGTCATCATTTCTACATCATCTTGTATACTTAATCGTATTTCTTGGAAGTAAAAATATCAAAGAAATATTTGGTTGAAAATTTTCAAGCATTTCTGAAAAACTTTAGGATGCAACTTCCATGAAATTCAGCTGAATTCTTTCACTTACCAACAGTTTGTTCTCCTAGAAATGTTTTATTAAGTAATAGATTTTCATCTCTTTAGTTAATGGCCAGATGGCCTAACCTTAGCCTTTTTGGTTTTTTTTGGACAGGATTCACTTCAGGCACTTTTGTAAAAGTGTGGTACTTTGACTATCTCTTCAGACATAATGAGACAGACAGAATAGACAAGCACTTGCGTGGGTTGATTACTGAATGAAAGCAAGCTTTAGATCTATCTGAATTATCTGAATAGAGCAAGTTGTCTGAATAGAGCAAGTGAGTTTAAGAATGTTGCTTTTAGGTTTTCCTACATATTTGTTACTATATCAGAGAAACAGATAATAACATGGTGCATGAATGTGTGTGTGTGCAGCTCTGTTTGCTGATACCTGTGTCACTGTGTAGCATCCCCTGATCCAGTGGGGGATCAGAGTTGCTGGATACAGTAGAAAGACTTTCAAAAGAGAAGACCGGTACTGAAATCCCTTATTCACAAGCCTGGTCTGTGCTTGTGCAAGACAGGGAGATACCATCACACCCAATTAACCAAACTGCCTGTATATGTCATGCCACTGTTATTTCACTTGTCACTGAACCTCGTAATTTTAGTTTCAAGCCCATAATATCCTTCAGAAGATATAGCCACATAGTTGCACAACATAGTTGCACATTTTTACAGCAAGGAACAAAAGAAAAAACTAAACCCTTTTTGGAGTGCTGGAGCAGATGTTGTCTGCATCTAACACTAGAATCCCCAGGGAAAAAAGTAATCTCCTCTGAAGTAAGTGTGCATCTGCCTACTGCTTCTCCTGCTATGATGGATAGTTACAGGAAATAAACTGACTCAGCAATGATACAGTGATTCTCACTCCCTTCTCTACTCCTGCTACTTCCTCGTATTTAGAATTAGTAGCTGGATACTCCGATTAAACCCACTGTTTAGATACAAACTATAACACTGATTAAATGGATTGTTTTGCCAAGGGAGATGTAGCCGAGTTGCCCATTTTTCATTCAAATGTTCAAGCTTAGAGAAGTAGCTTCCAGCTCTAAATATATTGAATCACCATTAACCCAATGAAGGGGGTAGGAATACTTATTAGATGAGCAGAGTTGCTTGGCTGATAATACAAACAATTAAATGGCAGTATTTATTTAGATCCTTTTAAAATTTGATTCCACATGACAAGGTGTTGATTAAAATGGCAACAACGAGAATTCAAGGTACCGATGTTAAAGTGTTTGTACGGGTCTGGAAAAGTCCCATTACACAAATGCTATGCATAAGTGACTGGTTGAAAAAGAAAAGGCAGAGAGACTCTCCAGAAATCAGGCTCACCAGAGTTATTAGTTGTTCACAGTTGGAAAGAAGCCACTTCCTATAGGAATCAGTAATTGAACCCTATTCATTCCACTCTGTACAATGATCATGACTTACAAGTGAAGCAAAAAGCTTTGAGAACAGAAGAAAATGCACATACAATCTAAGAGTGCTGAGTTTTGCAATGTGGGATGCATATGGGAAGAGATTGCTTTGAGAACATGATAAAATATCTAAATGTTTTATTTGTAGTTCTGTTTATTTCAGCATTCAATTAACGTTTCTTTAGTACATAACAACTTAAAATGTACTACAAGAGAATTAAACTGATGTATTTGTGTTTACTAGTCATGAGGTTTTAATGTAACCCTCCAGATTTATAACAGCTTTTAAATGGACTCATAGAGTTTTAAGGCTAAAAGAAATGGTTATGATTATCTAGTTTGACCATAGACCATTTCCCCTGGTGATTCCTCATTGATTCTGATGACCTGTGGCTCAACTACAGTAAATTTTATAGAAAGATAGTAGTAACAGAATATGAATAATTTTCACATTTTATATTTCATATGATAATCTCTAAGCACCTTGTATTGTTTTCGCATACCTGAATATTTCCATTGTCTACTGCTGAATACTTAAATACACGTAAGGGTTCAAGGCTTACTTCATAATTTGTTTTATCTATTCATAGATGTTGCAGTTGTTAGTACATAGTAGTAAATGACTTGCTCAAACAGAAACAAACCTAGGACAAAAGTGATAACAAACCCTTTTATGTATATTGATTCTGGTCCCACCCTCTCACTTTCCTTAAAATAATGCCTCCATTAAAGTTTTTAAGTGGGTGGTGTGTTTTCTGAGACTTTTTATGAGATTTGAATGGGCAAACTACCTGAAAGGATATCTCTCTTAAAATAGCATAATACAAAAAAATAAACATACCTTCCTCCTATTAAAAATATATGGTATAGACACCTGGGGGCTTTTAGGAGTGGCAAGGAAAGCAATGAATGTAATTGCCAAATATAAGCTGAATTTATTTGTGTTGATAATTGTGTAGCAGCAATTTATCCAGCAGTGTTTGAAACTAAGTGTCTCATACTTCCAGTGATTTTGTGCTAAGGATATCAAATAAGAAGCCTTAGAAATGAGTACAGTTGACTTTGTCAAAGATACAGGAGATGGGGGAAACGGAATTCCTATTTGCAAGATTTTGGTGGAAAAGCATTTAATTAAAATTATACTGCTCAAATTAAAGAAATACTACTTAAAATGAAGAGAACATGACAATTGTGGAAAGTGGTATTCTCTTTAAGGATGGAGTTTTAAGAAAGACTCACAGTCATGAGAACATGTTATTGCTCTTTATGTTACTGAGAAGGCATAAGCTTTCATGTGACGTAAAAACCAATGATCGGCAGTACCCCATTAAGTGTGAATTTAATTTCATACTCTTGAGCCACTGCTAATTGGTGGGGTTTTTAAAAATTTTTCATATGTATCAGCCCCCTAAGAAATTATTACTATTACTAGTAATATAGAATGTAATAAGTTTCATATGCAGCTATTTACATGGAACACAAATGAATGTGCTTATTTTATGAATGAAGTTTCCAGTAGTGTGGAGATTCTTGAAAGCAGCAGTGATGACAAACGATTTTGGGTTTGACATTGCTTTTGGACTCTTAGGAAGGTCAGAAGTTAAGAATAAGTTCTGTTCAAGTCAGGAAGAGAATATTAACATGTATGTTGGGGTCATATTGTCCTCTTACGTCTGGCTTAAAGATAAGGAACCTGCCTACACAAGGGACAGTAGAAGTCTTCTTTCCTAAGCTCAGGCCTGTGTTCATTGACCTGAAAGATAATGATTTCAGTCTCAAATCTTTTGCAGATGTGTGTCTCTGTGTCTCTGTGTAAAGGATTTACAGATAATACAACTTCAAAGAATAGTTCCATTAATTAAGTAGGGAAAGCCCTATGCAAAATGACCAGTACTAGTTGGACGTTAATCTTCAACACTGAGAAAGGAGAATGTTATTTGTGTCTTCAAAAATGAATTTGCCATTTCTGCTTCACTAAGAAATCATTGCATGATGCAGCAGAAGTAATTCCTTTCCTCTCCACCACAAGCGGTGAAAAGAGAAATCTCCCCAAGTAATGCTTTTTGTACAGCCTCATGATCTTAGTGCTGTAGATGTACGCTGAGAAGTGAAATGTTCCTTTTATTTATTGCTTGAAGCAAAGCCTGTTACAAATTGTATTTTCTTCTGAAGTAATATTAAGTGAATGAATGCAGAGATTCTGTCACATTTTCCACTGGTATGAAAAGGAAGGAAATTCATGGTTTAATTGTTTATTACCATATTGCTTTCTGGTGTTTTGGCTGCTCATAATGATTATCATTTATTTTCTTTTGACCAGGCACCTAATTAACTAAACTTTCCATAAATATTTATTGGCTTCTGAGTTATATGCAAAACTCAACTCAATCCAAAGGTAATTTTTAAAACTGTGAATGCTTCAGGTCTTAACTGTAAACTAAGCAACAGAGCTTAGCACACAGTGTGTGCTAATCCTACTCTGATTGGAAGCTGTAAATTTTCATTTCACCACCACTGGTTCAGTTTGAGTTCAGTTATGCTGCAGAATGAAGCAGTTTACACATTGCGTTACCACTGCTTGCTAACTCATTCTTTCAGTACTGAAGAACTGATTACCAAATGTCATTTGTTGAGACAGAATCTCAATTAATATGAAAGTCCTGTTCTATTAACAAGATAGAAATACAGTTTTGGGGAAGTATTTAAACAACTAAATTGACATAATGATAATTTTAACATATATTTTACATACAATAATATTAATATTTTAATATTAAGTAATAAGAATTTATAAGGCATTTCAAGAATTTGTGGCTCCTAGTAACATGCTTTTTAGGTGTTATTTTAAAATTCAAAAGCTCCCCTGGTTACTTCCGTATAACTGAAAATAGATTTTAACCAGTATTTATGATTTTTAAAAAGTGTCTCTTAGATTTATTTTCATTTTAGTAACATGATCTGTAGCAAATTTAAAAATTCATGCAAGAAAGACAAATCACTTCCTCAGACTAAAAACGCATCACTGGTGATGCATCATTGTCTTTTATACCTTCATCATCATATCTCACAACACTAATACACAAATCTGTGCACTATTCAGAGGGTTTAGTAAACTTTATTTTTCAGTGATTTATGACTGTTGCTCTTTTTTGCATGATTCTGCAGAAGAAAGAATCTGCTACCTCCCTCCAGTGTAATTTAGATCATGCCTTCAGTAACAGGAACTGGTTCATACGTAAATAGGAGCTTACGGCTGAGCTCAGAGGGTGCTGAGCAGCAGTACTGAGTCTAGCTGGGGGCCAGGAGCTAACAGTGCATCTCAGGGGTCTCTAGTGGGCCCAAAACTGTTGATTTCCTCATTCATGGTTTGTGTTATGAAGCAGAGTGTACTGTCAGCAAGTTTGCTGCTGACACCAAACTGGAAGGAGTGGCTGATACAGCAGAGGGTTGTGGTGCCATCCAGAGGGACCTCAAGAGGCCAGAGAAATGGGCCTACATGACCCTCATGACGTTAAAGATAGGGAAATACAAAGTCCTGCACCTGGTTGGGAATAAGCCCATGCACCAGTATGTGCTGAGGCCCAACCAGCTGGAAAACAGCTGTGTAGAAAACGACCTGCGAATCCTGGTGGACGCCAAGTTGAATGTGAGCTGACCACGTGCCCTTGCAGCAAAGATGGCCAGTGGTATCTTGGGCTGCATTAGAAGGTGTGTTGCCAGCAGATCAGGGAAGTGTTCCTTCCCCTCTACTCAGCACGGGTGAGGCCACATCTGGAATACTCTGTCCAGTTCTGGGCTCCCCAGTTCAAGAGAGACAGAGACTGTTTAGCCTAGAGAAAAACAGGGTTGGGCGAATTTCAGCCGTTTATTTAAATATCGGAAGGGAAGGTTTAAAGATGGAGCCAGGCTTATTTCAGTGGTGTCCAGTGACAGGACAAGAAACAATGTGCACAACAGGACCTGAGGAGACAAGAGGGTTTTTTAATGTGTCAGTGATGGAATGTTGGCACAGGTTGCCCAGGGACATTGTGGAGTTTCCTCCTTGGACATACTCAAAAGCTGTCCTGGGCAACCTGCTAGGTGACTCTGCTTGAGGAGGGAGGTTGGAAAAGATGATCTCCAGAGATCCCGTCCAACTTCAGTTGTTCTGAGTGTGAACTCTTAAATTTATTCAATAAAAATGACTAAATAAATTAAAAGCCCTTACTGCAAAATATGGGGGTAACTGATGAATGCCTATTATGTTGCTTTATCAAGTATTCTGGCAGAATACTGTGCATGGAATCCGATGTGTTCTGAATATTCATTGACTTTAATTTCTCATTTTGTGCCTGCTTTTTTTTTTTTACTGGCGTGACACTGCCTCGTAGCAATAGGAAAGTCAGCAGAGGAGTAACAGCAGAGCTAGAAATTGCACCTCAGTTGGTAGAATTTCATCACTGTGATAGCAGTCTCCCTCAGTTGAGGATTTAGTGCTAAGCATCAGGAAGCATTCTTAGCAAGATAAATATTTACAGAGCAATCTCCATTACTGCAAACAATGAACAATGCCAGCTGAAAACCATGTGTACCCTTGGTCTGAGTCATGACTATGGCTAAACTTCTGTCTGCTGCTGTTTGAACTGCTTGAAGACAACCAACCACACCCATTCTGGTTAAAAAAATACAGTGAAGAAAAATATTTCCAAATTTTCTGTATTCTCTTTTCTGTTCTATTTGGAAGCTGGCAGAGATGTTATACTTACATGCAGAGAACTTCATAAAAATCAGCCTTATTTTAGTTCTGCCTGGCTGGTTCTCAGCTTAGACAACCTGGAGGCCAGATGCTGCAGGGTGGGTAGACTTCCTGGCAATAATCCAAATTCATAAATAAAGAAAAGTGCTCTGCAGAGAATGAAGAGCTGGCTTTCCAAAGTTTGGAATAATTTCATCAATTTGCAACCAAAGCATGACCAGTGATAGTTACCATGTACTTATGGTATAACAAATGAGATAGATAATAATAGCTGAAATATTCTTATTCTAAACCATGAATAACTGGACGAATAACAAGTCTGCATTTGGAGGAGGAACGTGTAGGGATTTAGGTGCTGCTCGATATTAGCTGACTCATTGATATGAAGGCCAGTCATAGGTCCCCTTTAATAACTTTTCTTCCCTTGTAGTTATTAAGATCTATCATTTCATTAGGTTGAGTCATACTTCTGAGGACAAGAGGTCACCTTAGACTTGGTGCCACACTGTTGAGAGGTGGTGGAGGCAGAAATATTCTAGTTGTGATGGTTAAATGAGACTAAGTGTCTTAGTTTGTGAGAGTATTACCTTGTGCTCTCAGGAAAAAAAGCCAGTTTAGCTGGGGCACATGAAATAATCTGAAGACTGCTTAAATTAAAAGAAAGTGTTTTCATTTGTCACTGTATGTTGACAGATTTCAGACAGCATTGCAGCTCATTTCAAACACAGTAATCACAAAATAAGAACAAATTTAAGGAGGAATTGGCCTTTCTATCAGCTGGTTATATATTAAAATCTAGCTTACATATTGACTGCTCAAGTTCTTTGTGTCCCTCAGGCATTTTTATAAGAAATAAACTTCCAGCATTTGTAAAATTTCTATCTTTCCGATATATTGATTTAGAGCATTAGGCCAAGCTGAATTTCTGTAACTGCTTCATGAAAGTAATAGGCTGACTGTCTTATCAAACTTGGAAGAAATCCAACAACTCTAAATACCAAAGTGCTTTTTAATAGTCCTCTTGGGACTTTTTTTATCATGTGTTATACTCTGTGATCTGGTTTGTTATCTTTCTTCTTACCTTTATGCTCAAAATGGAATCTAATCAATAACAAAACTTAATTCCAAGCTCATTTCTTCTCACTGTCAATAGACAGATCAGCTGTAATTCATTGTCATATCCATCTTATGTGCTATACCTGTGCAAGTTTAGCAAATGCTCTTCTCTTAGAAAGCTTTTCTGAAAAGTAAAGCTTAGAGACTCTACTGGAAATTAATAGGAGATAATCAATGTTAAAGTTTTCAAATATTCCACATTTATGACTCCTTCAGGTAAAGACCTGGTTTTTACACCTCACACTCAAAGAAAGATTTCTTTCTTATTAAGTAAAAGGGCTGCATACAAACACCTATTGAATTCAGTGACCATTGGGTCTCCCTGAAGAAAAAACTTCACTTCAAATTCTACAGACATAGATATTAAAATAATAATAAACAACAGACTGTTGCAATAAATAGTTTTCATTAGCACATTAAAGATCTACTACTACCTTCCTTGTTTTGAGTTTGACAAACAAGCAGAATGTCAGGAGATCTGCCTTCTGTTTGGCTTGTGTGGGTGGTTTAGTTCCTGTCTATAAGAATTACCTCATAGGGGTTAATTAATTTTTATAAAAGGAAATGAGATTTTTGGGTGGAATTTATAGTAGAACTAAAAATTATCAGTACTACTCTCTGGAATCTTGAAAATAAATTCCTTATACATTAATTTTATTCTCACTCTTTGCAGACAAAAATATTTTCCTTTTAGATACTTTTATGAGCTTCAACATGTTTGAAACAGAGCATGCACAATTACGTGCCATAGACTAAAGTTTGCATTTCAGAGTTAAGACTCTTAGTTGTGTCACTGATAATGTTGGTCATTGCCTCATTAAATGAAAAGGATTATTTTTATCTTCTGTTACTAGGCGATAACATAGGAGAGGATATTTGTATGGAAACTTGAGTAAGAATCAGTACAGGAGAGACATATAAAACAACTACAGAGTAATAAAGAAGTATTTGGGTTAATCCATTGCCATCCATCTTTATTCTCTATTCCACTCCATTGCAACCGCAAATATGAACTTGACAGATGTTAGTAAAAGGCTGGATGTAGTCCAGGCTACAATGGTTGCTGTGGATAGAAAGTTTAAAAGTTTTGGCTCAAGGCTGTAAGAAGCTGAGAGAAAAAAAAAAGAGGAAAAAGAAGAGAATTTTGACTCAGTGACTGATGGACAAAACATGAATTAAATTGATGAACTGTAAAATAAATTTATATTGAAAATACAAGGTTGATATTTCTTCATGAAAGTAAGAAAGTGGATAGCTTGAGATCTGCTTTTTGTTGTTGTGGCTTATAAGGTTGTTGAGAGATAAGTAATGTATCACTCATTTTACGTTGTGTGGTGGGATTTTCTATGCTAGGATTGATCAAGTGAACAACACAAGTATAGGATTAGTGAAATGGGCAAGCATTAGCATTAAGGGATAGAATGTCATAATTCTCATGTAAATATGAGACAAGGGTTCAAGTTTCAAAAATCATATTTAAGACCCTGTACTATGGTCCAATATTTCAGCTTAAGTAAGTGTTTGTGATTGTCAGAATGAGAATAAAAATTATGAGCTTGGAACACAGCTCACCCTCTCTTGCCAAGGTAAGGATAAGCATATTTCTTTATTTCACTTCCCCAATGCCACTGGCTTTTTTTGGCTAAGGGCATGGAAAATATATCTACCTCAAGAATACAGGAGTGTCTTTGTGACACACAGTTGGTCTGTTCAGCTATCTTTAATAATGCTGTCTTTATCCACCAGACTCCTTTCTCACCTATTGAGTGTTCTGATGCTGAGGTCAACAAAACCTATATTGTATTAGAAGTACTACTACATAACTGAGCTGCTCTCTGCAACTTAAAAAGCTGTCTCTAGCCAAATAATATTTTTGACTTACTCTTGCTAATATTCTATGCTTGTTTGGCTCAGGAAAGCACAAAAACCTTGGGTCTTGGCCAGAAAATGTTCCTATTGTTTTTTTCTGAAGAGTTGGCAGAAAGCAATTTTTTAATTTTAACTCAATCTTCACTGCTCGGCAAGAAAATGCAATCTAGACCTTACAGATAATATTCTAGAAATGAGAAAATACAAACAATAGAGACTTACATGTTTGTAGTGAAGTTCTATATCTTGGCCCATTCCCATTTGACCTTGGCTATTTTTCTTGTAGCAATGCATCATTTTGTTATCTGCTCTTATATCTGTTATTTAGAAAAGCCTCTGTTTTCAGGGTTAGTAAAGCTGAAATCCAGAACTGCATCCTTCATGTTAATGCCTCAAATTTGGCAGAGGTGTTTCTTCCATTATTAGGAAGAAAGCAGTTGAAGTAGCCCAGCAGACTGGTTATTTATCCAGGAGGGTAACATCTTTTATGACCAATAGGTATTTTTAGAAGAAAGACAGAATGTTCCTTCTATAAAGCTTGCAGAATTTTTTCCAGTAGAAGTATGCCTGTTTGACGGAAAAAAATGTTCCAGAGGAATGTTAATTCTGTCATAGATATCAACAGAAAATCAGCAGGGAGGTGAGCTTTTATCTTCTTGCCAGGTTTTGTACCAATCAAGCAGCTTGTCAGCAGCTGCATGACCTCTTTTCTAAGCTCTCTAGGCTCTTGACCTGGCAAGCTCTTGAGCTCCTTGTCTCCCAGTTCATCACTTGATGGGCAGCCAGCTCTTTCTCTGGCTGCTTGTATGGTTCACAGAGTGGCTTGCTGCTGGCTTGCCTAAACTTCCAAGTGTCTTGCTAACTGGCTTTCTTCCCGTCTTCTATTTAGCTCCTCAAATGCCTTTTCCACAGACTGCCTCGTTCCCCATCTCTGTGGCTTTTGAGGTGTGGTTACTGTGAGTGGCCTGTTGTCTGTCTAGCTGGCTCCCAGGTGGGCAAGCACCAGAAATCCAGCTGGCTTGCTGTCCAGAAGTTGCTTCCTAGCTGATTGTCTGTTCAGCTGCTGTGTGGACTCTCTGTAGGGTTTGCCATTGCAGGGAGCTGGTTTCTGCTGATGGTTGGCTCAATAGCGTTCGCTGGGCTTTTTAAAAATTTTCCTACCACAAAACCAGGTGTGGAGGGTTTTTTTAAACTTTTATATAACAAATAAATATGATAGTTCTTTAAATAATTCCTTGTACATTTCTCGCAGAAAAATCCTAAGTCTATGTTCCTCAGTGAGCAGGGAGGTTTTTTTAAGGACCACTGTAAATTTAAAAAACTAAAAAAAAATATTTTTGCTGGCAGATAGTATTTGTCCTCTAATTAAAATATCTTTCTCCTGTGGATTTCTAGAAAGGCTCACATGAATCAGAGAAGGTGACTAACTTTTCAGGGATAACACACTATATACCAATTAAACAAATGTTTACCTCAAAAAATACCCCTCTGTCAATTTTATCAATACATGTGCTAAAAGTAAAAGCAACGGGAAATACTACAGGATGATATTTCAGATAATGGAATTTCACTTACTATATCTTACATCTAAGAATATCATGTGGCAGCAGTATAACAACAGTTATCTTACTATCTCTGGCCTGTGAAGGAAGGCAAAAACTATTAATTAGGAACATCATGAAGTTTATTTAGGACATCACTATTTAGAAAGTTTTGATTTTTAATTTCCTTCTTTTCTATTCTCTGAACTCCTTTCTGGTACAGATGGTATTTTTTATTTTATTCCTTTCTTTTCTATATATTTTGCTTACTCTTACTTGGCTTATGCCACTTGCCAAACTGGCATACCTGAACATACTTCGTCAAACTTGAACATCCTATTCATAAGTCAGCCACCAAATTCAAGACTGCAATTAAGTTTCTGATAGAATTCTTTGAAAGGATAGGCTTTCCTTTAAAAAAAAAAAAAAGAAAAAAAGGGAAAGAAAATAACCTACAATTCTTTTCCAGTTACTTGGTGTGAATGCCCAGCTCTCTGGAATTATTATCACCAATAATCTCTTAACAGCTGCTCCATCCTTAATGCGTGGAGTAGTATTTGGTACTTTGTTCTGGCCATAGTCAGGCATTCTGATCGCCTCTGCTGCTGACAAATGGGCTTGATTCTTTTCACAGTCAGAGAAAAATTTCAGTAAACCAATGAAATTGGAAACACGTGAAAAAGTTTATGAAAAAAGGTTACCTCACATGATTCGTAAGAATCTTAAAGAGCAGCTCTTGAGCTTTCCTCAGATGCTCTCAGCAGTTTGAGAAACCAGGTAACAGCCTTTTGTAGTGTCAGTCAGTGGAGATGAGAGATGTGCTGGTGATACTACCTTGGTATTCATGATGATTATGATGGTCAGACTTTATCCACTGAAGTGATAAAATGTCTGCAACAAATCTGTCAATACCTCACTATTTCAGAGTATTAGTCCCTCCTCTAGTAAGGTGAAAGAGTGCAAGAGCATTGGGAACGGACTTGTAGTGACCTCCTGAGCCAGCTCCCTTTCTGTGTGTTTCCCAATGAGTGCAAAGCTGTTTTGTTCACACTGTGGCTATAGATACATGAGGTCTTTCCAAAAGAAGCAGAGGAAATTCACACAGAAAGATGCAGCTCTGTATAGCTAAGGGGATGCAGTTTAAGGTAATGAGAGAGAAGTCCTTTGCACAGTTGTTTTGAATGTTTGTTTAAACAAGATATAAATCTTCAGTAAGTGACCATTCTTCTGAGCCAGTAATCACCCATGGCTTCAGGACCTAACGTAGGCACTGATTCATATTCTGTCTCCTTTTCCAGTGCTCCAAGCTATTCGATGTTTTCCTCTTTGGCACATGTTGGAAGATGATAAAAGCTGTTACAAATCTAATATCCACATTGAAGCTTGGACAACTGTAGTGCACTCTTGGTATTTAAAAGCTATTTCCTGCAGGCAGTCAGGCCAAAGGAATGTATCCAGAGTATATTGCAGAGATTCAAATATGTCTCTTTGGCTAAGAAGAAACCCTAAATCAAGCCAAAGCAACATTTGCATACCTTGTAATTAATATGAAAGCTTTGTACTGTGTCACCAAAAACTCTCAACCTGTTCTTTGGCAACATTTAGATTGGAAAAAGGTGAAAACAAAGCTGTGCAAATGGCTAGAAGTAATTTATAAAACCAAAGCAATTAGATTGGCTTGGCTGAAAGCTCTGTATCTGACTGGGAATATGGACTAGTTTTTCTGAAAGTAGTTTTTGGAGTACCTTTGTGAACTGTGATGCTTGTAGCAAGCTTTATATTCTAGGAAATAGTAAAAAATTATATGCTTTTATGTATACAGTATAGGAAGAGAGAAGAGGATGTTACTTGCATATAGTAGAGGGGAGAATGGTTCCTGCATCTATCAAACAGAAGTTCTCCTGAGCCTAGTGGTCCTTGCTAATTTAGCTGGTAGTATTTATCATTATGCCAATATCCACTATTCGTGAGGTTTTTAGTCATTAATAAATCACCAGATTTCTACAGTATCAGGCAAGTATTATTACATACTATACCTAGCAATGGAGTGACAAATCCTGCAAAAAAGTTTTGTCTAATGAGAGAATACACTTGGTCTGGCTAGTAGCATCGTCAATGCTTTACCCAGTTGATCTGTGTTTTGGCTCCCTATGGATTGGAGCTCAGTTCCAAAATGCAAGCTGTCTCTAGGCCTGCCCATAGCAATCTGAAAAAGTTAACATCCTCACCAGCACAACATTGTCCATTACCATTTATAAAGCCAAAGAAAGTGTCAGGCAATGTGGGAGGACTTAGAAATCCATTAATGCATGAAAAAGAATTTCACAGAAGCTGGATATGGGTTTGATAACACAGATCTATGGAGAAGGATTTATCTCAGACTTTACTGTTTCAGAGTTCAGTACAAAAATCAAACTTGTTATTTAGTTTTTCTACTTCCAAATTTCTTCCTCTGAACCCTTTGGTAGGCATTAAAGAAAATAATATATAATATTACCAAACAGGCTTTTAGAACTGGTCACAGTAGGTTTTCATAGCAATTTGAATGCCTGCCAGTGTGTTTTTGCAAAAGTGTTTCTTCCTTTCCACACCCTTTAAACATCCGTAAAGTAGTTCCGAGAACAGAAACAAGTGTAAGGATCATACTGTATGTTTGGCGTTTCTGATAAAGAAAGGCCTGATTTATGTGCCTTCTGCACACCACTCGTTCTCAATTCATAGTCTTAAACCCCTTTTCTCCCTGCACATGCAATTTCTTTCTCCCTCAAAAAAAAAGAGGGGTTCAGAAAGGTGGATGAAGTTGGCTTACATGACTTAAGTGGTGTTCCATCATGACAAAAAGGGAGCGCATTTGTTTTCCTTGAAGGTTCCTGGTATGATGATTGCAGAAATCACTGGCTTTTGTTAATCCACCTCCAAATACTTAAGCACAGAGGAGACACACTAACCATCTGTAGGGAAAGCCATTGCTCTCAGTTTTTCCAGAGGATACCAGAGTTTGCAGCCTCTTACTAGATCCTGGAAGTAATAAGAGGCTGAAGCTGAGGTTCTCCTGTCCCGCAGTTAATGGAATTAATCAAAAGAGCAGTGGGGCATGTGTGACATCCCAGGAAGGTTTTTGGAGCTCTAAGTAAAGGTTTGTTTCTTCTGTTCATCAGAGAGTACTTCTGCACAACTGTGTTGTAAGGGCCTTGAGTAAAATTCTGAGCCTAGCTTGAAGATTTTGTAATGTATAAATTACAAAATCTGAATTATTTTTCTCAATATTCATTTCAATGTACAATTGATGCAGCCAATATATAGAAAGCTTTTGGCCTCCCCAAAGAAAGGTTAACTCTACAAGTGCTTTTTGGCGTTTGCATTTATTTAAATTTAGACAAAACACTTGAAAAAGGGAGAATTCACCTTTTTTGTCTAGATGGATTCACTCAGGATCTGGGGCTGTTCCTGAGAGGGGACACACTCTTTGCTGTTATGGAACTGTATAGTGAAATGAAGCCATTTGCATTATGGATGTGCAGCATGTTGTACAGTTGTCATTGACCTTAACCACAGCACCATTAAACTGGTCAAAAATCAAGACTGTGCAACACTTGGGCAAATATAATAATTAATATATTTAGTAATCTTTATTTAACTAAGAACAACCTCCCTCTCAGCTGCAATCTTTTACTGAAGATATTTGTGGCCAAGGGAGCACTTACACCATCCTGTAACTTCTGTCTCTTTTATGTAGTGCCTAAAAGAAAATATAATTTCCTAAAAAATATATACTTGCAGGGTATCTATTTATATTGTGTAATTGTTAGAGGATTAAGATTGTCACAGTTGTGTTGAGAACACCTAAATAGATGTTAAATATGTGCAGACCACCAGAAGAGAGAACTTTGCTCACCCTGTATAGTCTTTATTGAGAGACTGCAACAACTCTACAAGGGTTCCTATAAGCTTTTGTGTAGAGAATCTGTGCACCAAAGAGAGAGTAAGCAGACCTTGACCCCACTGACAATTGTGGTCTTCTCTGTCAATAATATCCACACCGAAGAGAAGTCATTAGTCTGCAGATTGGAGCCTCCTGCAGCGCTCCCTGACGCATCCAGCTCTGCATTGTCTATTGCGACCACATATTGCTAACATGCATATAAAATTCTTTAGTATGTGCTTTGCAGTGGAAAACTAATATGGATCCACTGAATGTCAGAAGTATTCTCTTGGAACTTTCATTTGACAATAAAACTCCACACTGCAGGAAAACCTTCCTACTTGTGATTTTAGATTAATTCAAGACAACATACAGAGCATTTTTCATGTTGTTCTACTGTGAGATTCTTTCATAACTGAATTAAAATAAAATAGAAATAATAATTTCTTGAAAAGACAGTCTTTAATAATGGATTAGTATATATTTGCAACCTCAAAATGGAGTTGAGGTTGAAAATGTATCATGAACAGGAGTAAGTATTACTGGATTGTCAGGTATGGTATACTATGTATCATGTTGCAGTCACTCCTTAATACTTTGAAAAAATGCTTTTTATTATTAACTTCAAGTTCTCTAGTTCAGTAAGCTTGCCAGAACGTTAAAATTTTAGATAATTTATCTTTCTAAATAGGGTATTATGTAAATTTTATATTATTTTATCTGGAATTTACTCCGTACCCTTTAAAGATAACAGTAAATGAAAAATACCTGTTATTAATGTGTGAACTTCAAAGGACAGGGCGTTTAAGGGTCTATGCATATTCAAATAATATTGAGGAAACAAAACTGCAGTTTGGTTTAGTTTAATATCTGCACTAGAAATATAATAAATTTCCTATTCAGAAAAAAAACCCCGAGCAGAATTGACTTGAAAAAAGGCCTGAAGACATTTTCATTTGTAATACTTTCACTGTTTGGTTTTAAGCTGTGATGAAATCATTGTCTATTATATATATAGTCTTCTCTCTTTCTAGGTCTTACTCCCATTTTAAGGTTTGACTTTATCTGTGTGTGAATAAAAATATCTTTATGGCAACAGGTGGAAAATCAACAAAAAAGTTATTCTGAGCAACTTCCTATGCATTCCTACACATTGAGAACGTCTGAGCATTGGTTGCAATGGGCTTTTATTTTCTTCTCTTTCCTGAGCAGAGGCAAGATAATAAGGTTGGTATTGTTTTGTATTTAAACCACTGGAATGTGCTAGGAATGAAGGATGTACTGTGGGTACTGCCGTGGGCAAACCCTTCACACATGCCTTGTTCACAGCAGTGAAGGACCAAGCTGGGGGACTGCATTCTCCTGTGACCTGCTCTGGGCCAGTGAATGCTTTTACCCAAGTATGGCACCAGTGCTTTACTCGTGTGCCCAGATACCAAATAAACTCCGTCTGCTGGGATTTAAGAGATTTGTCATCCTATTTCAATTATCACATGGTAGCCTTTACATTCAAATATCATGATGGTAATGTAATATGTCAGATATTCGTGTTGGTAGTGAAAATACACTGAAGTTGAAAACATTTCTATTGTTTTATTGGAAACAGCTCCTTCAATATATTGCTTCAATATATTCTTCTGAACTTTTTTATCTTTTCATACAAAAGCACATGGAGTTTATTCTCAGCTGAATGTAACTTACATTCAGAAATAACTCAGTTTTGTTTGTGTTTTCTGAGCCATCTGCAAAGTAAGCACAGGAATCAGCAAACTTTCTTACCAAGCCAGTTGTTTGTCCTAACTGAGGTCAAAACACTGAAATTTTGTCCTGTGAACATTCTCTGAAATCCAAATGACTTGTTATCAGTCTTCCTTTGCTTTTGATCCTGTTGTAGGATGATGTGTTTTCCTAATGATGCAGAATCTCTCATTAAGTTCAGGAAACAGGATATAAGGATAAGTCAATTGACTCAATTTATGGGCATAATAAAGCGGGCCCTATTACCTTCAGCAATCAAGGCAAGATGAAACAAAAAGTTGTAAAGTTATTATGACAAATAACTTAGTATTTACCTGCAAATACAGAGTTAATGCATTGTGGTTTTGAGGCAGAATTTGAGGCATTAAAACCTAAAACCAATAATCATAATCTATTGTTTAATGTGTCATCTCAGAATATTTCAGAATTTATTCAAAGCCAGAAATATATCTTACTAAAGCATGATGAACTACAAGAATTTTTAAAGGTATTTCCTAATGTCTGCTCTACATCTCCTTTCAGCCTTTCTGAGTCAGTGTTAACAGCTGGGGATTTTTTTTTCTTACTTGCAATATAATTAAAAACAAATTTAGCAGGAGCATAGAAGTTTTGTCGGTTGGAAGCCTGTTTGTTTTTAGGAAGGTGACTAGCAATACACACAGGTGTTCCTGACAATTATGAAGTTTAAACAGCAAAGCAGGGGAAAGAGGCTGAATTTGGCAAATATGGTTTCCTTTGTATGTCAGTGAAAACAAATCACTGGACAGGCTAGAGTTCTTCCTGCACCATGCTGAAATCAAACTTGTTTATATGTACTTCATTACAGAAAATCAGATTAAACTTAATATCTTCCCAGATAAAGCAATGCAATAGATGCTTCCAAACTGCATGGAACACAGTAGCAGGTAAAGAAAACATTAGCAACTGGGACGTGTTGGAACAAATATAGAGAAGGGCCAGGAAGATGATCAAAGGGCTGGAGCACCTCTCCCATGAGCACAGGCTGAGAGTTAGGGTTTTTCAGCCTGGAGAAGAGAAGGCTCCAGGGAAACCTTAGAGCACCTTCTAGTACTGTAAGGGGCCTACAAAAAAGCTGGAGAGGGAAGTTTTACAAGGGCATGAAGTGACAGGACAAGGGGTAATGGCTGTAAACTGCAAGTGTGCAGTTTTAAATATTAGGAAGAAATTCTTTATTGTGAGGGTGGTGAGGCACTGGAACAGGTTGCCCAGAGAGGCTGTGGCTGCCCCGTTCCTGCAGGTGCTCAGGCTGGATGGAGCTGAATGGAGCTCTGAGCAAATTGATCTAGTGGAAGGTGCCCCTGACCATGGCAGGGGGTTGCAACTTGATGATCTTTAAGGTCCCTTCAAACCCAAACTCTTCTGTGATTCTATTTAAGCTATGGTGTTTTGCCTTAAAGGAAAAGAAGTATGTTTAATTTCAGCAGGAATATTGTCCAAAACTGGCAGAGAGATGTTGATTATTCATTCAGTGCCTTGAATTCCATTTACCTATGTCCATCTCAGTTCAGAATTGTGAAAAGAGGTCTTGTGCTTGTGCATTTATTGAATCTCTCTCAATATTGCCAAAGGAGGAATATGGGTCAATACAGAAGGAAATGTGTAAAGCAAGTTGTCATTCATTGGTACTATTTCCAGGTATGGAACGATGGTGCTCTGTATGGGCTGGTACTCTTGGGAATATATAGCTCATGGCTTTGACCACCTACAACATTTTCTGTAAAGCCAGATGCATTCATCTGGGTGTCTGATGTCCAAATTCAGGTCAAAAAAAAAAAACTTCACTCATGTTATTTTTGAGTTGTTCAAAATGTCTTCTGTGGTGTGACACAGGAAGCAGATATTCTAAGGAGAATTATGTGAGTGACCCTTACATATAACTTTTATGTTTGTTTGGAAAGTGGTTTTGAATCTTAAGTAAGTGCTAAGTGCAAGTTATCATGAATATTATCTAACTGTATGTTCATTGGCACGAAAATTCAGAAACAAATTATTTCCAGTGCCAGAACTTATACCTCTATTCAGTCACTTAACAGGCAAAACTAAAATGAAGTACCAGCAACACCTTTCCTGTGCCAAGAAAAACACTGCATTTCAAGACAAGGGGCAAAGAAAGTAGAATACACATTGCAAACATTTCCACTATCAACTTTGTACAGCTGCTGGGAAAAATTATCTTGTAAGCCTATTTGCCATGTCTCACCATGCTTTTGCTCCCTTGATATTTGTGCCTACACTTCTGAATAACTACTGCTTACTACAGTTTTCAAAATAAAATGTAACAGCAGGTACAGTGCAGATGCTGTGTAAAGTAAATGTAATAATGATAATCATGATTTTACTAACTCAGTGACTGAAAATTTAGCTTGGGAAGAGGGATGAGTTTGCTGTCCATCGTCATTAGTTCATTCATCAGCTAGACGTTTCTCTGGGCAGCTGGTATGCTATTTTCCTCTCCTGGACTTAGCTTGGTTTTTAGCCAGAAAGATTTGCATTTCTTTTGTTTGCTTCTTGTACTTGCTGTGAGCAGTAAGGAAAAGGAGGCTGCTGCTCTGGGAGGAATTTGAAACCGAACACTTACAACACCTGAAGAGCCAGAAAGGATCATGACTCTGTGCTCTAGGATTTGTAGTCATTTGGGAGGAGCCCAGCCTTTCAATTTAGCTGACTGTTAATTTTTAACTTCTCAGGGGACAATTTCAAGTGGCTGTAGTGGCTGAATTTGATTTTGCAAGAGCATTTTTAGTATCCCTTTAAAAATCAGTTTGTTGCTGCTATTAGGCAACTTGAATAATTTTTGAATGCTGTTTGTGATCATATAATATCCAGAGAGGGAAGAGAAATTAATATTTTTGTCTTTGTTCATAACTAAGCTTTTTCTGGGATAGATTTACATATGTAACTCCCATTCTTCTGCTTCATTGACTTTCCCTCTTCATACCTCATTTGAAACATATTTTCTTTCTCGTGTGGTTTGTTACTTAACTCCATTACTTAGTTACTAAAGCTATTTACTGACAAACACATGGAGTGATACAGACTGGCTTATGAACCAGTGTGTTTTACTGCTTGTCCTCATAGCTACAGCTGAAACAAAAAAAGAAAAAAGAAAAAGCATACATGTTTAGATCTAATAATATGATGTGCTTGCAAATAAAACATGAGAAGCTTCATAAATCTTATAAAAATTTATTAATCTTTTTCAGATTTAGATATTTTGCCAACATATTCCCCTCCATCTTCTAGGTTTTGAAAGCAGCATAGAAAAAAAAGCACAAACTGGCTGACTTTCCCCCAGTATAAGAAAGTTTAGAACCAAAGCTAAGGGCCTAACAAAAAAAAGGACAAAAGGAGAATGCTCCTGAACTGTCTGGAAGAATTTCAAGTGATTTTAGTGAGCTTTGGATCCATTTCGCAGTGGTACCAAGAATGTAGACAAAACTCAGTTTTAGGGTGGTACAGACTTCTGTGAATGAAGGGTGGGATTTGAGGAGGCTAAGGATGTTAGGGGAAGGGAAAGTTCGTCTGCTGTGGATCTGAAAGCAGGCATTAGCCAGTAGGGCTACAGGTGGAGAAATTTAGAAGGTTGTATGTGGGGATGAAGACTTGTGGAGTCAGTAGAGCTCTGGAGAATTTGGTGTCTGAGAAACCACAGCATTAGGTTTGAGAAATCATAGGAGATCACCTCCATCTGTAGGATCCATAGGAGATCATGAAGGTGAGCTTTGGGGGAGAGCTTAGTCATGTAAGAGCAAGGAGTTAGGGCAAAGGGACTGGAAAAACTCAATAGGTTTTGGGATGTGCACCTTTGCAGAGACTGTGGTTGGTGGCTGGGCAAGCACATGGTTTTGTTCGTCCTTTTTAGCCTTTTGGGGGACCATTCTTTTCCTTCCTTGCAGAAGCTGCTATTCAGCCTTTTGCATCTCTTGGAGGAGGAAAGAAGGAAAGAGGAAGAAGACAAGGTCCTAATCCAAAGAGGTCCCTGTGTGTGGGAGGTTAAGACCAGAACTAGGTCTGGGAAAGAATGGTGTAGGAATTGAGAAAGAACTGTATTCATCAGAGCAGGGCTTTCTTCCCCTTTGGAGAATATCTGCTGGTACCGAGGGGAGCAGCCAGCGATGAACGCTGTGCCTTACGGTGTGCTGGGCAGCAATGGCAGGAGCAGTTGGTTGTGAAAGCAGAAGAGGTTAAGAGTAGGTCTCGTGTCACGGTGTGCCACTGCAGGCAGTTCCTGCTTTCTTGAGCGAGCGTTCTGGTCATGTGTGAGCAACATAGGAAAGTTTGTAAGCCCGTCCCAGAGAGTGTGTAGTTCTCATTTAAGGTAACAATTGGTTGTTGTGTATGTTGATGATGAAACAGTCAGGGTGAAACTGAAAATATATGTAGCAAATGTTGACTTCCAGGCATATATATTTCTTTTTAAAGTTGTGTATAAAAAAACCCCTCTATAGACACTTTGTGAATGAACAAACACAGATCCAAGCAGTGGCTGCAGCAGCCATGGTGACTGCTGAGTAGCCAACATTTATATTTCAAAAAGTCAGTGCACATTTGAAAAAGTTCACTGCACATTCATGTGTCACTGCATGTTTTTACGGCCCTGCTGTGCATGCAGAATTGTTTGTTTTCTTCAAATAGAAAAACGTGTGAACCTGACCAGCACTACGTAATAGCATAGACTCCTATTCTAACATCTGGATCCTTTCATACTGTAATAGACAAACAGCTAAATATTCAGTGGCTTAATTTCTTTTTCTTTTTGTGATTCTGAGGCATTCAGATGCTTATCAGATCCTGATGGGCTTGCTGTTTTTACTTAGGCAAAATCACTACTGACTTTGAAGCCCATATCAGCTTTGTTTAGCTAATGAGCATTGACTTGAGAATTTGGCCCCAAATTCCTTTTATAGATAAATCATCTGGAGCTCTCACATAAGCAAACTGACTACTTATGTTTCCAGTATTTTTTGGGTTTCCTAGCATGAGGAGCATCACAGAAGTAAACGACCTTTCTCACAATCTTTTAGTTTCAAAGTGGGATTGGGAATTTAAAATAGAGGTTTATATAAAACACAGTTTTCCTGGCAGGAAAGTGAAGTAAGATCAACAACTTTATGTGCAGTAACACTCCCACAGAAACAGAGAGCAATAGTATCAGACTTCAGGAGGAGCAAGAATGACAAAGAATACTAGGAAATAGGACTGTGTGACCAAACTTTTGAAGACTTGCAGCTGCAAAACATTATACGACATGTGGGCAGCTACACAGGTGTTATAAAACTGCTGGTGTTGAGGGACTATTTGATTAGCTAATTACCCTTATAAAGGGACAACCTAATCTGTGTGAAACTCCCCCATCTGAAAACTCATTTTGTCATGCTATTTTCAAATTTTCTCTCCACAATTTGCAGTTAAAATTAATTGGAAATTTAGAAGAAAAGAAAGAAAGAAAAAGAGAATCCAATTTGTCACTAAAAAAATCAACTTTTAAAATTCCTCCCTGGTGGTCTGGTATTATTAAATATTCTCCTTGATTTTTTTTTAATCTTGGTTTATTGGAGGGAGAAAAACAATTATCTGTAAACGTAATTTTTAATGCATGGTAATAAAAATAAATGGTACAGCTCTGCTGCTGCTCACCTAAATCTTCTTCCCTGGTGGTCTGGTGGTATTAAATAATCTGTTCCACATGTATTTATCATTTGCTGACAGGAAAAGGAAAACTTTTTACATTTTATTGTCCACAAAACAAACACAATGTTACTTAATCAGGTGGGTAAGACTTTTCTGAGGGTCACTCAATAAACAAAAGAAATATTTGACTTTCCCAGGTGGTGTAATTTTAGCTCTCCTGATTTACATGACAATTATCTGAAACTAGAAGAGCAGAAATTATTTCCAGGGGGCCCTTTGTGTTAAGTTCTACTTTGTCCAGGTTCTGTTTGTAATGGATTAATTCTTTTGTGCAACAAATTAGCTAAGTAATGAGTGTTTGCCACAAATTATCTCATTGCTGATGAGGCATTCGTTTACTTCAGGATATTTACTGTCTGTTCTACACTCACACATAACATCTTTTTTATGTAAATCTCATGGTGCTTTACTGAATTAGATCAGCAAACTTTTATTTCTCCTGTTTCAAAGACTGATAAACTGATAGGTGGTGGTGTGCAGTGTGGACTTGCCTGCAGCTGTGTGGCAATTCCATGACAGGAGAGGAAAAGAGAATACCCAATCTCTGGGGTTTTTCCCTTCTTACAAACCTCTAGTATCTTCTACTTCAAAAACTCTTCACGTTTGTGTTCATTAAATCTTTGTTTTAATTTTCCAAATGCCCTTAAAGAAAATAAGCTTTCAGCAATGGAAGTGGAGCATTCATTAACTCTTATTCATCATCTTTTTTGGCATTTGTGCAAGTTTTAGAAACGTTGCTGGAGAAATTTTTCCTTCTCTAGTTTAAAACACTGTAAAGTGATGGTGTGTGTACTCTCCTCTCAGAGGAGACCAAAAAATATTGATGTGTTGGACAGGGTATTATTGTATTAACACTGAATTTTGAAAATACAACATTTCCACACTGTTATATTTTTGGTTTTGGCATAAAATTAAGTAAGGTATTTTAGAGATTTATCTGTCCTTACTGATGATATGTTTGATTTTGTAAAACAATATATATGATTTACTTGTTAAATTCAAGCTGATATTATTAACATATAAATCTCAAGTTTTATACTGGGTGTATACTTCATATGGCACATTGGGGATGTTGACAGAAACTGCTTCATTTCCTTTGGGTTGTTTTACTTTGATACAGTTTGGACATTGAAAACAGCAGTGGGTAGAAAATGCACGCTGGATCACTTTTACAAAAGCTAGTGCAGGGGCTGCTCTTTGCTAAAAAGCCTGTAAATAACAGGATCGTAAGAGACTGCCATGAGATGTAATTTTGTTCTCATTATGCTGTGAAGGCTTGATAACTTGAGAGACGTAAACCGCCAGAGAGGAATAGATTTCCTATGACAATGATCTTAAAAGTAAAAAACTGTTCTAAATGGTTCACAGCCCTTTCTTGGAAGCACAAATATTTTTGCTTTTAAATAGGAAGATATGTACTTTTGTTTTTAAACATGAATTGCTTTTATCTCAGAGGTATAAAATAATTAACTTAAACTCTGATAAAATCTGTAGTTTGTAATTGAAAACATGTGCATTGTGGGACCAGTGGAATGTTTCCAGCCAAGCTGTGTGTGGCAGAAAAGAATCTCTACAGAGCTCAAAGCATTCCTGGTTTTATGGTAAATGTCTCTCTCCCCTCACTGAATTCTTATTAATCAGTTTTATTTACATGGCGTTGTAGTGATCTACTGAAGAGTAAAATGCTTTAAAAACATTTTGAAAGATATGTAAGAGTCCTTGAGGGAGAAGACTTTAATTTAGCAGCAAGTTCCATTATAAACCACATTGAGTGATAAGGCTGGAAAACAACCCAAACTTGTTATGTATGTGTGTATGTGCGTATTTATTTTCTACTGATGTTGTTGGAATGTCTTCTTGGGAAACTCCTTTACAGTGGAGTGATGAATTGTTTGTGTGGCCATGATAAGGATATCTTTTATTAGGATATAATACTTATTCACATTAACTACCATGAATATGTTATAAAAACTTTTTCATTAAACAACTGCTCTCTGGGGCATGTATTTCCCAGGGATAGTAACACAAACCAGAGTGCTGTCTTTGGGGCAAATGTCACACTGTTAAATGTGAAGATTGAAAAGGAAAACCTTATCTAAACCCCATTACTTGTCTCTAGAAAACAACCTCTTTTGTCCCAAAATATTATTTTTAAAAAAATACTTAATTTAACAAGAAACTCATAGCTTATAGAGATTGCTGAATTCTCAGCAATGGGCTCTATTGTCACATTCGCAAACTGAACATATTTCATTTATTTCCTAATCATTTTAAATGTAGTGCCACAGGGTTGACGGGGTTTTGATCCCTGTAGCATTCCCCAGAAGGTGATCTTTGTGTAGGTACATGGGAAGAAAAGTTCAGACTGTGTTACAAGAGCTTCCTAGGCCTTACGTACGTGGTAGCTTGTGTTTAGTAACTCCCGTGTCACTGTGGCTGCTGCTGCTGTGGGACTCTGTAGTCCTATTAGGCAGTTCAAGAAAGCTCAGATATATCTGGGTGAATTGCAGATCTATTTGAAGAATCTATGTAAAATTCATGACGGGATTTTGTAAATGAATACTAGAACAGTATTTGATTATAGAATGACACACGAGGTTTCCAGGTACTTAATTATTGGGAACACTTTTTAAAAGGCCTGTGATAAAAATGGAATTCCATTGCATAGACTGTCTAGAGAAATCTTTCTGGTAGGGTGGTGACTGCAATACAGATTTCTGTGTCTTAATTTGATTGAGAAACTAGAAGTAACCATTGGAGGTTATTGTTTTCTCAGAGACCCCACCATAACTTGAGGAGAGAAAAGCATTTTGGTATTGAAGTGTGTTACAGCAAAGGAATGCAATGTTTTATTCTCTATTCTGAAGAGGTAGGATCCTTCTGGTCTCACTTCTATAAATTCTTTCTAATTTCAGATGACTTGGTTCTCAAATCTGGAATTATTACTCCAGCAGAGCTGCTTTCAATATTGGTAGAAGAATGTAAATAACTTCATGCTTTGAAAGAACTTTGAATTATTTTTGTTGTGGAGGTTTTTTGCCTTCATGAGCCAGTCTGAGGTAGAAAGCTATCACAGGACATTGACTCTGAAGCCACTGAAGAGTTTTAAGTGTTCAGTGCTAAGCTTTAGGTTCGGAAAAAAACAGCTCAGGTAAAGGAGCAGAGATATCCTAGAATAAAAACTGTTTTGTTTTCAGGATAAGAAATCATGACTAAAACTGTGAAGAAACAGTATCCTGAGCTCATTCAGCTATACGCACCAAATCTATCTGAAGCATTAAATTTTTGTAAAAGGCAAAACAGATTTGTCAGTACAAACAAACATACCAGCTACCCCTGTGCTAATATGTTTTAAAGTACCAAGAACTTATATATTAATTAGAATAAAAATAGGATTTAGTCTAATATGAACATGAATCTAGAGAAAGTTAGTGGGTGTTCAATCAGATGGGATCATTTTTTCACATGAAAGAAAGTAAGCAGTGGAATTCCACGTCTCAATGCTTACATTTAGTGTTGAATATGCAAAAAACTCATTATGATTCAAAAAGCAATTTGACAAATTTCTGAGAGAAAAATATTAAATACAAATTTACTGCTTTGGCTTAGAAAGTCTCCGTAGTACAGATTGCTAGGAGGTGAAAGGCTATTTTGGACAAATACCAGTATATGATATATAATCCTTCTGAAGCATCCTTATTGGCTGTAACAGGAGGCAGCGTGGGGGATTAGATAGATTTTGATATGGCTGTTCTTCTGTTGATACACTGCTGTAATATCATTACTTTGACAGCACTAGTGCTTTGTCACAGAGTAATTCCTCTTACAAGCTGTTAGAGCTGTTAGTCTCTTTGATGCTTGCACTAATATCAAGGACATCAGTCTTCATAGTCAAAGTTAAGAATTAAAATAGTCAGTATTTACGAGCATTGTTCTTATTTCTCTTATTGCCTCCTTTTGTGACTTGGAATTCTTCAGCTTGTGTGCCTCTGCTTATCAGACTTAAGAAACTATTTTGGAGTTTTCATTAGCTAAGATTCTGGGTGATGTTAAAAGAAGAGTCAATTGATACTGGAAAGGCTCTACCATGATTTTTATTTATCATTGTTCTCTTTAACTTTCATATTTTCATTTATTTCACAAACTGTAAGTGTTGTGGAAAAATAGTGATGTAGAACAGTGAAAACACTGATGAAACATCTATCTGGAGGGGTAAAAAAGCATGTTTGGAAGGGAAACTTCAGTTTTGTGCTGTAAATCTGAGGAAAGTATAATTAGCATCTGAAAATCCTTGAAAACAGTTGTATAGTCTTAACCTAATTATTGTTATGCATTATAGCAATACATTGACATGCTCTTAATCATATAGAATCAACACACGGATACAGGAATTATTTATCCAAACTTCATGACTTTTAGTCATCTCAGCATATTATATTGTCTTTTTTAAGGCAATCATGAATCAGAATATGAAGTTTTTTGTATTTTGGATTCTTGAGAGAATATACCTGTGGATATCTGACAGGAGAGGGGTGTTGCTGCATGAGAAGCTCTGAAAAGTGGTGGCAACCCTCACAGCCCCTTTATTTCAGGCAGTCTTTATTTTGAAGTCATTGCTGAAGCAGTTTGAGCAGCCTAATTGTGCATGCATAGTATCATACACATAGTTGTACATAGTTAAATGGGAGCCTTTTGTTCTTTAAATAGTCATCATGCATAAGACTTGATCTGAAGAGTGGTAATTTTACTAAAACAGGGACGTCTGCTGTCTTTGTGTGTATGCTGGAAGGCATACTCATCCTTGGAATGTGACAAAAACATTTATAGACACACAGAAGACAGAAAGATATCTAAAAGTGCTGCTGTTTGAAAGAGAAATCTGAGATGTGACTCTGAAATGATTGCAGCTTGCTCACCTGTGGGTAGGAAAGCTTGCAGTGCCAGTGTGGAACTCCAGCCCATTTCAGATCCAGAGGCCAGAGACACAGCTGTTTGATAGCAATGTGAGACCTTAGTCCTACCCTACAGGCTTTCAGTTCTTGTGCCAGTGGAGTTGTTGACATGAGAGCTCTGGGACTTCAGAGGATGCAGAGCAGCCCTTCTGCCCAGTGTAAATGGGTAAGAACTTAGTCCTAATACTGGGAGAATATGGTGACAATGTAGTCATTAAAAATTCACTCAAGTTATAACACTGGCTAGTGACATGCAAGGCTTGCATTATGTCTATAAGGTTGCTATCTGGACTTGGAAGAAAGAACTGTGTCTGGGAAGTTCTTTCTTGAGAGGGAATGGAAGCTCTTCTGAGTGCAAGGGTTACATTCAATGTAAGGAATACATTCATTTTGTTAGTTGTGACTAATAAAACCAATTAAGTGACATCATCTTCAGAACTCAACATTATTTTCTTAGCCTATAACATAGGTTCAAAATTGAACCTATCAAATATAGTTCTGCATTATCCAGATAAAAATCAACAAAAATAGGTTCACCGTAGAAGTGCTTTCAAAACTCAGTGCATAAAAGCAAATATCTTCCCTTTTTAAAAAATATTTATAATGCAGCTCCCAGTCCTTCTAGGTGTTTCCTAAAATGCCAAATTATTCAGGCATACCATAAAAATAGGTTTCTGTTTAGAACTAGAGTGAATTTCACCTTGCGAGTAGTCCTGTGTGACACCTTTGATGCCGTTTCTGGAGCAACTGCTGAGATTTCGAGTTCTTGCCCTGTCTGTGAAACACTACTGCAACAGCCTCAGAGAAGTGCACAGCCTTACTACCACATTGTGGTAATAATAATGAGACAGGCTCTTCTGCTCTGCAAAGCAGAGGAACATTCTTTTCACATAGAATATATAATACAGTGTGAAATAGAACTCGTTGTCTTTTGTTACTAAATATTAGTAAAATAATATTATAGGACAATGTAGTTCAACATTTTTTGTTGTGTGAGAGTCAAGTGAATGTGAGTCAGTTCAAATGGAGGTATTGGCAATTAAAGGTGAGGATTGGCTGGGGAAGGTAGTATTAAATGTGCAGAATAGCTTTGAGCAAATGGAAGGCCATTTCGTATGGTCATAAGGTGGTAAAATAGCCAAAAAAGCATATCAAAAAAGAAGTTTTAGCTATGGGTTAGAAACTGAGTACAGTAATAAGCAGAGCACAGAGAAATCTTCCCTAAGAGGGTAGGATTTCTCTTCCTTTGTAAACTGCTGGCCATCAGCTCGTTCCAGGGCAGAGAGTAGGGGCTCTGGTGATAGAAGCAGCTGGTTCACTGTTTCCAGGTGTGCGTTTGTCTTCACAGCTGCAGGTTGTGCATAGCTCCTGCAGCTACCCAGGAGAGCTGCTTTTCCAGTGGCTTTTCCAGCCTTCGTTATCCTCACGCTAAGCACTAGAGTCACATTGTGACATTGAGCATATGGACTTGTTCTGCAAGAAGCTGCACTTCCCCACAGGTAAATAAGCTGTTTTATGTGAGAGGAGGAGGTGGTTATGGATACATTTTATGTGCAGCATATACCTCCCTTGAAATGGGTCAGATAAGCTGAGCAATGTCAACACACGGTTGATTGGGCATATGGCAATAGCAGAATTAGTAGTTTTCTGAGTAATTTAACTCTCTCCACATTTTTTCTGCTTCCCTCATCTGCACCATTATCACATTAAAGTGTATCAAAATGCTAGCTGCTCATTAGAGAATGAATGCACCTCTGGCAGTCCATAAACTAAGGCCAGAGCTTCAGAAGTGCTGAGAGCCTGGCAGCTCCAGCTGATAGCAACAGGAGTTGCAGGTGCTCTGTACATCTGAAAATTCAGGGCTGTTTTCTTACCAGAAATCTGTCTTAAGCATGGCTGTATGTGTACTTGGGGAAAGGTATTAAAAGTGCCAAATCACACACTCATGGGTAAATGAAGAACAATAATGTTTTAATTATGTTTTCATATGTACACTTGAAATAAATCTTTTAGGATGTCAGAGTGAAAATAAAATCCTTCATATCATTTGCAGTTACTTGCAATATATTGAACATCAGAATAGATCTGCAGTTTTACTGAGGGCTAGCCCATGTAAACTTGCAGCCCGTGTCCCGGGGCAGAACCTTGCAATGTGGAGAGCATCATTACATGCTCAGGCACTGGCTGAGAGAGTCCTCCTTGAAGGAATGAAGTTTATAGACAAGAGAGATAAATAAGGCTGAGGTTTCAGCACTTCTAAGGGATGTCAAAGTGAAGTGTGTTTTGAATGTAGAAAGTTATAAAGTGCTGTAGATGGTGATCTGAGTATCAGGTATTAGCAAAATTACTGGTGATGTTTTTGGCAATGGGTAGATATTCCCCACTTCTTTATTCTCCTTTCAGAAAATGAGAAAGTAGTACCACACAAAATAATAATACTGCCTCATTTCATAGATTTTGGCCTTGGTTTTGCCTTTTAAGAAAAATGCATTTATATTATATTGAGGAACTCTAGAGAGATGCGCACGTAGCACTGAACAATTCTCTATTGGGGCCGCACATTCTGTGGAGCAAATAGAGAAGAAACTGCATAAGTATTCATTTGCTGAATGAGGCAGGGATCTGCAGAAAATACTGCATGCAGTCATCCATTAAAAGCGCCATCACAGTCTGTGTAGATCTCTCTTCTGAACTTTGACTAGTTTGCTAATTTAGCATCAGTTTTATGTAGCTGTGTAAATATGTAACTATATCAACCATCAGAGGATCATCACAGAACTTAGTGAAGTTGTACTTTGCAGGAAGACTCTTAACTGCATGCGTATCGAAGGTTGTGGTATTGTAGACACTGCTGATTAGTATAACAATCTAATAATCAAATAAAAGCCTTTTATTTGCATGCTGAATTGTATATTCAGTATTTTCATAAGAGCTAGGCTCACTCAAAATTTAAAAACAACCCCTCCCACGAAAAACCTAAACAGACTTATCACTGACTAAATGCATTAGTCAATGCATTTATTTATGAACGAAGAAAAACTGTTACTTAAGAAAGACCCTGGCTGTGTTTACAAATATTAAACAACAAAATTAATAATTTTTGGTGTATTACACTGCTATTACATTGGCTGCATAAAGGTTATGCACTGCGTTTTTTTAATGCTATAAGAGAAAGGCTAGTATTAAAGTCAAAATCTCTGTCAAACAAACCCCTATTCCATCTGCTGGAGGGGAAAAAAAAGGCACAAAGAAAGCAAAAAAAAAAGAAAAGCTAGTTTTCTTAAAGATTTTGTGTTTTCATTTTACACATAGCATAGCGTTTAACGATTATGACCTTTTTGGAAAAAGTCCTTGACTTAAGATAGATCCTATTGTGGGTTTTGTTGGTTTGTTTTTTGCTTTTTTTTTTTTAAGTTCTTCTCTGAGATGTACAATTTTAGAGTCAGAGAGGCCTTGAGTTATTGCCCAGCTGGCAAGTGTTCTGTCCCTTTAAGAGTCTAAGCTTGGTTGTGATGAGGAGTCTGCATTCTTCAGAGTGACAGTAGTTTAAGTCCAATTTTTAAAAAGATGACTGAAAAAAACCCCAGGACTTCCTTCTACAGCAGCTTTCTAGATAATGAGAGGGAATCTCTTCCCCATCTTGTCTGCAGCACGGTCCAAAGAAATTCTCAGTTTCCTAAATATTTTTTTGAGTGCTAGGACTGGATGCCAGGAGGAGGTAATTTTTATTAAAAATAAATTAGAGTGGAACAGTAGGTTAAAAGTTCTAAAGAAAGAAAAATAAACAGATGCAAGACTGGGGAAAGGAGAAGAAATAACAAATGAATAATAAAATATTCAATGCTTTTCAATTAACTGTGCAGACAATTAGTATACTAGTGGATTATATCACAGAAATAATGTATATTAATTTTTTGCAGCCATTATCTCATATGTGATTTACTCCCCTCTAATCATTAACAATGCTATTAAAAGGTGGATGTAGATGAAAATTCTGGGTAGTGTGCAGGAAAATAATATGGCTGAGGGTCAAGAATGAAGCTGAAAACCAACAGATTTTAGAGGACAAAGGTGGGAGACTGGAAGGGAACAGAAACCTGAAAGGAAATGAAATGAGGAGGAAAGAATGGAGCAAAAACTGTGATCTGACTCTTTCCAGTTCCTTACGGTAGCTGAAGTGCTTTTCTGATAAGATGCCTTGTCTCATCCCCAAAATGCTGCAGTTTAATCTTAATCCTGAACAAACCTTCATTTCATGAAAGGCACAGACGTTTGGAATCACACAGCTTTTCTTCACAATGGAAATCTGTGTGTACATCATGAAGAAGATAAATATGTGTATGAAGAAGTGTCCCCAGGGTCTTTTCCAAAGCAATGAAGCATCCTTGTTTCAGGTTACAATGGCAGCTTGAGGGCAGCATTTCCATCCAGAAGAAAATGGCTGTGACTCTTCATAAATAGAGCCCTTCTTGGAAAATGAGATAAAATGCATAACCAGGAATGTGTTAACTAAAGAGAGAAGAGAAACATCAGCAAAATGAAAATGAACGGCTGACACATAATTTGGGAAAGGTTACCAGCGGGAATTTCTTTGTCTGAATGGATGTTTTGTTGTATAAATAGATGTGTTTTTGTCATTATATGCGTTGCTAGTATTAATTAAAATTGTAATCAAATTTCCCTGGTGCTTTTCACACCTGAAAATGACAGTCCTTCACACAGCTGTAAGGATTCACTGAGTCAGAGTTTTCTGTTAATGTTCATGTCTTATGTTCAGGTACCAGCTAATTAGACTGTGCATTTAAAGTGAGATTGTGCTTTCTCTATTTTTTCTCCGTGGTTTTGAGTAGAAATGTTAGGCTGCTGCAGCAGAGCAGTAACAATGCTTTGTGACTGACAAAGCTTATCATATTACAACGTCCACAATAGGTTTTGCGTGCCCAGCACCTTTTTATAAACAGAGGCTCCGGGCAAACGTCAGCTGGTGGCAGAAAGAGCTGCTGGCCGGCCTAGCAGAGGGATGCTATGGCATTGTCTCTGTGAAACAAGATGACTGAAGGTTGTGGCCTGCAGCATGGCTGTGTGATGAACTTCCCAGTGTTTGCGTCTTGCCTCGCCCCCAGCTCCTTGACTGATACTGATAGCAGCAGAAAAAATGTGCACGCTTACATCCATTTTTTAAAACACATTGGCCCAGACCTAACCCCTGGGCACGCCAGGGGCTGTGTTGTCTGCCGCTTTGCCCCTCAGATACCCAGGGACATTCATGGACTTTCAAGTGTAGCAATTACTTTACACCTTTGCAAGAAGGGAAAGAAATAGGATGATACTTTTAGTAGTAATTAAAGCCAAGGATAAATTGTGAACATGAGTTGCAGCTGCTGGTTGCAAGAGCTCCTCATACTGACTCAGCTTCCGTTTCTGGACCTTCTATTGTTTCACATCCTGAATTCTGAGTAAAATTTCAGAAGGACTTTACCCAAGCCAACAAATACTCCCTAGAGGAAGAATACACTTTTGAGTCTACTGTGCGGGAGAGACAGAGTTGGAGAGTGAAGAATGGTAACTGTAGGTGCACAAGGATGTATTTTCTCACTATATAGTTGGGGTTTTGTTTGGTTGGGTTTGAAATGTGCAGGTTTTATCTCATTATTTGTTCCATATATCAGGGTCATGCCTCCCTTTACACATACCTAAAGGAATGAAGACCTTCAATGGTCAATTTTTTCACATTTCCATTGGCTTGGGTATGTGTTTTCAGTAATTTCTTTGAAAAATGTTAAGTGACTTATTCCTCTGCTTTCTGAGTTAGTGTGCTTATCTCTTCAGAAGAAAAAAAATACCACTTATTTATTAATCATTCTAACAACAAACAAAATTATGATGGAATTAGGATACATTATTTTTGTACTATTTCACAGGAATCAATATATTTAGATAGCATAACCTGATATACTGAGGGGGAACCTTTATGGGATCTTTCACCTTCACAGGGGCAAAGCATTATTTGAACATCAGCACCTTGATATTCATCATCCATCAGTTGCTTTCAAGAATGCTGCAAAAGAGGCAGTGACTTCCTTAAGGTCTTTGTATAGGGGCAGTATAGAGAGCTGCAGATTTAACTGGATTGTCTGGCCCTGAGCCTGCTCAGATAAGTCACACCACCAAGTGAAGTAACAACTGATGGGATTAAAAGGTCTCCAGAGAAGGACTTTTTGATTGAAAGAATGAGAGGAATATTAATAACTATGGGCCTTGTAATTCGGAGTTTTCTATATTTTGACTGTATTTCTTTATATGTTAAAGGTACATTAATCCACACATGCTCAACTGCTTTCATAATGAAACAGGGTAAAAGGGTGAGAAAAGAATTAACAAATGCCATACAAAAGTCAATCTACCTCTCATTGAGCTTGACATTCAATATCTGCTGTCAAAGAGCCCTAATTTCTGACTTCTTGTTGTTCCATGCTTTAATCACGGTCTTTATGTAAAAAATTTAGTGAAGGGACAGCTTTTAATAAATTCTGCATTCTCACGAATGTGATTCATTGTTTTAATGCCTCCTGCCACAAGGCTTCTGCTGATTCCTTATTGCCAACCCATTTGAGTTCTCTTTCTGTACCACAGCATCTCCCTTATCTCTCACTTGGCCCTCTTCCTTTAGCTGTCCATCTTCTCCTCAGTGTGCTGATGGGAAGCCCAAACTGATAAACCTGAGCCACTTCGGGCTGTTGAACAGCACTGTTTTTATCATTAGATGATGGAACTGTCTGACATTAATTTATCTAATTAATGTTGGATTCATAGATATCTGTGAGTTCTACACTTTAATTATGCACTCCATAACAAAAAAAAAGTAATTTCTTTTCTTCATTTAAGAGCTACTTGGCGATTATTCCTTAAGAATTTAGGGAATTTTCTGTAATCTCTTCTTCATTGAATGCAGATTCTGTATAGGATCAAAACAAGTCTGAAACAAGGCAATTATGAGTTTTTCCATTAATAGGCTTGTTTCTCTGTCAAAGTTGAGAAAACCATTGCCTTTCTTTTATTAGCTGAGATGGTGGTAACACACAGCAATCTTGCAAGCCAAAAGGCCCCTTTTGGGAATGAACAACCTTCAGAAATATTGTCTGTTTCTCATGTATCAGCCTCCTTTCTGCTGCCATTGAAGTCAAAAGCAATTTTCCATATGTGATACTTTAGTTTTATTCTACTAAAAGCAACACACTGCTTGAAAAATCTTCATTAAAGAACAAGCACAGTACTATTTACTATGTGCATAATGCCCCAACTTGTCTTTCTCCTTCATTCTGTTTTTCATATGCTGTCATACCCAAACATAAGTCTGATCTTCTATTCACTATGAGCATGAGTACTTCTGCTAAAATCTATTAGAAACTTTCCTTAGGTGAGTCTTCTTAGATAGCATATCTACAGATACAGGTGTATATATTTGCACACTTCATTATTTGCATAGAGAAATGGGGTACAGGTAATTTTTGAATGTAAAGAAGTTGCTTTAGCTGTTTGTCCAGAACACTTGTGTTGGCTCTTTTTCTGCACTATAATAGATACATAGATGCTGAGTTAATAGTGGCAGCTTCATGTCGACTTTCATACTCTGAATTATGTCTCGTAAGTGACATAAAATCTCAGTAATGTATTCTGAATAGGCCATAGATGAAAATATTTTCTGCTCATATAAAAATCCAGAAACTGGTCCAAAAAGATTGAAATGAAGACCTGATTATAGTGAAAGAGCAACTTGACAAAAATTCAAAGTGTTGATAAACAACCAAATTAAAGAAGTCCAAAAGCCTTACTGTAATTATCAGAAGATGTAGATGGTTAGAAATAAGTTTTGGGCCTTTCAGTGGTAGCATCAATATTAAAGAATGAAATTTGCTTGAAAATAGTCTTTTAACAGCATGTGACAGCTCTGGACTGAGGGGGAGCTCTGAGCTGATCTTAGAGCTCCAGCATTAATGAGGCTGCTGGGTTGTCATTATGTAATTGCATCCAGCTGATTTCCTTTCAGTAATCCCTGCATTTGTTGAATAACTTAAAACAGAATATATGGTACAACTCCTTCTTTCCTTCCTTCCCCATACCATATATTAAACTTGCATTTTGCAAGTTTTTGTGTTTATTTTTCCCAAGTGCTTGCAATTCTTTCTTAGCCTAAAAATTCCACTTAATAAAGTTAGTTTCAATTTTGCTTGCCTTTCCCCCCCCCCACACCACCCCATCCAAAAAATCTGAGGCATACACTTAAAGCACCCTTTTTCATCTGTAAACTGGATGGGTACCTTACCCTAAGCATGTCCTCAGTATTTTTCTTAGTATTATTGTTGGTATTTGTTGGTCTATTACTTGTTTTAATTTGTATTTAAATATGTTGCATAGTAGCAAGCCACACATTTCTTTTTCTCCAATGTACCTGGAGTCACATTCAGTTAAAGTTCACCGGTGATTGTCCCTGTGATTTTGGCTTGGCCAGAGAGGAGAGTTATCCACAGAATTTAAATGTGAACTTCACTGGTGTTTAAAGCTCAGTGGCATTTGGAACCAGAAGTTTGATTCTGGTCCACTGCTATTCTTAATTTTACTTTGTTTATTACAGCTACTGTAACAAATGTATTTCTGATCCTATGATTTGTGTTGTCTCTGGTAACATCAACCTTACTCTTAACTTCTTCGTATGGCAAGAATGGCCTGAAGGAAGTATCCCTTATTTCAATTGTCATATTAGTTTTATAGGCAATAGAGTGAAACTTTACCCAGATCCACTGAGTTCGTTTAGAGTTGGTCAAAGAATTATACCCTCTGCTTCGATTCCATACTTAGATTGACTTTTTAAGGTGATATTTCTCTTTTATATATTTGTGTTTTTAAAAGAGAATAATCCCTGTAAGGCATTTTAACGTCTATCACCCCTGCAGTGAATGTAGTTACAAGCATATGTCTCATCAGGTACACATACCACAAAGCATGGAGTGTCTTCATAGGGAGACTATGCTAAAAGATAAGGTGATTAAATGGAGAACACTGGGAAAAAGGTGTAAGGACATGGAAATAAAGGGGGAAAGTGTTGTCTGTAAGCCAGTAGCACTGCCACAAAAAAAAAAAAATTACTGTAATATTTCAGTATATTTTATTTTCAAGATGAGATTTAATTTTATTTGGATGTAACATAAATCCAGGCACAGCAATGGTTAGATTCAAGAAACCCCAATATGTCAGTCTTCGTAACAAAAAAAGAGGGAGTATGGGTAGTCATGAGTTTATAAAGAGTTGATTTTTTTGTCTGCTTTCTAGGTTTTGTCAGTTTGAAGGTGATTTCTGAATAGACTAAAGTACTTTTTCTTATTTGTGGAGCAGCCTGTTCTCTTCTGGTATTATATTCCAGGAAAGATTCACTGGGCGCATTCCTTAAACATGACTGTGCATAAAGCATGTGGAGATCAAGGAAAAATAAATTGCTTTAGACTAATAAGTTAGATCTACATCTTTACTGTTGTTAGGCATAAATCTTCCTCCATGTAGGTCTAAACAACTTCTTGTGATAGAACAAATGGTTCTGGAGAGATAGTTATGAACATGAAGCCAGGAGATATGGATTTATGTTCTGTTAATTTCAGTAGGAAATTCAGACCACTGTTTTCCACATATAAAAATATCTGAAATATATTCTGTTTGGTGAATTGCAGTTACATACAGCAGACATCACACTGCTAAGTGTTTTCTGCCTCTATACATTTTCATATTAAGATCCTTTCTGGTTCTCTGTTTGGGTTTCTCTGGAGTTACAGGTTAAGTTCCATGATTTCATTATATTTAGGCTCTCAAATGGTGTTTATCATTGTAGTTTTGGGCTCAGCAGCTCATCAAGGAATGTGACTAATATCTGTCACATGTTGGTCATTCTCTGCCCAGAGAAGAAGCAATGGAATGTCTTGGCGTGCTAGAGATTTAAGTATTTATTTTTAAATTGACAAGTTGGTTTGGGCTTACTTTAGGGACAGAAAAATCTTGCACTGGGAATGGAATGGCATGAGGTTTGCAGCAGTCTTTTATTCTTTGAGGGAGTTTGCTTCATGCATGTGGATGAGCTAAGAGAGATCTGTGTTCTATCAGCAAATAATCTTTTTTCTTGAGACTTCCACTGTTTTAGTAATAGTTAACAGCCTTTCACCTAGAGCTTGAGTTTTTCTTGTGTTTTCTGGGTCCAGGCTGTTGAGAAAATGAGCACATGGTAAAATACAATGTGTGGTCATGCTGAAGGTGGCCTTGGGCTTGCAGAAAGCCATATCCATGTACAGACACCAACAGGGTCACACTTGGAATGTGGTGCTTCATTCCTGGCCAGCCCCATGCCTAGCATTCACACAGAAGGGGCAATTTTAATGGCCAGAAGAGGAAAGAATTTCATATATAAATACACAAAATATTTTGATTTTTCATCATAAATACAGGTCCTGTCTCGTGTGGTGTGAAGTTTTGCAGCATGATGGGAAATAACTTTGAAAAAGTGCATTATTGTAATCATTGTGGTAATTACATCTATAAAATTGCAATCCAACCTTGTAAATTATTATAGGATTACTCATACGTAGTGATAAGTTGTCATAACAAGTGTTTGGTGAGTTGGTATTTGCAATCAGGTCCATAATTAGAGGAAGATCCAGAAAGTGTGCTCACATAGAGGCAGTTTTGGAAAGATCTGAAGTCAGAAGGAAAGAATTTCTGGCACTTGCATGATTTTGAGATCAGGTCTGTAATGACTACAGTAAGAGAGTACTGCTTTTATTTATTTTAACTATGTAAAGTATTTTTAGAAAATTTAAATTTTACAAAATATTTCCTTGTGGATATCATAAACAAATGAGTGGAATGTGCTGTCCTTGTGCTGACTAAAGATTCTCCAATCTATATTGTCTCCATCATCTACATAAGACCATTTATGTACTGCTTGTTTGAGGATGACAGAATCTGTGGCACATAAAATAGCACATTTGGAAACCTTGAACTCTTTCCATCCAAAATGATTCTTGCTGTGTTAGATAACAATTTAACAGCTAGCCAAAACAGAGAAAAAACCCCAGAAATGTCAAGAACAGACTATATATCTACCTGTATGCATATATCTTCGATGTTATGACATAATGTAAATGGGATTTTAAACAAAAAACGTTTATTGTGGAGTGGAAATGGAGTAGTAGTAGTAGTACAGTTTATCCACTACATAAATTAAAACCTGCTAATATTTACAAAAGTGGTGTTTTCTAAGGAATTTCAAAATGCAAAGAATACCTGGACTAAGAATGAAATGGAAATGTCTTCTGCTATTATGAATAAAAGTCCCTGATTCTGCAAGCACTTGCAGGACTAAGTGAACATACCAGCAGCTCACTGGCTCTTTCTATGGCTGATTTTGTTCAAAAGTTTCCATGGATGCCCAAACCTCTGATCCCAGAAACACCCATTAACTGTATTTTGCTAATAGGACTAGCTTTAATGGGGCTACTTACATGAGCAAGACAAGTGTTTGAATAACTTTTAAGGAATCCTTGCCTAGGTATTAATGGATAATATGAGCTATTAACTAATTAATGTGCACTTGTGAATGGTGAAATGCTCCCACAGATGCTTAAGACAGTCTCGTAAATTTGCTAACACTAATCATGCAGTAGTGCTACTGGTGTACATAGTTGTCTGCAGGTTTGGGCTGTGGTCTTCAATATACTGGTAATTTAATAAAATTTCATTTTAGGCTTGTGACAGTTTAATGTTTAAACCAATCAATGTTTTTAAAGTACTCTTAAAAGTGTCTATTTCATTGTGCTCTCTGGGAGAAAGAAAGCACAATGGAAGGAAAACGCATCTACAGAAGCAGCTGAGTAAGATCTTTCATAAATATTCAAGTGTGCAGTTTTCAGCTGCTGGTTTGATTGCTAAAGGGGTAAGGTGAAATCTGTGACGTGTTCATTGGTGAAAAGATTGCAGACCCAGAGTTGTCTTACAGATCCTTTATACCATACTACAGACTCACCCAGGGACAATATATGCTGACGTGACCCTTGGTGGGAAATCAGTGCTCAGCATGACTGTGTGCCTTATGCTGTTTTGCTGGGCTGATTTTTGTTTCTCTGAAATAAATAGAAAGATTGGACAAATCCAGACATATTCCCTAACTGGGCCTGAATAAGGAGGGCCTGAGAAAAAGAGGTACATGGAGGCAGAATTAAAGATCACAACCTTTAAGGCAGGTTGACTCACTGAGGAGATTTACACCCCTCTTGGTTTTCTGGGCAGAGTTACGTGATTTTATATGTACCTACTGTTTTCTTGACCAATCCTGTTCTGTCTTGTATTCATACTGGAAGGTTTATGAGCTTCTTGCAAATATTCAAGGAGGTCTCATGCACCTATTTGTTCCTTCTGGTCCCAAATTCCTATTTGATTTATTTTCTGACACTCTTTTAATTAACCCCTGGGATCTATGGAAGCTCTACTGCCAGTTTCAACAGGATTGTAGCTCTCTGTACTCCCCCTCTTACTGCCTGGTAGAGTGGCATTGATGAGCTGCATATTAGTTTTCTGCAGTGACATTTCCAACTTCCCCCATAATATTAGGGACATGAAAGAGGATCTTAAAAATCAAGCCTGAAGCTGTTTTGATCTTCAGAAAATGAGTATACGTTCAAGCAGGCTACTGTTTCTTCCCATCAGCCTTTTCTATTATTTATTTCCCCATAAGAATTCCTTGGCCCACCGGAGCCATGGGGAAAAGTATTTTAGAGTTCCCAGAGACATTCTTTTCTTCTGTGTGTAGAGGATATGATATACATGTGGAAGGTGACTGCATGCAGTGTTGAAGATGCAACACTGCATGAGTGTTGCATCACTCTGATGCAGAAAGACTCTCATGATTGGGATTAACATGGGATTAACATAAACGCTTAATTACTTGAATTTAAATATTACTGTGGTGGGTTGACCCTGGCTAGACACCAGGTGCCCACCAGAGCTGCTCTATTAGTCCCCTCTTCAGCTGGACAGCGGGGAAAGTTGATAATGGAAGGCTTGTGGGTTAAGATAAAAGCAGGAAGAGATCACTCAGTAGTTACCACCATGGGCAAAACAGACTGGACTTGGGGAAGTTAGTTTAATTATTACCAATCAAACCAGAGTACAATAATGTGAAATAAGCCCAAAACTTAAAAACATTCCCCCCCCACCTCTCCCTTCTACCTGGGCTTGACTTTACCTCTGTTTTTCTCTACTTCCTCCCCTGCAGTGGTGCATGGGGGTGGGGAATGGGGGTTGTGGTCAATTTATCACACATCTCTGCCACTTCTTCCTGCACAGGGGAGGACTCCTCTCACTCTTCCCTTGCTCCAGCATGGGGTCCTTCCCACAGAAGATAGTGCTTCCCACACTGCAGTTCTTGAACTGCTCCAGCACAGGTTCCTTCTGAGGCTGCTCTCTGGTGCACAGCTGCCTTGGGGCATCCTCCTGCTCTGGCATAGGGCCCTCCATGAGCTGCATGAGGATCTCTGCTCCCCCATGAACGGCCATGGGCTGCAGGGGCACAGCTGCCTCACCATGGTCTGCACCACGGGCTGCAGGAGAATCTCTGCTCGGGCACATGGAGCACCTCCTGCCCCTCCTGCACTGACCTTGGTGTCTGCAGAGCTGTTCCTCTCACATATTCTCACTCCTCTCTCTCTGCTTCTGTTGTTCTGTGCAGATTGGTTTTGCTCCCCTTTTAAATACATGGTCCCAGAGGCTCTACCACCATTGCTGTTGGGCTCGGCCTTGGCCAGCGATGGGTCTGCCTTGGAGCTGGCTGGTGTTGGCTCTGTCAGACCTGGGGGAAGCTTCTATCATCTTCCCACAGAAGCTGTAGCCCACTCATTACCTAAACTCTGTCACACAAACCCAATACAATTATGTTTTGAATGTGCTGCAGTGTATCAGCACTGCAGTGTACCAACTCTGCAATAAATTCATATAAGAAAGTGTAAGACAACAGTCTAACAAAAGATTTGAACCTGGAACAGCTCGTTGTCACCAAAATGTTGGCCTAGACACCTGCATGAAGATCCGGGTCACAATCCTGCTGCTGAAGACAAAGCCTTTTTGGAGACATTTTGGAACATTTTGTCAGATGACATAGAATTATCCATAGATGGGCTCTCAACAGGGTAAAGAGGGAATTTCTTTAGGAATTATTTATATAAAAGTAATAAGTACAGTATTGTGTAATTGACCACATTGTATTATGCCATATATTTCTAAGTGTCTTAATATGTTATGGGCTTTGCTATTGTTATGGATTTCTTTCACAGCTAAAAACAAGACTGGAGTTAATGAGGATATTTAGTGCAGACAAAGTTTGCGTTGATTTACACAATCGTAAATGCAAAATGACCCCCTATCATTAAAGGAGTTGTGCTGGATTTACGGTCGTATACACAAGATAAGAAACTGGCCCAGGGTAGGAACTTTAGCAATAAGATGCATCCATTTGTAGACTGAAAATGCACAGCAGTAAGAGATATGAAGACGCTGTGGGGAGATTCTGTCTGTCAGGACCACCAATTGCCTGGGTCAGCCTGCTGTCTAGGCTGACTTTCACAGCACCTGCTTCTGTAAAGAATTTTCAGATCACGAGCACAAGTGACACCTATCAGAAGTTTTCCAAGAGTAGGAAGAAATAAGAAGTGTGGTGGCCCAAGCTGTTCTCTGTATTGGTTAAACCACTGGCTTCCATGGTGTATATAATCTGTATGATCTATAGAACAAATCCACACCTTTTTGGTGTACTGGTGACAGGAGTTCTTTTTACTTAGAATTAGTTTAAAATAAAGCTAATGACAATCTTCCTTGTTATTCTTTTTTCATGGAAACATTGTGCTCTTTCATCCTGTATAAACTTTTTCAGAGACAATTTAAAACTTTAGAAAAAGTGCTAGGACAGTGATGGTACAAAGAGTTGTTGTACTGGTCCTAGCCTGTGCCTGTAATCTTGAAGTCTCATGCATATGGGAAAATTTTAAGCTTCTGGAAAAACAAAAAGATTTTTTTCATAGAGATCAGAGACAGATTCTTATTCTAATATCTTGAAAAATATCCACTTAATCCTTAATACTATGGATTTAATTTTAAATTATTGTCTTTCTACAGAGATAAATGAATGTACTGGTAAGAACAGTAATACAGTAGTCTGGCTGGCACTCCACTATTGTTCCGGTAGGCACAACCATCCGGAGCAGACACTTCCAGGATTGATAGGAAACTTCAGTCGTTCAATACGGCTGGAAATACCAGTCCATCTTTAGTGAAGGGCACTATTAATAGCCAGGTAAAAGCATTTGTGTATTAGAAGATTCCAGTTATGGTCATATTGTGTCAGGAAGATGTCAGTGTTCTCTTCTTGCTGCTAATGATTGCTAATACAGTACTTACAGGATAATAGATGAAGAGGGATGGATTACAAAGTTATAAATCAATCAAAGTTTTTGTGATACATTTATATGGTTTTGCAGCTTGTTAAATCATCAAAACCCTCAGATTGATTTTTACTTTAACAATCAATCCTCTCTATGTTTTTTAACATGCAGTCAAGAGTTAAATTTTTCTAACTATAAATATTGAGAAAAGTATTATGACAGTAGCAGGAAGATTTATTACATTCTGATGGCAGAGCTGAGAGGATGTATATACTATACCACTGAAGTGTCAAGATGCAAAGGTTGATTAGTCAGAAAGATTTTGTTTTACACAGAGGAAACTCATCTATATGTTCATCAGCTGATATGCAGCAGGAATTCATCTGCACAATTCCTTACACTTTCAGATGGTCTGATATCAGCCTGCACATAGGATAACGTTCACATTTCTATTGAGAATGCTTAAAACATTATCTGGGATGAAGCTATGGCAGTACACAGGTAACTGTCACATCTAAGGCTGTACAGCTACTCAATATTCACCATGGCTTCTGATAAGCAGTAAATGACCCTAAAAGATCCAGGCTTTCTGTTCACACATTTACCCAAATGGTGAGGTTCCAAAATAGGAAGTCTTTTAAGGGAAAGATAGCAATTAAATGTCTGGGTATAATCAGCTGCTAGCTTTTAGGTTGACAGGCAATTTTCTATTTGAATGCCATCCAGTAGGTATATAAATATTTGAGAGTTGAACTTTTGACGAAGTTTTGCAATTGACTCATCTGTAGATCAGGAACAAGACTAAACCTGCCAGGCGTATTTTGTGCAATTAATATAGCTTCCAAAAAGAACGTGGGTTTATTAGGTATTTATCAGTTTATTGTGAAAACTGGTCTGTGCAATATTTAGAAAGCATAGCACTGTACACGAGAAGTTATGCCAGTCCACTGAACTTTGGTTGAGGAAGAAGTTTCTGAAAAGTTGGAGGCTGCAGATCAGTAGTGGGGAGGTTCTTTGATAGCTCATGCAAGCATCCCTTGTAGCTCTAGAAGGCATTTCCTTCAGTGGCACCACCTAAGCCACACAGACCTGAAGACACTCCCTAAAGGGGAATGCCCTGAGTACAGCTGTGTGCAGGTGCTGAGTGCAGCAGCCATCTGAGCTGAGATCCACATCAGGTGTGCTGCTTTCTGCGGCTTTGCAAAGTATGGCCCTTGCAAAAGTGCCCTCAATATCCCAGCTAAACCTCTTTGGCTTGCACTAGCCTGAGTTACTGCTCAAGTAGAGCACACAAATAGCATACATATGTCCAGTTTATAAATGCTAAGCTGACTGTTATTCACAGTTGTCTGCGTATATATTTTATCTTCAACCATTTTTATTAGGAAAAAAATCTTGTATTATGTGACCAAAACACTTATTAGAAGGATTAAAAATAGGCTAATGACAGATATCAAACTATATTTGTGTAAAGGAAGAGATTAATTTGGTAGATTTATTTCCAGTGGAGCTCTCCAGGGATCTAGACTTGTTTTGGTACCAATATTTTTGTCAAAAAACCCCTAGACAATGATGAAAAGCATTAGTTCCTAAAGTCTGTAGGCGAGACAAAAAAAAAGTTAAGAATGTAAGCAGTAATTCTGTCTTAGAAAAATATAGTACCTTATGAATATTATTTCAACATGAGCTGTCAATGATGTAGCTAAAACAGGCGAAGGCTTCCTTGGCTGTATGAGAAGAAAAGTACTGGAGAAGTAAAGAAGTTCAAACAATATCGGCAAAATCTCTTATAAGGTTGTTTTGTTTTCTGGGGACTACGCTTCAAGAGTTAAATGTGGAAGTAAGAGAGTTCAAATGCAAGCCATGAAAATTACATACAGGTGCTGGAAAACAAGCCTTATTCTTCCAAGAAAAAAGCAAGGAGTTCTACTTACGCAGCTTCTTAGAGATAAGGTCAAGAATCACATGGATACCCTTCCATGGAAAAAAAAAGTGATAATTGGGCTTTTCTCTCCTGCTGACAAAGCATAACAAGATCGAATGGCTGGAAGCTGTGAGAGTAATTAGATGCAGGAACTGCTTGCCAGGTGAGCTGGAGGACTCCTCATTGCTTAGATTTTTAAGGCAGGGAGATTAGAGATTCTTAAAAATGGTAACCCAGCTTCAATAAGAAATATTAATACCTGTGTGTTTATAGGGACAGAAATGTGGGGATGACAGTGAAAGTTTTGGAAAGGATTGCTGAAGATTTCCAGTCATCTTTTCTTTCCTTGGAGTTCCTTTTTTCTTTTAGGACTGTTGTAAGAGCTGAAATGCTTGCATTGCTCTCTCTGAAATGCTTGTGCATTGCTTTGTGACACAGTCAGCTCTGCATTAAGACAATGGTTATAAAGAGTTCTCAAGCTTCAGAGCTTTAGCCAGTCAAGAATAAATTTCCCCAGACATCCAATTAAGTGTATAGATCCAAGGATTTTGTTTGTTTTCAGCTTCCTCTGAAGGAGTAGAGGCTGACCATAACGAGACATGGGACGCCAGCTAATGTGAGCTGGTGTTCTTTCAAACAGAGAATCCTCTTGGATGTGGCTGACTTGTCTTGCTCACCTCCTTGTGTTAGACTGACTGCTGTCTGCCAGGGAATACACTGGGAGCCCACATGGGGAAGGCCCTCAATAGAGGAGGCTGGAGTTCATCTGATGAGACCACTTGGGCATTTCTCACTTCATCAGTTTCCCTCCTCTGCTGAAGTTTTGCCTCTTGGATTCTTGTTTGTGCTCATCTACCTTCTGCCTCCGCAAGTACTTTAATACCACCATGGGGTCAAGTATTTTGGCTGGGTGGGCTATCTGAATGAAACTTAATGGCTTCAGATTAACAAATGACCACCTGTAAGCATCTACTGATTCTCTCTGTCTTTGAACTATAAAATTTTGAAATATAAAATTTAATTACTTTTATTTAGGGCTCTTTGTTCAACAGATTTAGAGTAGCGGTTCCATTTTCTCCTTAGGCTTTCTTTGAAGATGCTCCTACAATTCTAGGGATTCTTATTATGCTGCAAAATACCTCTGAAAAATCCTGCATCCTTCTGGAAACTCTCAGCACTGTTTTTACTTGGTGAAAAGTGTCAATAAGACAGATGTCAAAGCTTGTGGTAGTCAGGATGAACTGCAGATTGTGCTCGAGCAAACTGGTAGGAAGGGGTGCTGGTACACACATGCTAGGGCAATAATACCCTGTGCCAAGGAAAAATTCCTTTGGTCATTGTATGTCAGCAGTATGAGGAGTACAAAGGGGTCCAGAGTAGCTTCATCACATTCTCTGGGTATGGGTTTGCAGCACGAAGAGTGAATGAAGACTGTGCTGCTTAATCAGAGCTTCATGGCAGCACTGGTTCCTACCATATATGTGATATATGCTAGCATGCTCCATTTGCTTTATTACTTTGTAGAGAGGTTTACAGTATTAATGATGAACCTGGAACTGCGATGCATCAAGTTCCTTTAACAAATGCAACAAATGACGTAGCCACATTCAGCTTAGCCCAGAAAACCAAAGGTGCTTTAGAGCAGGCGAAGTGTAATTCTGGTGACTGCTGAACCATTCAGTCTGCCAGGGCATAGGTCCAGCAGCATTCAAACCCAGGTGATGTTTGAAGTTCCTGTGCCCTTTGTTTGCTTTTAACTTTGCACCATGAACACGGCTGCACAGTAGCTCACGGTAACCCTCAGTGACAGAGTTTTAAAACCAGTGCTTTTTTTTTTTTTTAATCACAAAGATCAAGGAAAAGAGCGAGTGTTGTGTGCAATAAAGTTTCCGTGCTTTTTAGAAAGGTAAAGACAGTGACAGAAAGACTGAGAAATTTGGGCACGTTTGCTAAGCTATTACCCTCAGATGTGAATTTGGCAGCTGTTATAGACGGGTCCCCTGCTTCTCTATAACATAGTGATCTGATTTAATACTATACCCACAGTTTGGGGACAAACAGTTCATTCTGCCCAACCTTCTGAAACTCATCTTCAGATGCTTTTGGTGAATATTTACTGTAATATATTCTGTTTGCATTACAGTTTATAGGTTGAATATAGTCTTATCTTTCTCACTGTATGCGTGTGAACAGCACTGTGCAGAACAGCGCTATCTGTTGTTCTTTCAGTTTTGTTATTTGCAGTTACACTTTTCTTTTTCTCAACTAAGGTGTGCTAACCATTTATTATAAACATATGCATATGATTGCATTTAATGGCTACATGACAAGAATAAAAAAAAGTGCAATTTTTAAAATTATACACAAAGTCAGATATAGTTAAAATCTTCTTTGAATACATTATGAGTAGTTAATAAATTATTTAAAGTGCAAATCAGCTTTGCAAAGGGTTTGCAAGCAAGGAAAGAGCTACATTTGTCATGTTTCCTATAAAGTAATGTGACCAATGGTAATACTAAAATACTTGGCAAGAAAAATCTATTTAGTTGTAGCCCCAAAACCTCAGGTCCAGATTTAGCTGTACTGAGGAAACTCCTAGAAATTAATGTGAAATGAAACTGCTCATTGGATGGTCTTTCTTGCTTGTTGAGCCATTAAATGAACTCTTTAAATGCATTTCTGGTTTTGATTTTTGTTTTGGTAGGAGTGTTAAAAACCAGAGACATAAAAAGAATAATAGGCTGCTTAGGATAAAGCATTTTATCACTGACATTTTTCTGAGATTAGAGAAGGCTTTTGAAACAAAAAAATAAAGTCTAGAAACTGAGAAAATAAATACTGTTTGAATTATTTTCATTGTTCTCTGTACCAGAGCAATAAACTTCAGCTATAATGCAGATGTTTCATTCTGTACACATACTTCATAATAAAACAGTAGGACTTCTGGTCAGCAAACAAAGCGAACAAGACAGGCTTTCCTGAAGTGCTTCTGCTTTTCCACTGCTTACTTGTATTTATTGGCAAAATATTTTACTACTTCCTATGTAATGAAGTTGATTTTTTTTTAAATTTGATATACAGAGGAAAAGAAAGAATCACGTAGAAAGGGATCAACTAAAAATAAAGAATTCAGCTGAATGACATTTTGGGTTAACTCAATGTTCTATTTTACATCAATTTCTGGCTAATACCCTTGAAGGTTTTCTTTTGCTTTTACCTGGACTTTCTGTTCTCATCTTATGTTTTTAGCTCCAGACTCCCAATAAGGACTGTACTGTTTTCCAGCTCTTGTACTTTTGTTGAGACTATAAGTTTCAGCCAGATCTTTCTGTATTTTGTCCCAGGCATTTGTCCCACTTTCCTTTGACAGAAGAATAGAGACCACATTTGTGGTATTCCTAAATTAATTATACTTTTCCAGGCTTAAAATACTGTGACAGATCAACAAAACAGTAGCAGAAAACTAATTCCTTCAAAAAATATGAAAAAAGGAAGTTGTGTAAGATGGTGTAATTAATCTTGCAATAAAAATAATTGTTTACAGTTAAAATTAATGTAACATGCATTCCTCAGCAGATAATAAATTATGGGTTTTCTCATTAGCATTTGAATTGATTTCCTCTAATTTCTGAGGAACACATGAGCATGTGACTAGATTAAGTTTAATTGGACTACAGCTGGCACTGATTGTGTGTGGATAGGGTGGGGGTTTTGACTGATTTGGCATCCTCCTGCATTGTGTGTCATTGTCTGTTTTTTCCTGTTCAGCCTTTTCTGCACAGGTTACAAGGCACTGTAAGAAATATTAGACAATTAAAAGGGGAAAGAACCTTCTGTGAACACAAAAAAAATGTGGGTGAAGTATTTATAGAAGGTCTGTGGTGTCAGCCAGGCTGAGAGTGAGGCAAACGTCGTGCCTCAGAGCCGGAGTGCTCCGCAGCGGAACAGGTGCGCCATGCAGACGTTGTCAGAGAGGCATTGGTGTGGGGCACTGCCGAGCGGCCTCTGCGGCTTCCTCGCGAGCTGAATGTCACTGCTGTCACAGGAGAAAGTTGTTCCAGTGCTGTATTTTGTTCAGAGCTCAGTTTAGTGTTTGAGCAGGGAGGAGCTGGGGCAGGAGTACACGTTCTCTCTTCCCAACTCTCGTTGCACAGGCAGTAAGCTGTGCCAGACAATGAGATTTTAAATCTTGTTGCTAGCATTACTGCAGTTCCTCTGTCAGCCTAGTGAGCCCAGACCTCTTCATCCAACAGTGGCCACTAATACCTTCCTAGGGAAGGGCATGAGATTAGGTCAAGTATATAGTGATAATCCCCTCTCTGATCTTCTAGTTTTCATTGATGTACAGCTCTAGGATTTTATGAAGCAAAGGTGATATCTTTATGTTTAATAGCCCTGGATGGATTTTTCTCACATGAAAATATCTAACAGGTTTTAAAATTCATGTTGAATCTTCAGCTTTCCCAGCATCTTGTGTCTTATTTTGCTAGTAAAACTGTGCATTTTTAGAACTGTTTTAATTTGATACTGCCTAATTCTTGTATTCCAAAAGACCTTTCACCTACTTCATGGAAGTTCTGATTTTTATACCTAGGTTCATGTCTTCTCAGAGACAGGGCTCTAAGCCAAAGAATCCTGCTCTATTTGATAATATCTGTGAAGTCACTCCTCGTCCCAGTTGTCTTTGCTGGCCTTTTCCTTCTATTTTTAAAGTTCTACTACAAATTTTTGAGCTAGAGAAGCCAAACTGTTACTGAGTACCCAAGAGTAGGTCATTCTGGATTCATACAGTGACAACGATTTCTGCTTTTTTCTCTGTTCCTTTCTGAAGACTGTAGATTCATAGGGAGTACCATGCTGTTCAGTGTGTCTGAGGGTGGCAGAAACAACTAAATACAGGAAGATACAGAGGGCTACCTGTTGAAAAGGGCATCATGCAAGTAGTGGGTAGTTTAGAAACCATTCTTGTCTTCTACGAAGATATTTCACATACTGAAAAAAGTTTAAGGAATCTGTAAATGGCAAAATAAATTCAGTGGAGGAAGTACTGAACTTGGGGCATATGGTGAGGTTATTAATGAGTAAGGAAAGGCCACAAGGTATAATGGAAAGACAGATGCTAATAGTGAGCAATTTAATAAGAAATGCAGATAGAGCACCAGACTCACACTGTAATTCAATTTAGGTCAGCATTTGAGGAAACATATGAAGAATGAATTTGGAGCATGCTGTATAATCTTGGTTTTGATTCTCTCAGTCATCTTTTGTCTTCCAGGGGCTTTCCATCACAGCTAGAGATGAAAAACAATGTTTACTGTTGGTTCACGCTGTAGTTGAAACAAGTAACACATGTGAGGGGAAATACAGAGAATGTTTTACAAGTCAAATTTGAATAAAAATATTTTAACTAATAGATTCCTCATATAGTTTTCCAGAATTGATTTTTAAATGTGCTCTGAGAAGGCAAACAAAGATATATTGAGAATGAGTGGTGGACTAAGAGACTTCATATTCATGATGTTATCTTTAGACATTTCTTCCTAAGTAAGGAAATCCATAGATAGATCAAACCTGATTAGAATGGGGAGGAAACAGAAGAAGACAAGGTGGGGTAAACATATCCAAAAATATAAAGAAAATAACAAAAAAAGAGTGAAGGGTATCTAGGGTTTGCTTGCGTTTGGATTGAGGAGTTCCCTACTGCATAAGATGCCCCATTTACTCAGCTCTTTCTGTTACATATACACTGGAAATGTAGACCTTGCAACTTATGAAATATTTGCTTCCATCTAGTAGATTTTTTGGCAGAAAAGAGAGCGTATACAGAATTGTCTGTTCTGCCTACTTAATCTCTTTTTTCTGGAAGATTGATACTAGCTTTTGAAATATGATCTTAAAAATTCCCAAGACATTTGCCTGATACATATATAAAATAGTAATAAAAAAATATATAATTTTTCCTTTATTGGGATAAATATACTTTGCAGTATTTATTCCCCCATATGAGAGTTTGGCCAGTAATTATACACTTGATTTTGCATCATGGCTTCTGTGAACACTGAGGAATGTAGTTTTATATTTCATCTGAGACATTACAATTCTAGCAGTGCATTGTATGTTAGCACCATGCTGAGACACTGGCTTACCACTAATTTGAAAAAAAGAACACACCCTTTTCAGGGGCTGACATTGTCTCTTCCAGATGGGCTTTTCATGGATTATTTTCTGCCAAGTACTGTTCAGACATTTTCTAGGTAGTAGAAGTCTCTGATATTTAGGAAGGTTAGAACCCTAGATATCCTGGCTACAGACCAATTTCAGACTGTTTCCTGGGACCAGAGCTGTTAAAGTAATATCTTGTAATCAGGAAAGAAGAATCTCAATATCAAACTACATTTTTCAGATAGATCTAGATATAATTCTCTATTTAATTATATGTAGTAGTGTATTTATGTTTATTACTATTATGTCATAGACCTGGTACTTACAGTGTTCAGATTTTCCAGACAGAAAAACTCCAGCTTGCCTGAAGTGTTTTGGAAGTATTTTTTTGATACTATGGATGTGGGGTTTGTTGTGTGTGCCAAGGGCTGGTGATTACCAGGCTAGTGATCAGCTGGCAGAGGGATGCCCTTTTCAGGAGCAAGTTAAGATTCAAAACAAGGAGGTTAACAGCAGTGATGCTTTTGCAGGGATTTCCAGGGAAGCCAGCTGCTGGTGCTGTGCCTGAGGTAAAAATAATATGGTTGTAGTTGAGAAAAAAGGAGCAAGAGCAATTAATTGCAGACCTGTTCTGCATTGTGCTTTTCTTTTTTTGTACTTCTTTTGTCCCATCTCCAGCTGCGATGGAAAAGCAAAACAAAGCAAAACCAATCTTACTGTAAAGTACAAAACTCCGTCTTTTATTTCAGCATTAATTTGGAGAGATGTAATGAACTGCCCAGCTTCTCAATGTGGCTTTAAAAAGCATTGCAGGTTTCTAGGGAACCTTCTGCAATCAAGGGCTCTTGTAGCCTCCAAGCCTCACAAAACTTTTCCTCTGTTCTCAGTTTATATGTCTGTGTCCTTTGGAATTTGAAGATGTTAGGTGGTCTCGACTAGACTCTTGCCTCAGTGACACACTCTGATCAAAGTGTACAGTGCAATTTGATTGCAGCAAAATGTGCTGCGTACCATCTCTAATAGGCTGGGCTGTCAGTACAGGATTTCAGCCTGCTGAGAACTTTCAATCTTCTGTGCTTAGTGTGCATTAAATCTCTCATCATCTACAAAATGCCTTCCCTCCCCTACTTACTTTGGGCTGTAGGAGAGCTATAGTCCATAACCTTTGTTTTCAGTTTTATCATAAATTGAAATACACGCACACTTAAATTTTCCTAATAAATAAAGTGCTATGTTGTTCTAAAGCTGCCTTTTCACCTCATTACAGCTCAGCGGAGTGGAGAGTGATGTCATGGTTGACCCAGCACCAGCATGCCCATAAATGATACAGTATGTTCCCCCCTTTACTTCCTGGCTAAAGCACTGGGAAGGAGCTTAATATGAAATTCATGCCGTGATGACAGATTTAAAAGTTGCTACAGACTGTAACAGACAGCAACTGCATTTTGCAGACATACATGACACATACCACTCTCTTGTATTCCTAAGTGATGACATTTTCAGTTTAAAGACTTATGCTTCTATTGCGCATTATGGCTGTCTGTCTACAAAATCAGGCGGGAGGAGGGAAGGAAAGGACAGGACAGAGAAAACACTGAACTGGATATAAAGCTCTGCTAGGAGAATATGTCAAGTATTAATCAGTGGCTGGAGGGGCGGCACACACCAGTTTTCAAGCAGGCTGCACTGCTGCTCTGTGCCTTTTGGGGAATTTCGGCAGTTTGGAGGCAGACAAAGCAGTTGTGCTTCATCTGGGGAAATGGGCCCCTCACGCTTTTAACAAGGAGACTCTGAAAACCCAAACGGTGCTAAATTGTAAATTTGCGAGCAGGAAACTAACACGCCAAACATGAGACACCCTTCTTTGGCTGAGCTTCCCAAGCAATTAAATAAATAGCCATCATGTTGTGTCTGCAGGGCAATAAAACATGCCACTGCGGAGAATTTACAGGAATGGGCCAGGGAGGGTGTTGCCTGATAGAGAGCTGTGACGTTCTGCATTTGCACCTATGTCTGCTAGAGAAGCTTCCCATGAAAGTAAAGCTTGATTGTAAATATAAACACTGGTTTATAACCTTGGCATCTCCCTTCACCCTGTGCTGGCTGTCCTTTTCTGCATCTACTCAGCATCTCAGCATACATGACAGGTAAATAGTCACTCAAATTGATATAAAGCAAAGTTATGCAAATATGTAAGAATGGATTACTAGCATTGCACTAGATCAGAAAACAAAATTACATTGGCCTCTTATCAGAAGACATTTCATATTGTTACTGCAGTTTATGCCAAATAGGCGACCTCCTCCACTGGAAAACATATCCATTAATTTCCTTCAGGATTCTTACATGCCTGACCAGGATTTCAGAAGAGCTGAAGAAATAGAATACCCTTGAGAATTCTTCCATGTGCTCTTTGGAGACACGTGTGTGCAGAAACAGAATTTGATGATATTTTTAGATGCTGAGCACCCTTAAGTGAAAGTTGAAGGAAATCAGTCCCATGCAGAATTATGTCTCTAGCATGGCAGGAGTGCCCAGTCAGAAGAGACATGATCAATAAAGCTTATAGTTTATGCACCTCGATATTGAGTTTCCACATTTTGATTTAAGGAGTTTCCTGTAACATAACCCATGGGGGCTAAATTTTCCTGCTCTGCATGAATGAAATGTTGCCATTTGTTCAATATTCAGGTTATTTATCATTTGGAGTGCTACTCGTATTACTGAAGCCAAATCTCCTCACAGAAAGAGGCAATTCTTAAAAGGAGTACAAAGCTTTGCTTCAATAAGGTATCAACTAATGAAGAGCAAAGTGGTTTTAATTAAATTAAAGCAGAATCAAAACTTGAACACAGCTGAATCCCCAAGGTTTTGTCTCTCAAGCAAACTTTTTTGAATTTAAAAGGAGTTTTAGATTTTTTGACCACATTAAAATCATGAAGTCCTGCAAATTTCATCAGAAGATTGGGTCCATGAGATTTCCAGCTTTGGTCCTCAGCTGAGATTGCTTGCAGAAACATAGCAAAAGCAGTCCTGCATATGAAAATTCAATTCTTAACAGAGAACCTGATGTATGACTGATATTTCAAGTATCAATATTTCCTGATATATGACCTATTTTGCAATATATCCTACAATCTAGAATTTATGTGTCTGAGCAAACCTGTGAAAACACCTAAATGGCCGACCCTCTGATTTTCAAGAGATGTCGGACTGTTTTTCCCAGCCAGTCTTAGTGGAAATGTTGTGAACAGTTTTGACACATATAGTAAGGTACGTGGTTTTCTTTCTTCTGTTACAGGTGCCAGAGCAGTGGGAGAATCTTCTTCATTTTTCATTCATTCCAGTTTCCCACATGCATATAAATTTATCTTTGTCACTTGCAGAGTCTCACTTAGTTGAGTAGCTCTCGTTTGTCCCCTGACCTTTGACTGCTACTGGTTACGTTGAGTATATGGATGAGGAGAAACCGCCATGAGAAAGGTGTCTTTTTCTCTCCATCAGTCCCTCAAGGAATTGAGCCTATTCACTGAAGAAAATGTGAGGAAGTTTTGTAAGTTTCTAGATTTATTTGCATTCCAGAGGATGTTTTTAACAAAAACTGCAAAGAATTGTATTTTATGGAAGGTCAGGTAAGGGTCAACTAGTACAGAAGTCATGCAGGTTTCTTCACAGCAGAAAAATGCATTGACAGTGAATGTCAGATTTTTGTGAATTGTAGGCTTAAACCAGAAATTATTAGATTGCGATCAGTTTGCTAATTTTTTTCTTTTACAGCATATGGAGGATGGTTACTAATTGTTCAATATTAAGGTATTTTATAATGAAATGGAGCTGATGCTGTAGTATGGGAGGTATTAGAGACTGTTTAAAACTAGTGGCTTGTTCTTCAGGCCTGAAGAATGGATTAGTAACATGCGAAAAGGGAAATCTCCAGGGATGAAATATTGACCAAGGTAGCAGGTCCTCAACAAATGAAAGCATAATAAACTGAAATGTTATTAATCACTACTTCTGGTGTTGGAGTTGGGTTTTTTTTTTCTTAAGCAATATAATTATTAGCAAAGTGTAATATTTCAAATACAGTTCTGTAAAAAATACTTTTATTATTAAATTTAAATACTTAAAAATATTAGTGGGTTTTTTTCACATGTAGTTATCCTTATTCTGATTATTTCTAAAAAATTAATTCATGGTATTTTGCTATTTCCAAAGTCTTCCCTGGAGATTTGAAACTGAAAATGTCATGGGTGTATTTTGCCAAATCTTCATTTGTGTGAATCATCCCACCAGATCTTGCTGACAAAATGGGCTGACCTAAGTAAATGCCATTTTACTTTTTACATTTTGAAAGAGATCCCTGTGCAGGTGGTGATGGTAAATTAGTAAAACTTAAAACTGGAAGGAAAAAAAACTATTCTTAAATATAATTTATAGCTGTTAAACTTGGAGCACAAGAACACTGCCTCTGACCAGTTGCCTGAGATTTCATGAACCTGTATTTAATTGTCTAAAATGTGCTTAGCAAGTTATGTGTGTATCAGTAATATAAGATAAACTCTGTGTGCTTAAACCCTTTTTTTTCTGGGATATGAACATTGCCCTGCCTTGCAGAAATGGCTATCTGCATCCCAAAGAATTAACAGTCTCCTTGTACTGTAGCAACCATGGAAGTGGTATTGTCTAGCTCTAGTTGCCATCTGAGTCAGTTGGGAGTTCTGGACATGCCAGGTGAAAGATGTTAGAATCAGACAATGACCTGAGAGTAGGAAGACTTGAACTTCTTCAGGAAAGAGAAATCCTTGAGAAAGAATCAAATCCAATTAGGCTATAAACATGGATTTGAGTGGTGAAAGAAAATGTATGTTCCAAATTTAGATCCTTTTCCCTGAATGGAGAGTTGGGAAGAGGTCTGTAGTGTGAAAAGCTACTTGCATCTGACAATTTAACAGCTGGGATGTGTAGGATGGCAGCCACAGTGCCAGAACATCCTTGCAGTGACCATGGTACTCAGATGGTAACAGGCTGCTGCACTATAATCCGCCAGTTTCTCCAAGACTGGTGTGGAAGAAGTCATCTCATGACTTTCATTAGTCAGGCAAGCTTGCTGGCCTGCTGCAACATTATTGGGAAAGGACCTGGCACCTGAGCATCCTCAGGCAGTTTATGATTAGAAATGCCCCGAAAATACGTGAGAAAACATTGTTGATGTGTGTTTGAATGTATTGTGCTTCTGGATTTACACATGGGAAAATATGTGCTGAATGCATTGGGTTATATTTTAGGCAGATATGCTGCAAGTTAAATTACAGTGACAGGGAGATTGACCCCAGATCTGATTAGCATAGAACTGAATATGTACACTAAATCATCCTATTTTCTTTATTTAAGAGTTGACTGGAAACAAGTCTGGAATTATTTAAACTGGTACCCTTCATTGTGATCAGTAGAAAAATAAGTCCAGAATTTGTGTACATAAAATGCTAGTTGTTCTTTTTAACTTTCTAATAGTAAATGGGTCTACAAACCTTATCCTTAGAAACACAAGTTATCTTATTGGAGTCAGTGATTACTCGTGTGAGGAAGACCGGAGTATTTGAACTGATATTCAACAGCAGTAAAGTAAAAAGGCCTTTCCTCTCCTTTGCCTGTATTTAAGAAGCAATTCTTATTTCATATAGGAGACAGATATGTCTAGCTGCATCAGTGCAACGTCTCTACATAATTGTAAGCTTGTTAGAGTTCAAAGTGCATCATTTCCCTTTGTTGCCCTCCATGATCTTTGCATCACACTGAAATGTTGTCTCTGATCATTACTGAGTTGATACAGATCAGAAAGTGTGGCAAATTGACAGGACAAATGATGGAATCAGACCTGCTGATCTGCTTTGGTCCTCATGAGGCACACCAGATATGTATATGGGAATAGAGAGACATCAACTGCCTTGAGATATATGACTGATGGAGACATGTCTAACTTCCAGTCTGCTTCCAATCTGTTTGACAAGTGAAGCTGTGGGGCAAAATTAATGATCACGAGGTGTGCTTTCCTCTGGAACTCTGGCTAATATGTCCTAACTGGTAGGCACAGTACCAGTTGCAGTGAAGCATGGCAGCCTGTGTTGGGCTTCACGAATTCATGCTCCAGGCAGCAGCTCAAAATTAACTGTTTGCTGTGCTGTGTGTGTTCTTACACCTTCATGTGTTGTTAGCTCTGGTTTTGAAGTCTAGGAGGTGACATGAGTCTCACATTGACAGCATGGGAAAAATAAATATAGATTTGGGAGTTGAAAAAATACATAAATATCATGAAAGGGAGGAACACATCAAAGAATAAATATCAGTGCTAAAAGCACCTCTTGCTGTATAAATGTGTATGCAACAATGACAGACATGTTTCCCATTCTGTTTAAAAAAATACTTTTACATTATTCTCCTCAAACCTTTTTTCAATTTTTTTTGTAACGGCTACCAAAAAAAGTTTATAACAACATGGGGACATGTCCAGTCTCATTGCTTACTTGTATTTCTCCATTGGTCTGTCATTTTCAGTCATCTTGTCTTGGAAAGTGAACTCTTTAAGTAAAGACCCATGTGTTTTCTGGCACCTGTCACAGTGTGTTCAAGTTCATGGTCACATTAATGCTAATATATAATAAATAAATATAAAATCTGTTAATAGATAATATTCAAGTGGATGCTCAAACCAGCGAATAGTAGTCACACCAAAAAGATCACTAAAAGGAGGTGCATAAGAGATTAGTCTCAACCTCATTGTCCTTTAGGCACATCTTGTACACATGATAGCTGTTGGGATTATTTTCATGCCAAAGATGAGCACATGGTATAACTAATACAAGTTTGTAATGTGATATTGTAGAAAGCCACATTAACAGAATTTTGGATGGCAGATGCAAAGACTTTCAAGCAGCTGTGGTGATGGGAATTGCCAGAAAAGGTTAAAACCCAAACACTACTCATGTCTGGTAATAACTCATTTCACCAATCATGCAATTGGAATGAATAGGCAAAGTAAGTCAGGATAAAGGATGGCAGGAGATGAGAATGCAAAATGATTTTTTGTGATGTTTGCCTAGGAGGGGTGGGGGAAAAAAAGGCTAAGCAGTTAAAACCAATAATTGTATCTCTTAAAACAGCAGATACCTCTTTATCTAATACATGTCATGCAGAGCCACTAACCTTTGATGACTAAATCTCAATTTAAATTTCTCTAAAGTTATTGCAATATGTTGTATGGCCTATTTCTGTTATTTAGAGCTGATCACCCTAATCCTAAAGTATTTACAAGGCTTTTGCCAGCCAGATTGTGAATCTCACTTGACAAGAAGCAGTGTCACTTCTTGTAGCTGCTCTCCAGTAGGCTGAAAGATTTAACATCTGGACAGCACTCTGGCAGAACTTTCTCTGTTTTCAGATGATAACCTAAATAATGTATCTGTACTTACGTAAAATTCTTTCTGCAAGCAGATTTTTCCCTTCCCTTCCCT
>VWZW01004299.1:2346-19712 GCA_013397115.1 Edolisoma coerulescens | reverse complement strand
CAGGCCGTGCAAAACCAACACACAGTGTCACAGCTTGTATTAGCTTTAGGTGTGAGTTTTCCTTACAAGGGTCAGGTAACATTTGCTATATGGGTGTTTAGGAAAAACAACATTGTTAGTTTTTGTTGGGATGGTTGATTAGCCATGCTGCATTATTGCAAACGTTGACCTGTAAGCATAAAAATGTAAGCAATACCATAATTAACATTTTTGGTCATGGCAGATTCATTAGTTACTGTGCAGTCCAGTATGGCTTCTCTGAGTCTGGAATTGGCTTTATGCATTTATAGGAGTCCAGGAATCTCAGTAGTTTTCACAGCTGTGCAGGTAGTGAACAGTCCTTTTCACTGCTGCTTGAACAGCTCCTTCTCTCATGTCCGGATACACCTGGCCTTTTGTCTAGTGAGGGTATACTTAAACATTCAAGGTTATTAGAGAAACCAAAACAATAGAACTTAAGCAATAATGGATATGTTTCTCACAAAGAGTTATGGTAATGGTTCCATCTCTGGCCTCTAGTTGCAAACTCAGCGCTATATTCACTGCTGCCAGACGGGAGGAGTGTAGGAGCGGTTTGCGAGGCTTCATTGAGAAACTTGTTCTGTTTCAGAGCAAAACCAAACTTGAACAGAGACAAGAGTGTTTCTCTGTATAGAGCTTGGGACAGGGAGACTGGGAAACCAGTCACTGAGTCCTGAAACAGTAGTTTTTGAGATTCAATATAACCTATTTGCCAAGTTGACCAGAGTGTTTTGTTATTTTTGATATGTAAGGGTGGTGCCAGGTTTGGATGGCTTTATTCAAGCCTCACTTGGCACTGGGAGCACTGTGTGCAAATACCTTTACACATTTTCCTGGTCAATAGCTAGTCTTTGCTTCGTGTTGCAAAAATAGGGTTTCCAGTATGGCCTAATTTACAATGCGACTGTCAGGAAAATTAATCCACAAACACCAGAGGTTTATGTCCAAAAAGAAGACAGAGGAGTCCTTTTACTTTATTTGAATAAAGGGAGAAGCCATGGGGCATTCTCCTGGGGTCTCTCGAATTTTTTGGAGGGCGCAGCCTCCTTTTCTATCCTAATTTCCCGGCTGCATGTCCCTCTCTCTTTCCCCATTGGCTGAGGTACTTGAGAGGTACAGACTTCCCGGAACGCCTAATGCCTAAGGTTCTCTTCTAATGTATAACCCCCCCTTGATTTCATAGTTCCAGGAATTCATAGTTTTTACCATGGTTTCTTTCATTTTTCAATACACAAATTCATCTAGCAGTAGACTTAGAGAGATTTGTAAGGACAAATCTCTTGCATTCCATTCATCAATCGGTGGAATCCTTCTCATTGTTTCTTTTATCTTTCGGTGTTGGTCTTATCTACTGTAGGCCCACAGCTGGTTTGTAAAGACAAAATATTCATTCCTTTCACAACCATTCACCAAATTGATATCAGTGTTGTGGGTTAATGTTTATCTTTCTGATTTTTGTCAGCTAATCCACTTCATTGTTACAATAGGTTTGTAACGTCTGGTTTTTCCTGTGAGTTTTAACCCATCCTATGTGGATTTATCAGGACTGAGCCTGTAAAAACAACCATTTCCAGTCTTCCTTCTGCCAAATCTCTTTTCCATTCACTTGCCAATCTAACACTTCCCACTGACACAATCACCACGTGGCACCAGCCCAAATTGTATAAGAATTAACATACGCCATCTTTGCTTTTTCCTTTGCTGCCAGTAACACAGCCTTTTAACTCTCTTACTTGTGCACTTTCCATTCCTTCTACTATTTCCACTCCTGTTTTAAGAGCAACGGCTCTATACTTTTACTATCAATGCATTTGACTGAGTGATCAGTGAATCAGATATCTCCAACTTCAGTCTGAAGTAAATGCAGGGGTATTCACTATAGTTAGGTTTTGTAATGCTAGCATGTCTTAGTGGGGAGACGGATGAGTGTGTGTTCTCCCCCCCACCTTTGGACGTTTTATAATATTTTTTCTGCTTGCTAGTTTTCTTGCAACATAACAAATTCTGTTTCGGAGTGAGATATCACCAGTATCAGCTTTTGCCTTTGGTATGTAAATTTCGTCTTTGCAAGCAGGCAGAACTTGGGGGGTTGAGAGGCAGAGGAAACCAGTCTAATTTCTCCCTCAGGCAAGAGGATTTCCCATTGTCCATCCCTTCCTTCAGCAGTGTTAATTTGATACAAAAACTCCGAAGTTATACTTGATAGTACACACTAAAACTCAACGGACACTCAAAAGTTAGTAGTGGGGAGTAGATATGACATCTACTTTTGTAATTACAGCTTGGCTTGCAGGTTATTCGTTCACAGGAGTTTTACCTTTTAGAGGGAACTTGGTATTTAGCTGAAGGCAGCTAATATGCAAATTGTCGTTTATTTATGTGTGAATGTATTTGGGACAGTTACAGTGAAAAGGTTCCGTGTTAGGCTTAGGTTCTGAGAATCAATTGTTAAACACCACCTCCTGTTTGCCCTCTTCTTTTTTCATTAGTCAAACAGAAGAGTTCTAAGTAGAATGCATTCTAATATAATGCCTTTTAAATTCTTAATTACCTCACAACAAATTTTAGCAGTGTAATAGAAAACACTTTTCATTAAAGTCAGTTAAACAATTCCAAATTTTATTTTTAAAACTTAAGTTTAGCTTTTTTGGCTTCTGTAGGAGTACTCAAAGAGATTTCACGTTTTAGTGTTAATTACAAGTGTTTTAAAGGTTGTCTTTCTGCTCCTACAGTTAAATAAACATAAGAGTTAATCTTATTATGCAGGAATGTATGGGGGTGACTCGAAGTTGGAGTTTGTTTCCTTTCCCTGCTGTGTGGCAAGCAGAGTTGGAAGGTGGGGGTTTTTTTCTCTGTGAGAGTGAAGGGTTTGAATTTTCCGGTTTTCCCCCCACTGCCTGAAAGTAGTTACTCGAAAGCCAAGGCAGTTCTCCATAATGCATTTTTCTCAGAGGGGGTTTGTGGGTCGTGCAAAGCATTACTATGCACATCTCCCCCAACTTCATCCTGTTTCCCCACTAAACAATCTTTTAGTACATTTGGAGCCTCTCTCAGCAGAGGTCTTAATACACTGAGATTCATCTCTGCAGAGACTGGGATGTTTGCATCTGCACGTTTGTGTTTTGTTTGTGAGCAGTCGGTCTTTGTAGCAGCAGCAGAGATAGTTTTAGCTGACTGCGTAGGGGTAATTCGTTCCCCTTTTTCCATAATATTTATTCCTCCTGCCCAATGTGCAATTCTCCTAAGTATTAAATCAGGAGGGCCTGGTTCATGATGCAACAGGACACTCAGCCCAGAATCCAAAACTTTCCATACCATCCAATAATATTCCATTTCCCCCAGTGAAACAAATTTTTTCTGTATCCCCTGCCTTTTGTGCATATTTTTCTTGAAGGTTTGTCAATGGCAGGGAATTCCAGGGAAGTGTTTTGACCATAATTCTCCTCTGACCACCTTGGGGTCCTTCGGAGAGTTCAGTTTTAATTATGGATTTAAATTTAAATTCTGGGATTTCTCCCTCCTTAAGAGATAGGGTTTCTGTGCTTGTGTCAGAATCCAATTCAACATTTGCATCACCAATTTCATCAGTTTTTCTGAATATCACCATTCCCATCTTCAGGTGATGTTACCAACTTGGGAATTTCTTCAACATCCAAAGAGTTGGGGGTTTTTCAATGATGTTAATTCCAATTTTTCTTTCAAGGTTTTTGTTTTTTCCTTGGATTCTTTTAGTTCTTGTTTCAATTAGCCATATTCTCTTATCATTTGTTCCTGCCATTAACAAGCAGATTTTAAGCATAATGCAAGTGCATGAGAAATTATATTTTCTCCATTTTTATCTGTCAGCAATTCCCATTGTTCATTTACTTTCTCTTGAATTTTTTCCCACTCAAACCAGTTGTGTACTGGCCAAAGGTTATGATCCCTGTGCCACCATGAGTAATCTGTTAAATCTGTGGTCTGTTTTTCCAGATTGTTTGTCATTACCCTGCTCGCTGCGCCAAATTGTTATGAATGAGAGGGGAGAGCTTAGACAAGTCCCTGCCTTTCCACGTTTCTGGCAGCAGACAGCAGCTTTATTGAGGTGGCCAGCACCCCAAAACCCACTCTCGCTTGCAAGTTCCTAATAATGACCCATCGGGCCTATTACAACATGAATTATTTATTGAATAGACCAAGGAAAACAGACATAAGACTTTAAACAGACTACTTACTACACAGGATAACACAAAAAGAACTACTAGTAGATAAAATACAGTGCACGATAATAAAGGTACCTATATTACAGCTAGCAAAGAAATAGTATAGATTAGGAGCCAATGTCACTTACCAACAAATGATGGTGGTGTGCAAAGAATCTCCTAATTTCTCTCAATCCCAGGGAAGTATCTCAATGTGAATGTCTGCACATTGAGGAGAACTCCACACACTCAGAGTGTATAAGAGATTTCTGATTTGATGAAAATCATAGTGGTCTTTTATAGCTGTAAAAAGTGCTTGTCTGTCAGTCACTTATTTCTGGCTTATCCTTTCCCACCATTCAAGGAAGGATGTTTATTGCTGACCAAGGGTGTTTTCAGCCGAGATAATTCATCACAAGACAAACCATTCCGGCCTAGCTTAGCCATGGGGGAAGTAGATAAGTCTTTTGTTGTGTCGGGGGTGAAAGGTCCTATCACATTCAAAATCTAGGGTGTAAGAATAAAAGCTAATTGTATTTTCTAAGTCAATCAAGCTATAGAAAAATGGGAAGAAATAGTGTGTGGCTTGTTTTCAAGTGTTATTGTTTAGCATAACACTTCATGCAAGTAATGCAAAAAAGTCTATATACTCAGGACTGTTTACATCTGAATAAATACAGTAAATTAGCAAATACAGTATTTAAAATTATCTACAAAAATGTGTTTTACCAGGTATTCACTGTTTGAATCAAGTCTTAAAGCTGAAAGCTGCCAGGGCAATACCAAAGAATATGAAATAAAAGAAAAAAACATTAAAATGGAGACATTTAAGGAAATCTCCTCAGGAAAAAAAATCACATTAATGGTTAACTAAACTAAAACTAAAACTAAAGCTATTAGGCAACCTTACCAGCATCTTCAATCAAAAGGCCATAAACATCTACGCTTTACATATTATTTATTTTATACTATGAGGTGAAAGCAACACATTTCCTTTTAGTAATGTATACACAAGTAGCCTCACTCAGAATGCACTTTTAATGCACATAAAGTATTCATTTTACAAATCATTTTGCAATCCAAATAAATATACAATAGCTTGGAAAACAATATTTTAGAAAACAAATGCCAATGTAAAAAGACCACTTAACTAAAATGATAAAAGGTTTCTGTATAGCTCTGTATTTACAGTTTTCTTACTGCATCATCAATATCAGAAATCTGTTCCTTCAGCTGGTTCCACTGTTCTGGATTTAAAGAAATACCTGAAATGCATTAAAAAGAAATACTTAGGACAAAAAAAAATTGTAGTGCAGAATCTTGCATAATTACCGTTAAGGCTGGTTTCATACACAGTGTATGTCACGACTATTAATGCTTAACCTACCTCAAGTGTAACAACCACCTCGGTTACAAAGAAACTACTCATTTGGAACACTTCAGTTAAACTTTAGACCTTAGCTTATCTCCTTACAAAGAAAATGAGTCCAGTATAACAAATTCATTCACAAGTGTTAGGCTAAACACAGAAATACCATGCTGGCCTTGACAGAAGGCAGCACAAAAGAAATGAGAAAATCAACTGTATTCCTGTTGGCTTCTAAAAGCCATACCTCTGTGGACTGAACTTCTATGCACTTTTAAAGTACCATAATTCTGGGGTGTTTTTCCCCTCACATTTCTTAAAGCACTGTGAATAACAAACTATAAGTAACATTTTGGAGAGACTATTACCACTCCCTAGCACTCAAAAACCAACACGGAAATCCAATTGTAATAAAAGCAAGAAGTGAAGTTAATAAATGGGAAAATGTATGGCTATGTATATAAGTCCCATACCAAATCTGTTTATATTCAATGCCTTGTTTTCCATAAATTATGGGGGAACCATTTAGGAAAACAGAGACAGGCCAATCAAACCACTTTGCTTTTGTTTACAGTCTACAGATAAAACTAATTATATGTTAAAATATAAATCATTAATTAGTAAAAATATTACTCTAAAAATATTACGTTGTAACAAAGTATAGAAATCTGACACACAAAGATCTCCAGCAAACTGCAGACAGTGTTTTAATACAAAATAACATGAAGCAGAACAATACCTTTTCTGCCAGGCTTCATTTCACCTTCTTGATCCATCCAATATTCTCTAATATCAATTAAGACTTTTCCTTTAAAGTCACGAACACTGACATACCTCATTTTGCCAATCTGTCAAAACACATATAAGGGTATTTTTTAGATATTTTACATATTACAGCATTCATTTTTCCCAGCAGTATCAGACATGGACATGTGACATTGCACACTGCAGCTTATTTTAGACACCAGTAAAACAACTAGATCAAGAGCTTAATCCAGAGCAATCAGTAGGCAAATAAATAATGTCAATATAAATAGATGAATGACTTAAAACCAGTTGAGCATTCAGCATTCAATGCTCAGTGCAAGAATGGTTCTCTCCTAGAACAAAAAAATACCTGTCTTCTTAACAAGCTTACACCTTACAAAACCCACTAAAATTTACTGTTTTCTGAAATAAAGTTTTGCCTCTATTATAATCATTTTTGTTAGTAACAGTTGTAAACAAACAGGGAAGAAGGAGCTCTACTCCCAAATCTAAGTTTTAGTCCATTCCATATGTACAGAAATCAAATTAGATATTCACATGAGATGGGCCCAACTTCCAACTGGTTTTCCCCCCCTGCTTTTTTTTCCCCCTTTTTCTTTTTTAATACACAGTAAATACAGATGGAAACAGAAGTAAGCCACCAACTGTCCCATGCCTGCTTCCACCAGTTCATTGGGACACTTTATTGGAACTGTGGTTAAAAGACTGTACCAAATGTTCCAAAAAAACCCCTATCCAAATACTTTAAGTTTACCAACACAGCAATGGTATGAAATTACTCTGAAATATCAGATTTTCACACAGTGGCTTAACTGAATTATGAGGGCTTTTTTTATTCTCCAAAGAAGGGGCAAAGGGAAAAGAGACAACAGGCATACTACACATGACATTATTTAGGCTTTATCAGATTTGAAAAAAATTGATTAAAAAACCCTATTTGTTCACATAAATTCAAAATATAATGTGAATTTGAGAATCAGAAATTTGATAATAATAAAAGCACAGTCAAACAATTCATGTAAAAAATTCTTAGTATTGTGTGCACCTTCTGGATACACTTTGTGAAGAAAGAACACATAAAGCAAACAATTTCTACAATAGAATATTCTTTCCTGCTAAAACATTAGTTTTAGTTTTCACCTTCCTTAATTTTCACATCTTGCACTTTGACATAATTTAACAAGGGACAAAACACATCTTACTAGCATTAAGTCTAACCAGAAAGCATGAACAACTCTCCAATCAACTAAAACCATCCACAGATGTTTAAATCTGAAACATTAAGGCCCAAACAACAGGCCCTGAGCCAAAGTTGACCTCTAGATGAACCTTCCAACCAAATGTTATATGTATCCACTCATTAATGAAGTATTAGCAATATGATATATGTATCCACTCATTGGCAAAACATGTATTTACNTCCACTCATTGGCAAACCATGTATTTACCTTCCCGTATTTAGAAACTGGACAAGGCCACATCTGGCCTTGTCTGGGGGTGTAGGATCAAAGACAACTCCCTTGGTTCTTTCTTGACGCCTGGCCAGGCTTGGGGAGAAATCCAACAGGAGAATAAAACCAGATGTTCCCACATTAGAAGTAATGGCAGCTTGTTTATTATAAAAGCTGGGCTACTCTCACAGCAAAGTTGGAAGCCTCTTTGCCTGCAAAGGTGGATGCACCACAGAATTTCCCAGTTACTGGGAGTGGTTCTCCAGTCCTTTGCTGTGACAGCTTCCCCCAGCTGAGGATTGCAGATCTGGATGAAGGGGTAAAGTATTAGGGTAACTGGTGATGTATCTTTCTTAATCACTATAGGCAATCTTCTGTAGTAATGATTAGGTGCATTGCTTAGCTTATCCTTTTGTGATTCTTAGCAGTTTTGCATTATAGTAAATTACACTATTCCTTAAGTTGATGTCTGTGTCTGGTGCTGACCCTACCCACCAGCAAAACAAAGTCATAAAAGTTGTTATTTCACAAAATATACATAAACAAATAGGCTTTGTGCTTGCTTAAACTAACACTAAAATTTATTTTTAAACAATTGGAATGTCTTGAAATAGCATAAGCCTGAAGCAGTTGTTTTCCTACTTAGAAGCATCCTTTAAAATAAAAAAGTTTATAAGATAGTATTTTGTGATTGATTTATTAAATACTTTCACAGCACTACAAATTTAACATTCAAAAATAAGGTATTATGTCACAGTAGCTGAGTTCTTTCAGACCAAACTTGGTAACATGTCCAAGTCCATCAACACTGCTGGAAAAGGATATCCTAAATAGCCTACATGAACAACATTTATTGGTTTTCCCTATAATGCTTCAGTGACTTTTAAGGTCATCTATAAACCAGCTTCAAGTGGTAGTATTCCTCAACACCTTTTTTTTTTCCCCCAGATCTATCAAAGACTATTAGTCCATTGCCAAGTAACTCCAGATTTACTTTAAGAAAAAATCAGATACGATATAGCAGATTATAGCTGCAAATAGAATAAAATGGTGCAGAATTTGACTATTAAAGATAAGGCTACATTTCTTAATTCAACTACAGTAAGGTGAGGGGCAATAATACAAAGTACACAACATTTATTCAGTAAGTCTACCTTAAATGTAAACAGTTCCATGTGAAAATGCTAAAATTGTTAGATTTTACATCACTGTCTAGCTGAATGCTCACATTAAATTTCAAATGTTTAGGTAAACTCAGTGCAAAACCATTGCCACTGCTGAAAAGCTTTATATGGGCTTTCAAAGTACAGTTTAAAAAATTCAAACCTAGATTTTGGCTAAGCAAAGTGATGTTTCCTGAAGTTCAGTTACCTGCAATTCTGGCATTGAGTCATTTCTGACTAATTCTTTTCTCACGCATGGCTTGGGGTGATTTTATGATAATACTGTATTCCCCTATCGTCTGCTTTATGCCCAGAAATGGGTCCTGTAGCTTTAAGCTGAATCCGGGGGGATCGGTGGAAGCCGGGGGAAATTACTCAGCGCCGTTTGTGTTCAAGCACGCACACTCCCCTGTGTTGCTCAGCTTTGCGGTGGGAGAGACTTTTCTCCTGCTTTTAGCTAGCTTGTTAGCTGAGGCAAGAAGTTTTACCAAGACTGTAATAGCCATCCTCCGGTGACTTCTGCGGCTTCTCCTGGGACTGTTCGGCTTAGAACCAGATCATCGGACACCGCGGACCCCGCATCCTGGCCCCAGACCTTGGGAGAAGCTGGAGCCAGCTGCAGAAAAGAACTCTGAATCCACCAGCTTTCTCCACAGCGAGGAGGTTTAATATTTTAACAGTTATTCATTTTTTCATTTTTCGTTTTTTCCCCGTGCCCTGTGGGCACTCTGTTTGTTAAATAAACAGTTTTTTTCACTTTCATCCAAGAAATTCCTTTCGTATCGGTGGGGGAGGGAGTGCTGAAACCTGTCTTCTTTAGAGGAGACGTTCATTCCAGAGCGTTTTCCTCCTAAACTTGTCTCAAACCGAGACAATGCAGCAGCTGATAGACCTAGAATAATTTCACTCCTCTAAGACACCTTTTTATCTCTGTAACAACACATTAATATTCCAAGGGCTGTATTAATTAATAGCAGGGTAGCTACTGCAGTTCAACCTTCATAAACAATCATATGCTTTTGGGCTGGTTTTGGCTGGGGTAGAGTTCATTTTCTTCCCAGTGGCTGGTATGGGGCTGTGTTTTGGATTTGTGCTGAGCACACTGTTGATAATATAGAGATATTTTTGTTATTGCTGAGCAGGTCTTGCACAGAGCCTTTTCTGGTCCTCATACGGCCACAATAGCAAGGAGGTGGGGGGTGCATGGGAGGTTGGGAGGAGACACAGCCAGGACAGGTGACCCCAACTGATCAAAGGGATATTCCAGACCATGTGACATCATGCTCAGTATATAAAGTGGGGGGAAGGAGGAGGAACAGGGGAATGTTTGGAGTGATGCTGTTTGTCTTCCCAAATCACTGTTGCATGTGATGGGGCCTTGCTCCCCTGGACACCTGCCTGCCCATGGGAAACAGTGAATGAATTCCTTGTTTGGCTGCGCAGTGCTTGATTGCTGACTGGGGTTAAACCACGACAGCTTTCTATTAAATATCACAGCTCCTTAGATATAGTATTCTATTAAATTAAACACAAGATATTAAAAGCATTATTTCCAGGTTTCCATTTCTTACAATAAAATGCATTGAACTGTGTCTAGGTTTGTTTCACAGCTATGCAACTGACTTCCTGTATGAGTTTCAGCAACCATCTTCACCATTTTTCTTCCTATTTCCCTTGATTAAACTGTATATATATTGTTGAAGAAAAAACAGCAAAAAAAATCCTTCTTTCTTACCATATGTATGGCATAAGAAGAAGCTAAATAAGCTAACATAAACTTCTAGAATATAGAGTCCTGTAAACAGCAGAGATCTGTAATACAGCAAATTGGTTTAGCAAATTAATTCTGAAACTTAGGTGGTCACCAATGCATTTCACAATGTCCTGGTTCCAGCCAGGACAGAGTTAATTTTTGAAGTAGCCACGAGGTGGCATGGCTAAGACAGGGAGGTTATTCCATATCACTTCTCATCATTGCTAGGAGCAGGGGAAAGGGACTGTCGCTTCCAAGAGGGGGTTCCTTCAGGTTAAGAAAACATGGCAGGGGAGCTGTCTGGTATTGTTTCTTGCTGGGGGTTTTCCATGTAAATAATTTCTTTTGTACACTTTTGTTATTAACATCATTGTTGTTACTGCTCATTTTCTCATCTCATTGCTATTTCCAGTAAATCGGTCTTATCTCAACCCATGATCTTTGCCTTTTGTGCCTCCAATTGGATGAGGGGGGGAAGAGGGAGGGTCACATGGGTGGTTTTTTTTTTAGTGCAAAGACGAAATTGGAAAATACTATTGCTAATCAGTGACACACAATCAATCACATTCCAGAGCATCACAAACATATTGCCTACTTATTTATCTACTTTCAGGAACCTATGATAGGTAAAGACATTACACCAGGTAACTGAAGGACTTATTTCTCACAAGTGAAAAAAGCAAATTTGACCCAAACTTAAATAAGGGGGGGGTGGGGGAAGCCACACATGCAACAGGCAAACTACTTTTCAAGTAACAACTTCTGTGAAATGCCCAATAATGTCATGTGGTTCCATTATGGATAATTAATATTAATACTTTAACCCATCAGCATTAACAAACCTAATCCAAATCAGGTATAGGTCGATGATGGGATTTGTCAAACTAACCAAGGTACGTGATGAACAACTCACGTTGGTTTGAAGCCACAGACAGGAATCTAATGTAACATAAGTAATGATTGTCCTTAGGGCCTCTAGTAATATATCACAAATGGGAGTAAGGTAAATTTCCACACCCCAACTGCACTCAAATACTTTAACAGATTCCAAAGTATACTAGGCTACCTATAAAACCTAAAAAGACCATGATGTAAATAAATAAAACATACTTGGTCTCTTATACTTAATTCCTTTCTTCTTACAATTATTTTATTCTTCATAATTAGTTTCAAGAATACCATTACACTAACATTAGTTTCAAACAAAAATAATCAAGTGTAGATCTTTACGAAAATGTTTAATCTTCTGAATACAGCAGTCACAATGAGTTCAATATTAAAGGAAGCTGGATACTTTAACACAGCCCAAAGGTGTAAAACAGCAAACCACTAAGTTTCATGTCAGTTGCTATCATTCCCCCACATAATATGTGTCTTGGGGTGATAATATGTGTCAGGGTCTCAAACCCTGACAATATGGATGCCACAGAATTTCTGACTATCATATGAATGCTTTACAGCCTCATTTCCATCAACTGAAGACACACTTGTAAGTTATGCTGCAAAATCACTTGCACATAGATCATTTTTATTACCATGGGGAAGCAGAAAGGAGAGATTCTAGTATTATTAATATTCCTAGAACAAACAAAATAATACCTACAAAATTAACATGCAACTAGATCTTCTAGCATGCTCTCTTGGGTAGAAAGGAGAGAGGGGGAGCATCCTCAGACCTACAGTGCTATTTCTACACTGAAACAGGTGCATCTTAGTTAATGCACAAGCTGATGTTGCATGAAAAAAGTGCACATAACACAACAAACAATCTAAAAAACCTTTTGTTGTTTAGTAACTAAAGGCAGGAAGAAACTTAGGAACCCTGATGGTTTAGGTCAGGGTGATACTGAAATTTTTTACTGTTTTGTAGTCAACACTGGAAGAATCCTGCTCTTAGAGTAATATGAATCCTCTACTGTCTGTTTTTAGTAACTTATTACCTTGGGTTAAAAAAGGTTGAAAGAAATCAGAGGACACAAATACTTTTGCTTTGTTTTTTTTCTCTTTTTTTTTTTCATTTGGAGTGCATTAAAATTAACTTTTCCCCAAGGCTGCAATTTCTGAACCTATTACAAAAAAATCCCAAACATATAGGCTTTATGCGATGTTTGAGTTCTAAATGCAGTTCACCTCATTAGATGCAGAAGATACTATCTCATTTTTCCTACATGGATCAAAGCATGCCCCAGCAGAACTAAAAGTAGTATATTCTTTCTTCAATGGACAAGTCCAAGCAGTTATGCCCAGGGTCTTCAATTTCAGCTCTCCCTACAACTATATATACAGAGGAAAGTGAAAATTGACATGGGCCTTCACTAGAGTTTCCCCCCATACATTACTTTGCACAGCTACAGCCCAAAACCATTTATTTTGCCTTACTCAGTGTTGAAACCATCTCATTAGGCACCTCTTCTATAACTTTTCACAAACTTAAGAACCAAAGTCTCTAAGAATTTAAGTCCCTTCCTCATCCCCTGCCCCTTTCAAGCCAGCTAGTCAGACATTTAATAAGTCTTGATCCACATCCCTTAAAAAAAGGAATTCTGAGCTATGCATATTCTTGCACAGCTTTCAGCATACATTGCTTCCTCAGCTAACCCCAGGATACGCAATACCCTGAACTCACAAATGTTTCTGGCTACTGAAAAAAACGTACATTCATCCTATTTTGACAATGTCAAAAATTGCAATATTTTTGGATTTTCAGTGAGAAAAATCTGCATCATAAAGGAACAAGCAAAACTTATTCCAAGATACTGCCTTAGAAGACAGTAGCCAAGTTCCCTTGACCTAGCTAAATAGGAATTAAGAGTCCATATTTTGGGTTTCCAAGACTCTCCTGATCTAATATTTACAGACAAAATGACTACCCAGAGAATTACAACATGCAAAGACATGAGGGTTAGAATCAATTGCCACACCTCTGATTCTTTTACTCTACTGAAACCTAACAGTGCCTTTTCTCAGCATCTCATCTGCATGCTAGCATTGTAATCCCCTTCAGCCAAGATTTCAGGAGACCAAGCACTATGTTATCATGATATTCAGATAGCCTCATAAAATTTATACAGATTATGATGTAAATGGTTACCTTAACCAGGCTCTAAGAGAGTCATCAATTTTACCTGAAACATATTCTCATCTCTGTTACTGCTTTGCTTAGAAGAAGCTGCACCTTTTGAACTTTCACCAGTCTTCTGTTTCTTTACGGGCTTTTCTGGAACTACTTGCTTTTTCCGCTTTGCCTTGGAGCAGGAATAAAAAAAAAAATTCATGAACCACATCTCATTTTATAAGTTATAAAAAAAGTTTATGTTAGAGGTCACAAACTACTATTATGCAATACACATTATCACCTTCCCCCTGTGAAGGCAGGAATCCAATACTGTACATTTAGACTGGAACAAAAAAAAATAAAGAATCTTCAAATGAGCCTATTTCTGTTCTCAGTGAAGCTTACCATAATAATTTGGTTTAAAGAGAAATTAATTAGATCAAAATACATTTCAGAAAGCCTACATTCTTTGTGCAGTAATACTGTCAGTTTTAATTAAAATCTTAGTCTGATAGAAGTTTCACTTTCCAGAGAGTGCAATGAAAAATGGGGAACAGCTAACAACTCTGCTAAAAAAAAAATAGATAAGATAATGAAAAAAAGATCTGAAAAATCAAATCCAAGAGAATTTTCTTTAATTGAAGTCCAATCTCTGTTCATAGCATGATAAATTAAACATGTTTTTAAAACACTCAGGCAATATCACCTGTAAATCAGATTTCTTTGCTAGCAGATGCTACAGAGCATGCTACATTTCCACTAATGGTTATATAGTAATCATGCCCACCGTAAAGAAAAAATAATACAAAGATACCAAAAATTATTCTCACCTGCTAGAATCATATTGTAGATAACCTCTTTTAAAGACAAACAGCTCAAAAAAAAATATGGGAGGTTGTCATAGAAAAAAACCAAAACCAAAACCAAAACCAACCACCTTCCTGCCCACTGAAGTTGATTGTTAGACTATGTCTTATCAGGAATACATTTCCCAAACAACTAAAAAAAAAAACAAACACAAAAACCTGACCACTTTCTCTTATATTAAGATTTCACAAAATACCTAATTTGCTAGGTGCAACCAAGTCACATTTTCACATTTGAACCAATTCAGTTAATCAGACTGAGTCTCTTCGCATACTGCACTAAAAGACCAAATGTCTGCCTTACCACCTAGCATTTCTTAAAAAGATAAATTGACTGTTGTATTCAGTTTGTTTGCAATGACTGACACATCTATACAAATTTATCAATTAAATAACTATTAAAATAAATGAAACCATTACATTTATGCATTTAAAACAGTTAATGTTAAAATGATCAACTCAAAAACATTCAGGTTGGCTCTGCTTTTAAGTGAGAAACTAGCAGATGGTATTACAGTAAACATAAGACTCTGAAACATAAAAAGAATATGAGCGAGATAAGCAAGTGGCACATGGATGACAAGGCAAGTGGAGGTTTTTGGTTTGGACTTGCAAGTAATCCAGATATCAAAATGAAGGTGGGGGGGTGTCCTCAAAATTAGTTCAAATTCCTGCCACCAGAGGCAGCTTATACAGAAGCCTTCTATCACTTGCCACAAAGCAGTAAAGAATTTCTGGAAGCTTGTAGCTATATATACCATACAGAAAAACATGAAGCAAAATGCATCTTAAGAAAAAAGTGTACTGCAAAGCAAAAAGCATCCACCCAAACCATAATCTTGGGGGGTGGGTTTTGTTGGGGTTTGGTTTGGGGTTGGGAGGGGGTGTTTGGGGTTTAAATGTCAGATAAATCATATGGAATGATATGCATGTTGTGACATAACACTCAACTAATTCCTTAACCCCAGCCTGAAATATAACAGTTAATACAGTAGTTATAAACTGCATATAATGTTCACCTTTTTGTCAACTTCACTATCTGAATCACTAGCAGATGAGCTTGAAGACACAAGTTCCTTTGACTTAGGCATTCTAGGAAGAGAAAGATAACATGAGAACACTATACAAGGAATACGTCCCATTATGGCTAGAGAGCCATCTTCAAACTTGTTTGTAAAGGCTCATCTTATTCAAAACCCTCCTGAAGACTTTCCTGCCTTTTCATATAACCTTTAATACACATTGTAGATGTGATCACAAACACCCTTCCGTCTTATAGCTCTTCCCCTTTTTGCTGCGACTGCCTTATATGCAGTATTTTAAATTCTGAACTGCTTACAAAAGGACAATTTTTCACCAGTTTCATATTCTCCCAGGTATGGTAGATATTATAATGAAAAAAAAAGGCAATATAAAACTGGTGTCCAGATGAATTTAACATTCATAAATATAAACAATTAAGGCCCAAACACTACATATATTCTTACATGAGCATTTTGCCTAGTTGAAATTGCAAGTAACAGCTACATAGTTGTCGTAGATGAAGCTAAAGTTCCCATCAGTAATACAAAAGTCTGAAAATATCTCCGTTACAGAGAACTACAGTGCTGCAATTAATATTTCCATTGCCACTTTACCACATCAATCACTAGAATCTATTCATTTACTAGACAAGTGGACATTCAACTTTCCTTGAATGCATACTGCCAGGTGTACTTCTACATCTCTCTAGTACGCAAACATGATTAGATACAGCAGTTGAACATCTTGCCTGCTACTAAAAACTCTAACAAATAAATAGCTCGTTTATGATTTCAGAATAAAAAGAAGCATCACATGGAGAAACTGTATAAAATAAACTAGCTAGGAAAAGCTAAATATTAAAGAAGCATACCTCAGGAAAGAAAAAGGAATAGCAGTGTTTTTAAACTGGCAATGGAATAAACTATGTGCAAAGGAAAAAACAGAGTCTGAATAATAATAACGGATCAACGTGGTTCTGAAGTAAATTCTGTCGTAATAGTTTGGAGCACAACGATAGAAGCTGTAGCACTGAAAATGAAACAAGGTATGGGAAGCACACATAAACCACGCTACAGGATGGAGGCAGGCAGAGGAGAGCTGGAACGGGACAATGCGAAAATAAGCACAGCAATGACATGAAATAGCGAAGCCGAACAAGAAAAGTCTGATACGCGGAGGGCGGGACACCTGCAGAGGACAACTCCAGAGTCCGCATCAGGAAGGGAGAGTAACAATATGGAGGAAGATGGGGGCGGAAACTAAAGGAAAAAGAAATAGGGTGGGGAGGGTGTCCCCTCGCAAGAAACTAGCAAGCAGAGCGTGAGGGCACCGAAGCACCGGGGAGAATAAGGGTGGAATGAGACGGGACAAGCGAAGACAAGGGAAAGTAACATGAGAAAGACAAACGAGTACGAACTAGGAACACCAGATAGGCGGATGCCTGCCGCCATTTTCCTCCCCTCTTCCTCTTTTCTACGGCTCGTGTTGCCCCCCAAGGGAAAGGAGCGAGGGCGCGGCAGGGGGGCGCGGGCAAGAACACCCAGGTCCTCCCAGGGCAGGGTGGCAGCAAGAAGGATGCAGGTTACTGGCGGTGAAGGACAAACGACACAACACACACGCGCGCACACACACACACACACATAAAGGTCGGGGGGCATCAGCAGGCAAGGCCTGCTCCCGGTGCGGGGGGAACAGAGCTGGGCGGTTCCCCACCGCCAT
>VWZW01004295.1:198686-214633 GCA_013397115.1 Edolisoma coerulescens | reverse complement strand
CTGCAGGCTGAAATTTATGTCTAAAGAATTACAAATTATAAAGAATTGTGGAAAATTGTTACAAAAATTCTAAGAGCATCATTTTGTTGGTATCTATTAAGTGTGATAATTGCACACTCAGCAGATAATTCCCTTCTAAAATCAGGACAGAGGGCCCAGTGAAAATGCAGAGGCTCTTGCCCTTGTGACGTGCAACCCTAAGTTTAGAATCAGTCTTAGATCTCACAGAGGAACTGAGTGGTCCCATTTCTGAGAGTACAAGAGGGAGCAGCCTCAAGTGTCTCTAGGGGAGTGTCAGGTTGTGTATTAGGGAAGATTTCTTCATTGTAAGAGTGGTTAAGCATTGGAAAATGCTGCCCAGGATAGTGGTGGAGTTGCCATCCCTGGAGGTGTTGCTAAGTGGCATTTGGTGATATGGTTTAGTGGCCATGGTGGTACTCGGTCAAAAGTTGGACTTGGTGATCCTGGAGATTTCTCCAGTCTTAATGGTTCTATGATTCACATAATCCATAGTATGAGGATGGTATAAAAACATTTGATGGTGTAAAAAAGCATTTTATTGCTTATCAATTCCCGTGGCTGGCTCTACAGAGCTCCCAGAAAAGCAAACTATATCTTTGTAATGCTGTTAAACATTCTTCATTCTTCTTTCTTTACATTTCTGGGAACTTATATGTGAATGTTCTAGCACAAACTTAATTGTGATTTAATAAAGAAACTGATTTCTATATCCTTCCTCCAGTGCATGATGATACACGATTTTTTTTCCACTGTATGTGATTTCACCTAGGAGTCAGCCCCACTAATTATCGGCAAAGGATTTCTCAAGTTAATCATCTTCTTAGAAGACTTTTTGGACCTTAACCGGTGTTTACTGCAGGGTCTTTTGAAATGCAAATCACTTCTGCAAACTTCAGAAAGCCCCAAACTCTATTTGGATTCATTTGTAAGTAGTTAAAGATCAAAGTCACTCCAACCCAGAAAGAAGATACAACATCTTTTTGTTCCAAAACGTTGATTTATTTTCCCACAAACTTTCACAGCAGTGTTTGGTCTCATACTTTTTGGTACCTGCAAACAGCAGTCAGAAATCCTTCTGGCTGTTTCTCTAAAGATTAATGAGTTGCAAGATACATTTCTTTATTTCATAACCTTTACTATCACAAGAGGTCACTCAATCTGTGAAGGTGACAGCTTTGGATATAACTTTACAACATTCAAAATGTGTGACCCACAGTAAATTACACAACTTGTTCTTTTTGTGGGCAGTGCTGTCAGTGTTTTTCATGTGTGGCTTTTCTGCAGACCAGGAGAGCTCTTGCAGCCCCATTTGTCATGTAGAGAGAGCTCTGTGGTGGAGCCCGTTAAAAAATTCTCATGGACCACTTTGTCAGAAGTGAAGTGTCTGAACTTATCTATTACACAAAGTCAGGAGGAACCGCAGCTGCTCCAAAATACATCAAGCCATTTTTACCCAGACCCCTGTTTGAAGCTATTCCACTAGTTCCTAATATTCATTAGAGAAATTATTCCAGCCTGTGAGTTCTGGTGCCATCTGGATGAATTAATTTCAACACGCTACCCCTGTTATAGTCTCAGACATAATGATTCAGTTGTTGGTACATTGATTTTCCAGCTTCTTTTTCACTCTTTACTGAAAAGAAATGGCAGTGAAGGTCTATATATACAGTACGGATTATTTGAAATACTGGAAACATCTGAAGTTGTTATTTGTAGCTGTTGGAACACACGAAGGCACCTCCTGCTGCTGTGAGAATACTGTGGGTTGGAAGGGAATTTAAAGCCCATCCAGTTCTACCCCCTGCCCTGGGCAGGGACATCTTCCACTATCCCAGGGTGCTCCAAGCCCCATCCAACCTGGCCTTGGACACTTCCAGGGATCCAGGGGCAGCCACAGCTTCTCTGGGCAATGTTATAGAATGACTGAATCATTAAGGTTGGAAAAAAGACCATCGAGTCCAAGCTGTGCCCTGTGCCCACCTTGTCACCAGCCCAGAGCACTGAGTGCCACCTCCAGGCCTTCCTTGGACACCTCCAGGGATGGGGACTCCAACACCTCCCAGGGCAGCCCCTGCCAAGGCCTGACCACCCTTTCCATGAGGAAATTCCTGCTGATGTCCAACCTGAGCCTCCCCTGGCCCAGCCTGAGGCCGTTCCCTCTCCTCCTGTCCCTGTTCCCTGGGAGCAGAGCCCGACCCCCCCGGCTGCCCCCTCCTGTCAGGGAGTTGTGCAGAGCCACAAGGTCCCCCCTGATCCCCCTTTTCTCCAGGCTGAGCCCCTTTCCCAGCTCCCTCAGCTGCTCCTGGGGCTCCAGCCCCTTCCCCATCTCCATTCCCCTCCCTGGACACGCTCCAGCCCCTCAGGGTCTCTCTGGCCATGAGGGCCCAGAACTGAACACAGCACTTGAGGGGCCTCAGCAGTGCCAGCACAGAGGAACAGTCATGAGAGGAGTGCAGCCTTTCTACATATCAAAACACCATTTAAGTGGAAAAAAATGTTTTATCCAACTTCAGCATATGATGGTTTTCTTTGTTCTCTTTTCTTAGAGCTTAATTTAAAAAGTAGGTGGAAAATGTCAGTAATAAAAAAAAAAAAACAGACAAAAATTCATTTTAAAGCCCAATTTATCCTCACTAGAACTCAGTTACTCAAATACTGAATAGAGGGGTGGTTTTTCAGTCCTGTCCAAGCCACAGATGCCAAACTCGGTAGATAAGCCAGCAAGTATTTCAGGAGGCATTACAAAAGTCAGGTCAGAGATCAGAGAAGAAAAGAAGAGGACACAAACCCCAGGTCATTCCCATGCATGGACAGGAGCCTGAGGTACCAGCTATAATTAGCTGGGACTAGAAAGCGTGGCTAACTTTCCTGCTGGAATAAATGGGCACAGATCTACCAAAGCCAGCACACCTATGACATTTACACTGGCAGAATATCTGACCCACATTCCCCCAGGCTCCTTCAAACTCGCTTTGCCCTGCTAACTCCATCATTGCCATCCATCCTGCTGCCATCCTTACTCCTGCCTTAATCCTGCCTCTCCATCTTCCCACCTCCCAGCTTTTGTCATAGCAACCCCATTTACAATCCATATTTGCCTTCCTTACTGGGGGACAGAGCAGGTGGATTAGCATGATTCCGAACAGATAATTTCAGGGATATATCTCCTTCAAAGAGGAGATGAAAAATGGTGCAGTAGAGCTGGAAAGATACTTCTAAAAAAGCCAGAAAAGACAGTTAGTGCTCAGCATGGGGGGAGGGAGGGAGGTTGGAAAGGTTAATACACTCCACAGAGCCATTGCTTAAATTAAACCTGGCCTTTGAATGCTATCTCTCTCCCAGATACACCGGATACTATCTCAAATTGCCTCGGCCTTGCTTTTTTCTTCTCTCCCTTTCATCCATTCAGTGAGTCCTGACTCCTGTCAAAGGCACCTGACAGAAAGCCTGAACTCCAAAGTGCTCCCAGAAAAGCGCTTAGATGAGCTTTCTCCCTCTCCACCCCTCTCTCTTCCCCCTCTCCCACACGTTTTTCCACTCACATCTTGGCTGCAAGCTGCCAGTTCCTGAGCAGGAATGCTCAGCCACAGCTCTTCCTGGGGAAGGCAAAACACTGGCAGGCACCTGGAAAACTAAGGAGCAGGGAAAGACCAAAGCAGGAAGAGAGGAAGTGTGAGCAAAGCTTGCTCTTATTGCACAGGTAATACATGTTCAACTGACCCTTGGTGTTGAGCCACATGGAAAATCTAGGGAACAGAAAGAGTTTTCTTATAGGCTAACACTGCGCAGCATCTGAGTAGTTACTCTGGGGAGGAAATTACTCAACGCTCTCATTGCTTGCTGAAATTGGAGAGCTCAGCTTGGGCACCAGCAAATTCTCTGGGTGTGTCTTCTTTTTTTCTTCTCCTTCTCACTTCTCTTTCTCCCATTATTGCACAGAGGTCACAGAATCACAGAATATCCTGAGCTGGAAGAGAACCACCTTGGATCATGGAGTCCAGCCCCTGGCCCTGCAGAGACACTCCAACAATCCCACCCTGTGCATCCCTGGGAGCGGTGTCCAAACGCTCCTGGAGCTCTGGCAGCCTCAGGGCCGTGCCCACTCCCCATTCAGTGCCCCAGCACCCTCTGGGGGAAGAACCTTTCCCTGATCTCCAGCCTGACCCTCCCCTGGCACAGCTCAAGGTGAGGCAATCAGGAGCTTGGAAGAAGTTAGAAATGAACTTCATGGGCTCAGACTTCCCATGGGCACCCAGGAGGCCATCTGTGCCACAAGAGGCTCCTCAAATTGTAGGATTTCCAAGGATTTCCAAACTTCCTAATACCCACATCATAGCTAGCAATTCCAAGCTAATTATGAACTGACAAACATCATAAAGTCCAATTGCTGGGATCTGAATGGAATAATCCATCTCTAATTCAAGAAAATTGCCACACTTACTCACGATAATTAAATATTATGTGCATGTATAATTAATAGATGTCTAAACCATCCAGAACAACAAATCCATCTTCATTTCAATTTAACAACAGAGGGCGTTTAAATGGAAGCTGATTGATGCAATGGAAGCTGATGGATGCAATCACAGTGTTTACCTTTTTTTCCTCCCAGTTCTTGAAAGCAATTCTTTACAAGCTCATGGCAGTGAGAAACTCCTCTTCCATGGAATTTAATGGCAAAATTCCCCACAGGATTACCGTGACGATGGATACTGACAGCACATACCCAGGGCTTTGAAAACTCCATCCTAGTGTTTCTTCCAGGATGTGTACAGGCTCTCACAGTGGGAATTTTCATACCCAATGGCTTAGTTATGTGGAATTTTATACTCAAGCTATTTCCAGCTTTACAATGGCATTGGACAGAGATTCCTGGGAAGCACACCTGATCCAGGTTACAGCTCAAATTAATGCAGGAAGCAGGCTGGCTTCCATTCACACTGATTACGTTTCAAATGGGCCTTCGGTGCATAATGATTAATATTTCACTATAATTATTTGTTCCAATTAAATGTAGCATGATTAAGCGACATTTTCCCCTGTGAAGCTAAACCGCGTTTTTTTCTTAAAACAAAATTAATGATAAAATTAATTAAGGGAGGTTTGACTTGCTTATTTTGCCATTTAAACTGCTCTTCTTTTTCCATTGCTAATTGAGAAATTTAATTTCTCCAGTATAGTTCTGTTGTACACAAAAGAGGCTGCAATCTGGTAATTAAAAGGAAAAAGGAATATTGCTTCCCAGAAACATTAAAAATAGAGAAAAGCCATTCATGTTAAGACCAATAATAGCTCCTGTTGATTTGGTCACCAGCTTTAGATTTGACAATAAGTTCTGAATACTTGGTTTATGAAAGATATCAGGTACAACAGCAGGAAGAAATAGACTCTTTATTCCATTATTTGACGTTTCCATGAAATAAAAGTTGAATAACATGAAAGGTGCTTAAAAACCCCCACATTTTCTTATTATTTTTCTCAGACAGGAAGGCTGACTTCTGAAGAACTGTCAGAGTTGTGTTTTTTTCTGGAAGAACCTGAATTGTGACTCCTGACCACACAAAGCAGCAAAGTGGCTCTTCAGCAGAACTTTCACAGCAGAGAAGTTCCAACTTGCTCTGGAATTCCATTCCCTTGGATATTCATTATCTTCTGGCTGATATTTTTAAACCTGCCTATGGGATTTGGATGCCCAATTCCCATTAAAATTAAAATGGGAAATGAGTAACCACATTAATTAATTGAATTAAAATTAATGAGAGCTGGGCATCCATATCCTTAAGGCAAGTTTGAAAATTCCAGTCAGTCAAGTTTTAGGACAATGCATATATTTCAGGACATAAATATGTGCTCTGGATGTGCATTGACCTACAGGAAACAGGGAGAGGTGTTTCTGCCAGACAGTGGAAAACACTTCTCTCAATGTAGGAAAATATCTCCAAACACTGACCAATGCTAAAAAAAATGACAGAATTAAACCCCATATATATCTACATCCACATCCTAGGCAATGGCTGTTCATAATTCAGTGTAATTCAGATAAGAAGAGCTATCAGAGCATGATTTAGAGCTGCAGTTTGATTTTTCAAGAGGGATTGTCATAATATATTTAAACATTAGTATATACTATTCTTCAGAGCTTCCCACAGATTTCCATGTCACTTCCAACATTATTATTTTATATTTCTAGAAGAGATCAATCACTTCCATTTAATACATTTAAAACTACTGATTTCCCCCCCCCCACCCCCATACCCTGCATAGCTCTCCTGACGCTAAGAAACAGTCCACAAAGTTTATGGGTCAGCAAGAAGCTGGCTAATAACACAAATCACAGATTTATATTAGCACTGGAAGTAGGAGTTGGGTCTCCCAAAAGTATTTATACTTTTGCTGACAACTAAAATCACACAGCAATAGAAACAGCAATGTATCTGTGGCAGCCTAATGGACTTGGGCTTACTTTGTTTTGCAGTTTTTAGAGAGAACTCTCATTTACCAGAAGACTTTAAACAGAGTTTTTAACTACCCAACTCTCATTTTTGCTACAGTGAAGAATTTCTGGATGTTCAGGGATCTCACTACCAGTCAGCCAATTCTTAAAAGAAATTCCCTTCATGCCAAAGCAAAGATTTCATATTTCACTGACACAAACAGAATTCTTCTGAGAATTGAAGGTAGGGCAAACATGAAACCTGTGTTTCATCAAAGAGCAGAACTTTCTATTAAATAATCCAAGTATTGATGGAAATGTAATAGTTGGCCAAGCAATAGATAGTTAATGTCTTAACAGTGACAGTCCACCTCTCTAGGTAGAACTTCAGATTACCTTCAGACCTTTCAAAAAGTCTCTTAATCTTCTATAACCCAAAGTACACGTTAGCAAAGCAGCTCAAGGTGAATCACTGCATATCCCAAAATCCTGGATGTGCCCACATCTTGTGCTAGCCCTGAAAGGGGTGACTGAGGGCAGCTTGGAGGGGGCCTGGTCTGGGGAANGTGTGCCTTTGAAGGCCCTTCAAACGAATACCTACCTTTGTCCCCTTATTCCTGTCTAGTCTCTGTTTTTTAGGTGACCACTTTAGGCATCAGGGTCACTTTCCACTGCTCTGGGTTGCTCCAAGCCCCATCCAACCTGGCTTTGAACAATTTCAGGGCATGGCCTATAGGTACTCTGCTCCGTAATCCATGCAGACACAAACCCAAGAACTGCTGGTGGAAAAAAAAGGTAAGAAAACTAAGAGAGTTTAGGAAAAATCCTGTAAAAACACAAAGATTATTTATTCACTGTCCTGTGATGACCTGTGATACACATCATTATTGGCCACATCTCTCTGTTCACTGCTCTGAAACTTCCCCAGCTTTCTCTCTTCCTGCTCCATGTTTTATTATTTCTTTGTAATTTATCACCACACGCATCCAAACAAGAAGCTGTGTCCTATTAAGCACTTTACAGGATTTACATTATACAGCCATTACTGGAAATGTTGAGTGTCATTAATAAAACTGCTGCTAATTTTAAATAAACTCCGCCATTTCACAGAGGAACATGAGCAGATATAAAAGTTGGGAAAAAAATCAGATTTATAATGTCGTAAAGGATAATTACCGAGAACATTATCAAGGCAAAATTTCTGCTCTTCTCCCTGTAATTAGTGTCCAAGGATCTATTTAGAACTTCTGCTTCCTCTAGGTAACATAACAGTGGTTCAGAGGATACACAGCACAACTCAGTGATGTAGATCTGGAGGGGAATTTGTACTAGGAGTGGCTGAGGGTACTTGGCTTAGTCAGCCTGGAGAGGAGGAGACTGAGGGGAGACTCATGGAGGGCTGCAGGACACGAGGGAATGGCTGGAGCTGGGCCAGGGAGGGTCAGGCTGGAGATCAGGGAAAGGTTCTTCCCCCCGAGGGTGCTGGGCACTGCCCAGGCTCCCCAGGGAATGGGCACAGCCCCAAGGCTACCAGAGCTCCAGGAGCGTTTGGACAGCGCTGCCAGGGATGCTCAGGGTGGGATTGTTGGGGTGTCTGTGCAGGGCCAGGAGTTGGAGTCCATGATCCTAGTGGGTCTCTTCCAGCTCAGGATATTCTGTGATTTCATGATTCTTCAGTGCTAGAGAGCTAAAAAATAAATAGTCTCCCAAATAACTTCCACCCACATCTCAGTTTTCAGCAGGTCCAAAGGTTATTTGGGGTTTTGGTTTTTTTAAGAATCCTTGCACAGGAAATGTTGGCACCCACCAACTGCAAACCCCAAACAAAGCCTGGCAGTTGTCAGAGACAATAATCTAAGAAGTAAGGTGTGAAAATTTCTCCTTTAGAATCTCTGCATTGTGCTCCCAAGTGGCTCTAAGTTGTTGCAGATGTTCTTTGCAGTGCCTGGTTAATGCTCCACACTGCCTGGACTGGGCACTGCCGTATGTTTTCTGTGTGATGGGAAGAAGAGGGGAAAATTACATTCTCAGCCAATTCACATCACCACTTCCCTAAATTCCTGGGAGACACTGGCAGGGTAGGATCTGCAACAACAGCCTCTCGTGGGAGAGCTGCAGTTAAGTGTCCATAGATGTTAAAGTGTTCCAATCCTGGCAAATCTGTAGGGATGACACTGGCACTCACTAAGCTGTTACAAGCCTGCGACAAGCCTCCTGAGACCTTTATTTACTGCACTGTTATTCTTCCCAGAGCCCAGATAATTGGAGCAATCCAATTTACAGTCTGTCTGACAACAGTCAGACGTGTTGGGGTGTTAGAGGGGGCCTTTGACGTGACCTATCAGTGAACTGTATCTGTATTTGAGGAGAGGTTAAAGCCAAGTCCAATCTACATTTTCGCTGGGGAATTTTATGGTACTTTCCAAACCACAGACATGTCCCATATTTCACCCTTGCTGCAAACACCAGCTGATTTATTCACTGTACATGCTGCTTAACTGTTTCTTTCCAGCTGTTTCACGTGTGCCTTTTATTTTTCCATTAGCAAATCCTGAGGCATTGTACTTAGGAAACCAGCACAAAATCATTTCAGTGGCCATAGTGGAAAGCTTTTCCTTATTGCTTGCACACTGGCTCTCTAAGCCTGTGCACTGAGGGCACTTTCAATTTGGGAATATTGGGCAGAAGGGAAGCTTTGGACAAAGTTTATTAGGGTGACCCTCCTGCTGAGTCACAAGGTGCAGCAAGGAACCCCTGGCTTTCCTAAGTCCTTCTCTGAGGGGACTCTGGATGTGGCTGGATCAAATCCCAGTCCCAGGCTTGGTTTGCCTCAAGGATTGTACAGGTGTAATTGAGCCTTTGTATGGGGATGGCAACCCAAACAGAGTTGTATGAATAATAAAATTATTTATTTAAATTGATGATGATAACAAATATCTTAATCAGTATTTTTTACTACAAAGTGGAGACAGCTTTAACCATGAGCACAGTGCACTAAGTATTGCAGCAACTATATTAAAGCTGGAAAAACAGTTATTAAGTAGGGATTGATGTCACTCACCCATCCCAGTGACCAAATCTCTTTCCTCAGACTCAAGGAGAGTGACCTTGAGGATGTCCCCATTTCAGGGAGGAATCTCCGCACACTCTCGGAAGCGGGTAATTAGATGATCCTCCCATTGAAAAGTGGGCTGGGTTTTTATGGCGTAAAGTGACGGATGTCAGTGTTTCCCATAAATTCATTTGACAGACAAATGGTGAATATTTTAAAATGCTAAGCAAACTGTTCAATAACAGAAGGGCTCATTCTGGGTTTTGGCTTTACATCAGCGGATTTTTTTCCCAAGTGTGTTCACACAAAACCAACAAAACAGCCTCACATTGACTAATATTTATTAATCAGCAGTGCCTGAAACTGGTTAAAAGCTGAAAAACAGGCATCTGAAAGAGCTTCTCTCTGTCTCACTAAAACATCTAATAAGTAATAACTTACCCAAGAGGAAGCCTGCTTAAAAAAGCTTGCATGTTCTTCTATCAGCTCTGTGTTCTTCAGAGGTTTCTCTCCATACTTCTCCCAGAATTTTTACACAAAAAGGAGAAGAAAGATAATGAGGTTCTGGATTAGATTAATTTTTGTAGGCCCAGAAAATGGTGAGTCAGGTGTAATCATGCCTGAACTGTTCTTACACACCTTGACCATGCCTTTGAAGATCATGGCATTGAGTAGATCTTCATCTGTGTGGAGCTGACACAAAGTTTAGCTCATTCCACCTTCACCTCAGCAGAACATCCCTCACTTTTTCCATCATATCTCTGTGTTTTGGTCAAAACAGAAACAGATTTATGTATCATTTAAAGAGAATATGGAAAAATAGAATAGAATCATTCAGTTGGAAAGAAGGAAAGTGCAGTGATCATCTTGTCCAACTTTCTCACCAGTTCAGGGCTGATTGACAGGTTTGTGAACCAGTAGAGGAAGTTTTATGCCAGATAAAGGCCTTTGAACATCAAGATAAGTCTTTCTTGGTCCAGCTGTTCCTATGTACATCACAATAAGAAACCAAGTGTTCCAATATCTTATTTCACTTACTATGAGACCACAGAAATAGTTCTTTTCATTCAGCATTTTTCTTTTTATGGCTACAAGCTCATCCAGCAGTCAATCCCTTCCCTTTTACCTCCTTTCACTGTCACCTAAGTTTAGGGTGAGCATAAGACAAAATAGTTCCATACATTTATTTTTATTACCAAAAAGCCTTGAAGGCTCAGGAAATACAGCACTTGCTGTGGAAATGCAGGAGGTTTTTATACTGGCACAATCACTGTCTCTAAAAACTTACCAGCTTGACATAATGAAAAGCATAATGAAATGCTTTATATAAAAGCATGACACTGAAACTGTGATTTTTATTAAAAAATAGTACTTTAGGAAGCAGTCAAATTTGAAGTTATAGTTAATTAGATTATTCAAGTCAAATTGCTCATTCTAGGAAGCATGAGTAAAGAAAACACTCTTGTTATATTTTAGTTTTTATATAAGTCAAATCTTTGTTTCAGAAATTTCCTACATGTAATAAAAAGGGATAAAGCCAGACAGGAACTTTAAGAGCAAAATTCAATTGTTGAGCTGAACCTATTTCTTCTCCAGCTTTTTGTTTCTTTGTTTTTCCTGTTTTACCAACAATTCTTACCTCACTATTGCATGATTTTTCACTTCAGCCAGTGAACCAGAACAATCAAACAGCTTTACTGTCCTCCTAAAATCTTTGGAGTCTCAAAAAATTCCAGCCACAGATATTGAGCAACTTGCTCAAGGTCACAGAAGGAACTAGGAAATTATCTGAGTCACAGTCCAATGGCTTGGACCTCCTCCCTCAATAGACTTCATTAATAAAAACTGGCTGAATTATATTAATAGGAATTAATTTTTTTCCATGCTGGAGCTGAGTTTGATAGGAATAGGATGCAACTGGCTCTCTATGGCATTCCTAACCCTTAACTATAATATGTGTGTGTAAGGCTGTGACAAATGAAAGGACTCAGCTAAACACTGCTCTGAAAGAAAAATTAAATATGTAGGTCAAGAGGCAAGCAAAGACAAACCAGGTTCATGTGCATTTGGACCACAGAGGAGAAGTTTAATTTGTTTATTTTGTATTGTTTTATTTGCTTTGCCACAACAGGGCTTTTATACAGGCTCTCCCTATTAATGCCTAATAATTAATGAGTTTATGATGATTGTGGTGTGACAGATGAACATCACTCAGCATCCTTTGACATCGCATCATAAGGGTCCCCTTGGTTCTGTTGTACACGATTTGAAGCTCTTGTTTCAGTTTCCCTGCTCCTTTTTCTGCCAGCCTTTTCTTCTCAGCAATGTGCATTCTGTGCCAATTAATAAGCAAATTAATGCAGTGACAAAAGTTCCTCTGCTTTAGTTTAGAGATTTCCCCTCTAGATTTCCTTTACCTTCCTCTCTGAGCTGATGACAACCCTTATCAGATTTATTACCTTTGTCAATCAGTAGATTATGAGCATACATCTGAGACAAGAGTTACTCACCAAAGCAGACACGAATTTGCATGTAAACAACCTGCTTAATTTCTACTGGTAAGAGCCTGGCTGGAAATGCCCATTCATTAAACTGGAGGTTACAGAACCGAGGCCTGTTTTCATCCAAAAGATCAAAATTCTCCCCATTTCTCATCCTTCTCCCCACCATTAGTGCCAAATCCCAGAGCACACAATGTGCTGGTCACAGATTTTGTCTATAAAAACTGCACACTGAGTCTGGTTTTAAACTTCCTCCAAACTCAAAGTGACTTCCTAAAGATTTTAATAAAATCAGCTTAAAACACCCCAGAAATTAAACCAGGTAAACCCAAAGATCACCTAGACATGACTGAAACAACACAGCTACTAAAAGTGCCCAAAATTAAGTAAAATCAGACTCCTCCGAGGTTGCCACCATAGAACCATTAAATGAAAGCTGGAATTCCCAAAGATTCCTACTCCAATGGTGGGATCTCCATCATAACCACAACTCCATCCAGACACATAGGCTACAGTTGATCACTGCTAATCTCAAAGGTAAGTATCTGTCTCATTCCACTGTGGGGAACTGTGAGGAGTTCTTTTAAAAAGAGATGGTCTAGAACGAAATTAAGTCAAACGAGACAACCTCGTATCTGAGAACTGTTTATTGCTAACAAAAAACAACAAAAAAAAGGGAGTTGCCCTACTGAAGAGGGCTAGAAAAGACAAAAGGAGGAAGGAAAATGGAAAACAATGTGGGGAGAGAGGGAGAGAGAGAGAGAGGAGAGAGAGAGAGAGGAAAAGTGGGTGTTACCATCAGCAGAAGCCTGCACAGCTCTTGGAGTGGCGCGGCTCCACAGGCACAGCTCCTGTGGCGACGGGCGGCCAGACACTTGGTGACTGAGTGGGCATCAGGCAGGAAGTCCAGGACCATGGACAGGGTCATGATGAGGATCGTGGCGCTGGGCTGGATCGGAGGTGGGCAGGGTTGGATGCAAGGGGCTCAGGCAAGAGATCCAGAACCATGGACAGGGTCACAACANAGAGAGAGAGAGAGGAAAAGTGGGTGTTACCATCAGCAGAAGCCTGCACAGCTCTTGGAGTGGCGCGGCTCCACAGGCACAGCTCCTGTGGCGACGGGCGGCCAGACACTTGGTGACTGAGTGGGCATCAGGCAGGAAGTCCAGGACCATGGACAGGGTCATGATGAGGATCGTGGCGCTGGGTTGGATTGGAGGGGGGCAGGGCTGGATGCAAGAGGCGCAGGCAAGAGATCCAGAACCATGGACAGGGTCACAACAGGGATCACGGCGCTGGGCTGGATCGGAGGTGGGCAGGGCTGGATGCAAGAGGCGCAGGCAAGAGATCCAGAACCATGGACAGGGTCACAACAGGGATCACGGCGCTGGGCTGGATCGGAGGTGGGCAGGGCTGGATGCAAGAGGCGCAGGCAAGAGATCCAGAACCATGGACAGGGTCACAACAGGGATCACGGTGCTGGGCTGGATTGGAGGCGGGCAGGGTTGGATGCAAGGGGCTCAGGCAGGAAGTCCAGAACCCTGGACAGGGTCATGACAGGGATCGTGGCACTGGGCTGGATCAGAGGTGGGCAGGGTTGGACACAGGTGGCTCAGGCAGGGACGCAGGGGTGAGGCAGCAGGGCATCGGTCAGTGACACTGGGAGGCAGGACAGACGCAAGGGTGNTGGACAGGGTCATGACGAGGATCATGGTGCTGAGCTGGATCGGAGGCAGGCAGGTTTAGATTCAGGAGGCTCAGGCAAGAGGTCCAGAATCATGGACAGGGTCATGACGAGGATCACGGCGATGGGCTGGATCAGAGGTGGGCAGGGTTGGACACAGGTGGCTCAGGCAGGGACGCAGGGGTGAGGCAGCAGGGCATCGGTCAGTGACACTGGGAGGCAGGACAGACGCAAGGGTGAGCAAGAGCCAGCGAGGGCGGGAGAGCCAAAAGGCAGGCAGGAGCCAGGGCAAACAGGGCAAAACCAGGCTGGGGCCAGGGCAAGAAGCAGACCTCAGCACGCTGGAGCCGAAGCAAAAACACAAGACCCAAAAGGCCCCCAGACTCAAAAAGCCCAAAAGACAAGACACAAAAAACCCCAGTCACCAAGCCCCCAGAGCTTGTGGTGCAGTTACTTTTTATGCCCCCAGCTCCTCCCAAAGTCTGCCTGCTGGCAGGAGACCATTGGCCCAGTCCAGCCTTCCACTGCAGTCCATTGCTGGACACCTTTCACCATCTGATTGGAGAAACCTCTCTGGAGGGTGCAGTGTCCTTGGCGGTCTCCTGCTGACTGCCTGTCCCATGAGAGATGTGAAATGGTTGTCAGGTAAGTCCCCTCAGAGACAAGGCTACCTCCTCGTTGACTCCTGCAAGTGGCACATGTGCAACCCCTCCTCCACGTGCCTCTGACAATCAGCGTTGAGACAAATCAAAACTAAATTGGCTCCCCACAGTATCCCAAACTTTCCCAAGTCGTGGAAGAAAGTTTCTCTTTTGATAACTCCCTAGGCCCCACAATTAACTTACCTCAGTACTGCTCACAGAGTGTAAATCTGTGACCACTGATGCCTTTAGTGCCCTGGACAATTCCCAGACATTAAACCTCTCTTACAGATGATAATATAAAGAAATATATGGCTTTTGATTTTTTCCCAGCTGATTTAACACTAGATTTATTCCCAAAACTTTGATTTATTCCAAAACTTGGAATTTATTCCAAACACTAGATTTATTCCAAAACTTCTCAAAACTTTAAGAAAATTATTATTTGATCCTACCCATTTCAAATACTTGGGAATTTGAATACCTCTGCCCATCCCTATCCATAATTTTGGCTCTTTGCTCACTGGGCTAATGGATAAACAATATCAGGAACAGAAAACCTTCTCCAGTTCTCTTTAAATGTATCCCAAGGCCTTCCTCTGAAGGTCTTATTCAGCTGCATAAACAAGAAGGGAATTATTTGAAGTTTATCCACTCCAGAGCACTGATTCTGTCCCCAGAACAGGGTTTTCACGTCATTGTTTCTGTCCTAAAGTAATTTGTGTTCTAGAGTGAGCAACAATTTCTTGTTTTTACCTCTGCAAGAGGAGTTTGTTCAATAAGAAGGGAGATTTTGTGACCGGCTTAATTATACTGAGGAAAAAACTCCTCCCTGTGTTGTCTTAGGCTTTAGCCCATAACTTTTAGCATGCTGTCACTCACACTTCAGCTATAATAAAATATTGGAAATAATAATAATAAAATACTAAAAGGTTGGGAAAAGCCTCCAGGATCATCAAGTCCAACCTTTGAAGTTACCTGAAGTCACTCCTGCCACAATGCGTGGCTGTATTGGGACTCTTCAGGCATGGGAGAAGGCAAGAATGCCTTGGACTCAACATGGCTTTCAAAATTACCTCCTTTTTAATTAAAAAAGGTTCTTCTGTAAGGTCTTCTAAAATGAAAGAGTTTCATTAAAAATAAAAACAAAACAACACTTTATTCCTTTTGCTCAAACTCTACCTAACAAATTATTTCCAACACTTCTTTCACCATGAGCTTCCTGTTTGGAATGACTTAGCTATTGGGAACAGGAAAAACTAGGTGTCTCTCTTTTTGTATAAATACATACCCAAAGTGCAGGTAACATGGAAACTACTGTCTTAATAATTGCAGTATCAATTTCTTCCTCCCCAAATAATTAATTATTGAAAGACCCTCCTTACCTTGTGCTACAACGGAGCAGGGCTTTGTTTCCTCTTGGAAATCACTGATTTGGTTAAGACTTTTAATCTTAAAACCTGCTAAATTGTGATAACAATTAGGTTGATTTCCTTCCCTCTGCAAGTGCTATACAAAACCCCATCAATCAAGGTGTATCTAATTATGAAACTAAGTTAGGAGGTGTTTGAACAAGATGGCTCAGGTTCTCAAGGGACCCGAGAATTGAATTGGT
>VWZW01004295.1:180316-198551 GCA_013397115.1 Edolisoma coerulescens | reverse complement strand
CCCCAGAGCTTGTGGTGCAGTTACTTTTTATGCCCCCAGCTCCTCCCAAAGTCTGCCTGCTGGCAGGAGACCATTGGCCCAGTCCAGCCTTCCACTGCAGTCCATTGCTGGACACCTTTCACCATCTGATTGGAGAAACCTCTCTGGAGGGTGCAGTGTCCTTGGCGGTCTCCTGCTGACTGCCTGTCCCATGAGAGATGTGAAATGGTTGTCAGGTAAGTCCCCTCAGAGACAAGGCTACCTCCTCGTTGACTCCTGCAAGTGGCACATGTGCAACCCCTCCTCCACGTGCCTCTGACAATCAGTGTTGAGACAAATCAAAACTAAATTGGCTCCTCACAGTATCCCAAACTTTCCCAAGTCGTGGAAGAAAGTTTCTCTTTTGATAACTCCCTAGGCCCCACAATTAACTTACCTCAGTACTGCTCACAGAGTGTAAATCTGTGACCACTGATGCCTTTAGTGCCCTGGACAATTCCCAGACATTAAACCTCTCTTACAGATGATAATATAAAGAAATATATGGCTTTTGATTTTTTCCCAGCTGATTTAACACTAGATTTATTCCCAAAACTTTGATTTATTCCAAAACTTGGAATTTATTCCAAACACTAGATTTATTCCAAAACTTCTCAAAACTTTGAGAAAATTATTATTTGATCCTACCCATTTCAAATACTTGGGAATTTGAATACCTCTGCCCATCCCTATCCATAATTTTGGCTCTTTGCTCACTGGGCTAATGGATAAACAATATCAGGAACAGAAAACCTTCTCCAGTTCTCTTTAAATGTATCCCAAGGCCTTCCTCTGAAGGTCTTATTCAGCTGCATAAACAAGAAGGGAATTATTTGAAGTTTATCCACTCCAGAGCACTGATTCTGTCCCCAGAACAGGGTTTTCACGTCATTGTTTCTGTCCTAAAGTAATTTGTGTTCTAGAGTGAGCAACAATTTCTTGTTTTTACCTCTGCAAGAGGAGTTTGTTCAATAAGAAGGGAGATTTTGTGACCGGCTTAATTATACTGAGGAAAAAACTCCTCCCTGTGTTGTCTTAGGCTTTAGCCCATAACTTTTAGCATGCTGTCACTCACACTTCAGCTATAATAAAATATTGGAAATAATAATAATAAAATACTAAAAGGTTGGGAAAAGCCTCCAGGATCATCAAGTCCAACCTTTGAAGTTACCTGAAGTCACTCCTGCCACAATGCGTGGCTGTATTGGGACTCTTCAGGCATGGGAGAAGGCAAGAATGCCTTGGACTCAACATGGCTTTCAAAATTACCTCCTTTTTAATTAAAAAAGGTTCTTCTGTAAGGTCTTCTAAAATGAAAGAGTTTCATTAAAAATAAAAACAAAACAACACTTTATTCCTTTTGCTCAAACTCTACCTAACAAATTATTTCCAACACTTCTTTCACCATGAGCTTCCTGTTTGGAATGACTTAGCTATTGGGAACAGGAAAAACTAGGTGTCTCTCTTTTTGTATAAATACATACCCAAAGTGCAGGTAACATGGAAACTACTGTCTTAATAATTGCAGTATCAATTTCTTCCTCCCCAAATAATTAATTATTGAAAGACCCTCCTTACCTTGTGCTACAACGGAGCAGGGCTTTGTTTCCTCTTGGAAATCACTGATTTGGTTAAGACTTTTAATCTTAAAACCTGCTAAATTGTGATAACAATTAGGTTGATTTCCTTCCCTCTGCAAGTGCTATACAAAACCCCATCAATCAAGGTGTATCTAATTATGAAACTAAGTTAGGAGGTGTTTGAACAAGATGGCTCAGGTTCTCAAGGGACCCGAGAATTGAATTGGTACTCAAGACATATCAAATTAGTTAATGATTTGGGGACCTTTATTCTGCAAGAGCATGGAAATTAAAAAAGAATAATGAAATTCATTAAAGCTTGGGAACATGCAGAAAGGAGGACATTTGGGCCTCGCTGCACGTGAAGTTTAGGACCTGCTTTATCTTGGTAGAATGACAAGTGGTGGTGAGGGGAGCACTCCTGATTTCACAATTCACCTTCCAGGTGACCACAGCATTGCTCATCTAATTAATTATCAAACACAACTCAGCTCTGAACTATTTCAAGCACTCACAAACAACCATGGCTTGGAGCTGGGGGGTGGGGGGGCTTTTCCTCCTTTTTAGAGGATGAAGAAATGCAAATCCAGGAAGATCCCCTGCCTTTGGGAACAGGGAGAGCCTGTCAGGGTACATGAGTAGTGTTGGTACCTGCCCTGACAGCAGCTGCAGGACACCACACCTGAGGAGAAGCTGATTTCAGCCAGATGGTTCCAAACAGGGCTGGTGCTAATCTTGCATTCCTCACTGCTGTATTAAGTTTCTGGCTTATAAATTGAGATCACCCTGTGTGTTCATTTTCTGGCAGTGAGCACTCCGAGTCTGCACAGCCCCTCCGTGATCAGCACATGGAAAGCAGAGACATTCCTGGCATTAAGGAGCAAAGAGCACAACACCTTTGAACAGGGGTGGAAATCTCTGCATATATTCAGCTTCCAGTGACAGGGAGTTTGGTGGAACATTTTACCTACCACTCTGGACTGAGTCCATTTAAAATACCAAATTATCTCCCAATTCCTAATTAATTCCTTCCGTTTGGGAATCTTTTGCCTGATCAGCACCTACTTTAGCAATACAGAATCATGGAATCCCAGAATGGATTGGGTTGGAAAGGACCTCAAAGCCCATCCAGTGCCACCCCCTGCCATGGGCAGGGACACCTTCCACTGTCCCAGGTTGCTCCAAGCCCCAATGTCCAGCCTGGCCCTGGACACTTCCAGGGATCCAGGGGCAGCCACAGCTTCTCTGGGCACCCTGTGCCAGGGCCTGCCCACCCTCACAGGGAACAATTCCTTCCCAATATCCATCTAACCCAGCCCTCTGGCAGCGTAAAGCCATTCCCCCTTGTCCTGTCACTCTTGTGCTATTCTTGAATTTTGGTATCACAAAAATGGATAAAAGAAAGGATGTCCTATTACTGGTGCTTTTTTTTTTTTTTTAGTAGAAAATATCTGAAGTTTAGTCAGAATTCGGAAGTTTCTTTTAGATGAGGAAAAAGCAATCAGGTAAAAAAATTCCTTGGTTAGTCCTACCTGCTGTAATGGAGTGGTGCAGTAACTCTGTTGGTATCACTTGATACAGTTCCTCTGAGTAAAGTAGAACAATTCCAAAGTACAGGAGTTTTAGAATTTGGCCTGTTGTGACTAAGTATTTTGGGCTTAAAACTGTGCTTTTACTTGTTTTCCTTCAGCAGAATCCTGAAATGTTGAAAAAATCCCCATTTCAGAGGCAGATTCTTCCAGCCTTGCAAATCAAAATCAGATTTCAAACAGTACCAACCACATTCCTCTTTCTTAGGTCCTTCAGAAGAGTTTTCATAATAATCATCTTGTAAATGACATATTTACAAATCTACTGAGCTTAAAGCTGAAGGTTCAGGAGGGTTTTGAGGGGATCTTGGGGTTACCCTGAAAAGCCCAGACAGATTTGAGAGAATTAAAGGACATGGTATAACACAAATTTCACTTGTGGGGATCCTTCACTTCAGTCAGACACATTTGCAATCCACGGTTGCCAAGGGTCATCACCAGATTTATTTCCCAATAATTTTTCTTTGGAGAATTAAAGGCAATTATTTAAGTGCCTTTTAGGAAGATATTTATCCCAGGTATTTCATAAACAGAGATTTAGGGCATGAGCAAGGAGCTGCTCACACAACAAAACAGGCACTGCTTGAAAAATAAGGATTGGAGAGGCAGCAAAAAATAACCAGGCTAATTAAATCTGCTAAAAACCAGGAGAACACAGGAGAAAATTCATGCAGCCAACAGAATTGACCTGCACACAGGGTTTTTAAGATTGATGAGGTATTTGTTGAGAGTGGCTTGAATGGTTTTAGCCAAAGCAAGGAGTTTGGGGGTTGTGGCAGCTTCAGTTTTAAACATCTGCTATTTCCTTAATTAAATATGTTTAAGAAAATTATTACAAAAGTCCATTTCTAGTAGCTTTGGAACTCACCCAGAAAGAGCCTGCTGAGTAAACATGCTGTTAATCTATAATAGCTGAAAAGTGCATTTTGGTCCCCAAGCATGCTGTCATCCACCACCTTGCCTTACTGAGGAAAACTTACTTAGGTCTGGCTTGAAAATCCCCTTTCAACCTCAGACCTGGTGCAAGGGTGGCAAAGATGCACCTGATACCATCAAGGGATCAGCAACAAAATTAATTGAGATCATTCCCCTAGGAGTGTGGGTCAGATTCCACTGCATTATTTGTTCTTAATTTATCCAAATGCTTTAACTCCCTGGGTGCACAAAGATGATGGCTTGACCTGTTCTGTCCCCTCACACTGTGCTGTCCCAGTTGTTTCCTTACAGAATCATTAAGGTTGGAGAGACCTCCAAGGTCATCAAATCCAGCCTTTAACTGAATTTCCCTGTGCTACATCTGCTCATTTTTTTTTAACACTTCCAAGGATGGAGACTCCACCACCTCCCTGGGCAGCTCTTTCCAATGCCTGACAGTCTTTCTGTGGAGAAATATTTTCCCAATATTTGACCTGAACATCCCCTGGTGCAATTTGTGGCCATTTCACCTTATCCTGTCCCTTGTTCCCTGGGAACAGCGCCCGATCCCCACCTGGCTGCACCCCCTGGCAGGGAGTTGTGGAGAGGGATCCAAGACTTCCCTGAGCCTCCTTTTCTCCAGGCTGAACTCCCTTCGTACTCCCAGCCACTCCTCAGAGGATTTAGGTTCCAGACCCTTCCCAGCTTTGTTGCCCTGTTTAATGCCATTTTCTAATTTCATGGATTCTTTTTTCCCTTTTCTCAGGATGACAAGAAGTATCCTGGTTAGGATGGTGTTGGCAGCACTAAGCTGCATTAAGATGTTAAATTGTCAAAATTCTGCCATCTTCTCTTCTCTGTATCTATTTTTGCTCAATGCTTGTATAAGGTGTTCTTTTTTCCCTACGAAAAACCCAAAACCCAGCATTGTGTTCAAAAATCCTGCAAGGAAGAGAGGCTTGGGAAAGCACAGAACCACCACAGCCACTGGGAGTTACTCCACTTTCTTTGAGTAAAGAGCTTGAGGACAGAGATATATTTTTCCCTGGCATTAGTCAGACCCCTCAAACAAAAATTTCAATAAGAAGAAACTCTGTCTTTTCCCCACTTTTTGATACTTTGTTATTTCTTTCTGTGGAGATAAATCATGCATGAGAAAAAAAGTTGAATTCCATTACAGTAACTGAGACTAAAGGGATAAAGATACCTCACATTTGTTCTTATCTTTAATAGTCTCTTTAGCCTACAGGGATATAATATTTGGATAATATTTGTAGTTTTGAGATAACTCATTCTGGGGCTTGGAGGAATTTTGAAGAGATTCTTATTGTACATGAGTAGAAACTAAAATTGTGCCGTTTTATTAAAAATCCTCTCATTTAATGGTTTTGTAAACTTCTGTATGAAGTGCATTCTGATAAAATGTTCTAATAATGCTGCACTGAACGTCTTTCTTTGTCCCAATTTATTCATATTTATTTGGGGATCAAGCAAATAATTGAGTTTTCTATACTTGTGGAGATTTATTAAATATTCAAGGCCAGGTTGGACAGGGCTTGGAGCCACCTGGGCTAGTAGAAGGTGTCCCTGCCCATGGCAGGGGGTGGCACTGGATGGGCTTTAAGGTACCTTCCAACCCAAACCATTCTGGGATTCTATAATTCACTAACATTTAAAACAGTTTCATACAAAGTATCTTTTTTATAAGCATAATTCCCTTTCATTCCCACACTGACAGCCATCAAGACACAAAGTGAATTTGCACGGTGAAAAGTCTTATTAGTTGAAATATATACAAAATTACATGAATTAAAATATGTATGATAGGTAACAATACATAAATTAAAACAAATTGCATAAAATGCTGCATTTCATAAAATAAATACATGTCTTCACAGGACTCCATGCTCTGGCCCTGGTGCTGCACTGTGAGTCAGGAAGGGAGTGCTGCCAAAGGACAGCCCTGCTGTGGAATTTAGGAATGCAGCTTGTCCTGGGGTGCAGCTCCTGGCAAAGCCTGGAAATGCCCTTCTAGCCAATATTTCACACTGTCAAAGAGAAAAACAAATAATGAATTTTTAAGCACTGTTGCCAAGGCCGGCGACATAATGTTGAGTGCCAGAAAGGCTTAATTTTGTTAATTAATTCTATTTTACACTACTGTGCTAGGCACTGCTTTGTGGGGTAAAGGCTTCTCTAAATTTCATGACTACTGGAAATGGATTCTATCCTAATGGTGTTTTCCTAGGAGGAAAAGATAGGAATATAATGTACTCCTCTTTTATTATTATAAAATAAAGATAGAATTCAGCATCATTATTAGTAGGAGTAATACTACTATCATTATTATTGTTATCATTATTAGTATTATCTAGGCACGTTGCTGTTTGGAATTTGGAACTGAAAAGAACACAGACATTGTTTCTGTATTGGTTCTCCATGAAAACACTTCCATGAAGATACTGGAGGTGAAAAAGAATCTGCTTTTTGAGCTAACTAAAAAGACAGGCTGATGAGTCAGCCTAAAATTGGCAGAACCTTTGAAAAGGGTCTGGGGAGGAAAACCCTTCTTCAGTTTGTTCTGAAAAGCACATTTTGTTTCGTGGCCAATCTCAAAGGGGCAGAATGAGACGGGAAACTGCAATTCCAGAAAAATGAATCAATTTTCATATGCAAATATAAACAATAAAAGATCCCATTTTGCTTCATTTCCTTGGTACTCATCACTGAGAGGTTTTTCCTTCGTTCCTCTCTGTGCACACTCGAAAAGCAGGAAGTTTTGTACTGGGACATCTGACAGATGTGAAGGATTCGGGGCACCCTGAGCTGTTTATAAACATTATTGTATCAAAATTTGTTTTGCCAAGGGCAAACATTACCTCTGGAAAGAATCAGCCTTCATGAGGAGGAAAGCAGTATTTCAGGAACTATCTGCAGAATTTCCATTATCCAGGGGCACATCCCGTGGATCTCCAAGGTTACCTGCTCTCCAAGGCACGTTGCTGAATATGTGCAAGGTTTCCATTTTCCTGACAGGAACAATTACAAATGCCATGCAAGAATAATTTCATACAAAGAACTGAAACAGGCACCGGGAACTCTCTGAGGTGGCACTTACAAATGCTGATGCTAATGCTGCAAAACCGAAAGAGCGACTAGGAATAAACAGATATTTATGGTTCTCTTGAAACTTTACTGGAGGATTTTATAGTGGTGCATGAAATAGGTGCTATTTGACACAGAGGCATGGAATTGTTTAGGCTGGAAAAGCCCTGCAGGATTATGGAGTCCAACATTAACCCAGCACTGCCAAGCCCGCCACTGAACTACATTGCTTAGCACCAGAACCACGGATTTTTTGAACCACTGGGAATGGTGACTGTTGCCCTGGGCAGCCCATTCCAATGCCTGACAGCCCCTTCTGTGAAGAAATTTTTCCAATATCCATGGCACAGCCTGAGGCCATTTTCCCTTGTCCTGTCCCTGTTCCCTGGGAGCAGAGCCCGACCCCCCCTGGCTGCCCCATCCTGACAGGTCCCCCCTGAGCCTCCTTTTCTCCAGGCTGAGCCCCTTTCCCAGCTCCCTCAGCCACTCCTGGTGCTCCAGACCCTTCCCCAGCTCCGTTCCCTTCTCTGGCTCCAGCCCCTCAATATCTTCCTTGTCATGAGGGATCCAGAGCTGCCCCCAGGATCCCAAGTGTGGCCTCACTTGTGCCCAGCACAGGGGGAAATGAATTGTTTTAGTGCCAATATTCATCTTTGGATACAGACTCTCCATCCTGAGTCTTTTCCAGCAGCACCAGCAAGAGCTTCCCGGTGTCCCCTTCAGACTGGCACATGTCACAGCAGCACTTCTTGCTGGAAAGCAAAAGCACATGGACAGGAGCAGCTCCCTTTGATCCCCCAGGATCTGCCAGGCTGAGCAGTCAGTGCACGTTCCCTCTGTGGGATTGGATTCCTGCTCCTTCTGCTGAGTCAGTGTGTGGTGTATAATTCCTAAGGAAGCAATGGGATATGCAGAACACTCAAGTGCTGTGCTAGGCTTCTGGAGGAATATTAAGAAGGTATTTTGAAATATACTTTGAAATACAGCGCTATGAATAAAACATGCTGTTTTTCACCAACCATTTTGTTTCAGCCAGAGGATACCCTGGCATTGTAGATTCATTTTGTAATTTTGCTCTGGACAGCTCCAGGATATTTTGGTGCTTTTTCCACTGCTTTTTCCCCTCAGCCTGTGTGTCTGTGGAGTGAGGGATAGCCAAGCAGAACTCTCCTTTAATAAAGGACAGAACTGGAGCATGGAAGATGGATAGGGCAGTGTTGACATAACTTACCTGAGCCAGCCTGGGCGTGCTCCAAAGGTTACCAGCATTCCAAGCTGGGGTGGAAAAGGAGCACTGAGGGCTGATAAAGGTGTTCCAGCACACGGTCTAAAGACAAGGCTAATGGAACAGCCCCTCCCACCACATAAGACAAGGGGGAATGGCCTTAAGCTGAAGGAGGGAACATTTAGATGGGCTGTTGGGAAGGAATTGTTCCCTGTAAGGGTGCTGAGCCCTGGAACAGGGTGCCCAGAGAAGCTGTGGCTGCCCCTGGATCCCTGGCAGTGTCCAAGGGCAGCTTGGACATTGGGGCTTGGAGCCACCTGGGCTAGTGGAAGGTGTCCCTGCCCATGGTAGGGGGTGGCACTGGATGGGTTTTAAGGTCTCTTCCAACCCAATCCATTCCATGGATCCATGACTTTAGCCTGTTTTCAGTCATGCTGTCCTGCATTTTGTATTCTTTAAGGTTCATCCATTTATATTCCCCCCCACCAACTACTTGGTGCAACAGAATTTTCTCAGGGAAAATGCAATCTCATCAAGAAAGTGATGGCTTTTAGAAGCAGCACAAGTCCACAGGAAGGTTCTGTGGGCTCAGGGTGGTTTGGGAATCACAGAGAGGAGAGAAACTTAACTGCACTGTAGCTGGAAAATGAGAGATCCCATTCCAAGTCTATCCTCATCCTCACTCTGGAGAGGGCCATGAAGCTGCACATAGTGATGATTGCTGATTGAGTCAGAGGTGGAAGTAAACCTTTCTGGATTTAGGGTTTTTTCCCTTTTTTTTTTTTTTTGCTATTATCTCTTCTCTAGCAGCTCTCCTCCCTCATTCACTGCAGGCAAGTGGACAGGACATTCACATTTTCAGTGTTCCTCAATTCTGGGTTTTTTTCTTTTTTGGGGAAGGAGCTTATGTGTGAAGCCTCCCACACATGAGCTACACAAGCTCCCCAAACACAAAGCAGCATTTCTCAAACGTTGTATTAAAATCCCAGCTCTATTCAAAAGGACATAATAGTAACCCTGCCATCTCAGCATAACAAACCAATGCCAGTTTCATTTTGTTAAGAAATCTACATTCCTTGCAGAATGTAGGGGAGGGGAGGGGTCTGAGTCAGCCACTGCGAACTCAAAGCCAGTTTTGAGCTGCAGCATTTTTTAACAACTTAAAGCCTCTCCTGGAGCTTTAAAATTTTTAAACCTCAAAATGATTTCTTCTTTTGCCATTTTACACACCAATATGCATTAATTTCCACATTTAAATGCAGCAGCATAAACTTCATATACGTTGGCATTGTCATTTGGGAGGAAGCTGTCAGGTCAGCTGGGAATGATTTTCCCTTGGGAAATTCACAAACCTCGATTGTTTTTCATGAGTTTGGAAGTCCCTTAGGAGGATTTGTTCATCAGCATTCCCACAAACTGAGGTAAGCTGACTGGGCCACGTCCTGTTCTTGCCCATCTTCTGAAGAATTAACAGATGAGTTAAAATTTCGTAGAAACACAGAATCATTAAAGTTGGAAAAGACCTTCAAGATTCATTAAGTCCAACCATCGGCCCAGCACCACCACCATGTTCACCACTAAACCTTGTCCCCAAGTGCCACATCCAGGGGGCACTTCCAGGGATGATTATTCTTCCACTTCCCTGGACATCTCCTCCCAATTCTTGATAACCCATTTACAGAGGAAAGAGCAGTCAGGGATAGGAGTAGACAGAGAAACTTGAGATTCCTACACAATATCTCTTTTTCCTCCAATTCACCATCTAAATAAAGAGTTTCAATTCTTCTCTGTCCCTTCTCTAGCTCTCACAGGATTGCAAATACAAGATATTCTCCAGTCTCACATTGCCACCCATAAAGCTTCTGCTTTCAGCAAAAACACCACTCAGATAACAAGAACACCAGCCATGTGTTTTCCACAGCCAGACACAGCGTGAGCCTTTTCCAATCCTTCTGGATGTACCCCTTGGACGGGATGGGATCATTTGGGAATTGTTTCTTGCCAATAGCCCCAGTCGTCCTTTAATGTAACCCCCACGAATCCATTCACTGCAGGGGTCTCTGAAGGAGAAGCCAACTGAGTAAATTCCAACATCACCTGTAAAGCTTTATTCTTCTAGCTACAGCAGCAAAAAAGAAAAAATAAAAAGGATATAAAATCAATCAAAAAAAAATATGTTGTTGACCTAACCTTTAGTCCCTCTTCACAGAGCTGCCCAGCTGCTGGCTGTTTACCTGGGAGGGCTCAGGCTGAGCTGCTGCTATTTATGAGAGCCTGGAGTTTCAGTCAATGAGTAGGCAGCAGCTTCCCACCAAACTCCCTCTTGTCTCAAGTTTTGGAAACTAATAGTTTAACATCTTCCTTATTTTTCCCAGGGAGCACCTTGGGATGAATAAACCATTCTAACCCAGGCTGAAGTGAATACCTCCATTTCCAGCAGCCAGACTTCTGAACTCTTTTTTTCCCCAGGAGCATTCCCTGTGCTTCTTTCTGCACTTTCTCTGGTTTAATGCTGTTCGTTCAAGCAGGATTTGAGAGGGTTTGAAATGTAAGTCCAGGAACAAATACCTCCTGCTTGTTTCACAGTTTGGATACAGAGCTTTGACATCTTCATGGAAATTTATTCTGATGACTTAATTAGTTTTGAAATGGGTAGATTTCAGATAAAGGCAGCCCATTGTCGTTACAGGCCAAGAGACATTTTAGTGGTGCAGAAAAGTTTCTAAAGCCTGTCTCACTCATTAATTTGGGATTACTGTATAATTTTAGTGTCTAAGTACAGCAAGCAATCCACTGATTTGCCAGATACTGAGAGAGCACTGCTTTTGCAAAAATCTGATCTGGGGGTCTTCCATGAAAGGAACAAAAAAGCCAGTAGAAAAAAATCTATTTGTTAAATGCCTAGAGGTGTTCCCAAAGACGGCATTTCAGAACATTCTCTTGTTTCCACTGGCACCCTGAAGGATTGTTTTGATGACCCTGGCAAGGATATTAATCATGTATGGGTGATACTGTACAGAGGAAGGATCTGCTGCAGCTGCAGTAAATAATTCCTCTTCCTTTCCTTTTCTTTTTACATTTTGAATGGCTTTTTTTTCAAAATGTACCACATCAGCTCATTGTTCCACAGAAAGTCTCAGTGGAGAGGATGTGGAGCTGGTGGAGAGAGTCCAGAGGAGGCACCAGGATGATCAGAGGGATGGAGCAGCTCTGCTGGGAGGAAAGGCTGGGAGAGCTGGGATTGTTCAGCCTGGAGAGGAGAAAATTTGGAGTGACCTCATTGTGGCCTCCCAGGACCTGAGGGGAAGCTACAGAAAACATGGAGAGAGGCTGTTTACAAGGGCCTGGCAAGGGGGAGTGGCTTCAAACCAACAGGGAGTAGGTTTAGGTGCGATTTTGGGAAGAAATACTTCCCTGGGAGGGTGGTGATGCCCTGGCACAGGGTGCCCAGAGAAGCTGTGGCTGCCCCTGGATCCCTGGAAGTGTCCAAGGCCAGGCTGGATGGGGCTTGGAGCAACCTGGGACGGTGGAAGGTGTCCCTGCCCATGGCAGGGGGTGAGCTCTGAGGTCCCTTCCAACCCAAACCAATCTGGGATTCTAGGATTATTAAATGCAATGTATTTCCTGTTAAACCTACAATTTTTCAGGGATTAATGGGCTGTCCTGTGTTTTTCCTGGACACTCCTATACACTGATGAGCATTTAGAAAATTTGTCATAGGACAGTGTATTTTAGGCACAGATTTTTTCCTCAGTCTTTATGTTCAAGAATCCACTGTGCCTTGAGGATCCCTCAAGTTTGTTGCTGCCCTCAGCACCCAGAAATGCAGGACACATTCCCTGACAGGGAGTGGATCTCATACATTCATGGAATAGTCAGTTAATGTATTTTGGATATCTTGCACTGACCCACAGGTGCAGTGAGATTTTTCTTTAATAATGTAAATCCTATTTGTTCCAGCCAGGCAGAAATAAAAAAATCCATATTTAGTGTTCTGTTTTGTTTAGAAAAAGAGGCTGAAGGTTCCTAAACCTTTCAGAGCTATCACAGGCCAGCATTTTGTAGTGCTCTGGGACTTTGTTATGTCCCCCCAAATTTGGTCTCTTTAACCCTGAGTTTTACAGGTAGGGGATTAAGCCTTATTTCTAATGAAAATTCAGATAAATGCCAACTATATTTTTCTCCTTAAATAGGGAAAAGATTTTAGCACATGTAAAACACTGTCATGTTTTTCTACTTCACCATCTGCAGGATTCTCACAGTCCACGAAAAGCTAATAAAGACCAAAACCAGCAAAATGGTCTGCTCTGATATCTGATATTTTGTAAAGATTAAACCTTCTCTCAGAGTGGGTCCAAGCAATGTTTTGGCTCCAACATTAATTTCTTACAAGTTATTATGAGCATTATTTCTTCACTAGTGCGAGCCAGTGTTTGATACCTGCCCTGCCTTCAGATATTAAAAACCATCTTGCTTGTCACTATCTGTGTTCTTATCTGAAACTGCAGCTGCTCATTTCCTGCCCCTGACCCTCAGCCCGACAGGAGCTGGATGTGCATTATCAGGGTCTCTCTCCTGGAAGGTTTGCAGGCCATGGCAAGGCCCCAGCCAGATGGAAAAGGGAGCAAGAATCAGATGAAACCCCCCTCGAGACTGATCCAAAAATTGGAGTCTAATCACACTGCAGTGATAGATCTGAATTAGGATAGATCTGAAAAGAGTCAGGAACAACTCTTTTCCTTGGACCTGCTAATCAATTGCAAGAGCATTCAGCATTCACTGTAATATCACCCTGCTGAAAGGAACGGGAGGAGAAGAAAAAAAAAAGGATTTCACGGTTTGCACTCAAATCACATCTTGAAAAAAAGCAATGATTTCATCTTTGGAGATAAAAGCTTTGACTTGAGAGTTCCAGTGTAGAAAACACCATGAAAGCAGCACTTCACAAGGCACTACAAGCCAGACCAATCTGACTGAGAAGCCGAGCAAGTGAGGAGACATTATCTACAATTGGGGCCCCAGTTATTTGTGTCGTCCCATTTAATTTATGGGCAGAGCTGTGCTGACCCCCCAGCTGTGACACCCAAGCCAAATCCCACATTTCACCTGCACCTTGCCCCAGGCCTAACAGCCTTTCTCATGTGTACTGCCTGCCAACCCAGCCAGCTCCTCAGACCCACACTAACCAAAGAGCAGCCACCATGATCCCCAAGAAACAGGAATTCCATTCTCTACAGGTTTAAAATTCACATGTGGAACCCTCTCTGACCCGGTGTTTCACAGTAAAATAAACGTCACGCATTTCCTGCTGTCCTTGCTGTGAGAGAAGGCAGCCCTGTTTTCCATGAGCCCTTTGGGATGGCTTGGGAAGCGTGTGTGTTTAAACCATAGAACCCAAATCCGTGCTCTGTGCAGCCATGCTGGCTGTTAGACAATTACACCAGGAAATGGTTTTTAATTTAACAGCCTGTCTCTTGCAGATAAGCACTGTAATCATGGTGCAAGAAAATAACAACCAAACCCCAAACAAAACCCAACAACCCTGAAAGGCAGAAAAAGAAGTGCAGTTAAGAGCCACAATTAAGAGTTTGAACTTCGTTTTAAATGTTATACTTTGTCTGTAGGATGTTTTTATCAGGATTAGGAGGGATGAGACATGCTGTCTGTTCCCCTGCAAGAAATGCCACAGAAGAGAGTGGGGAGTTGTGAACAAACCCCAAATGATGTCACTTTATCCTATTTAGATTCCTAAAGTGCTCAGCCCAGTAAGATGTCTGGTACAGCATAAAGTAAAATCCTCGGTTCCATGAGGTGAGTTCAGGGGCCACCATTCAGAGTTTGACACATTTATCTCTGACAACAGCAGGAAAAAGCAACAGAAAACCTGTGAAAGCCTCTGGAAAAACGATGGAGCTTGAGGCCTGTATTGGAGCAGTCATGAAATGGGTTGTAGATGAGTCATGGCACAGTGCAAGAAGATTTAGGGAGATAAAGTGAAGTTTCCATGCAGCGGACAAGGTCATGCAGCCTTTTCAGTGTCTTTAACCCATTGTTAATACAATTGTGTGATTTTTGAACAGGTACTTTCACTCCAGGATGCAATTTCCAGAATTACCTTGCTTTTCACTTGGGAAATACAGTGATAACTTTAAATAAGGATAAAGATGGGAAAACTGAGAATATTTCTCACCTTTCCTTCTCTCCTTCCTTTCCAACCTAAAGATCTGCAATCCACAAAATAACAGGAACATCTGGTGCATGTGAACACCTTCACAGCACCAGGATTTGTAAGAGAGGCAGTCAGAGACATCTGCTATTCCATGCTGCCTGCTCACATGACCTGCCAGCCTCAGCAGTTTTTTCCAGAGGTAGCATTTTTTCCTCTCTAGGATTGTGTGGGTCTCTGCTCCACGCAAGTGCTGCACATCTGTTGGCAAACCAAAGCAGAAGGGCTCTGTGGAAGCAGGGATTTAAATACTGGTATTTTTGGAAATAGAGGAAAAGAGCACAAACAGGTTTCCAAAACAAAGCCTTCACAGGCCTCTTAAAGGGGGTAATTGGAAGAGAGAGAGGGTTTTATCATCATGTCCCTCTAAATTTCACCAAAATTCCTGTAAAGCAGTGTTGAGACTAATGACTCAAATGTATAAACCTAATTCCCCCTCAGGAAAACCCATTTCATAAAAAACAACAAGCACTTAAAAAAAATAAATTAAAGAATCACTGCATGAATTTCCATGTACAATCCATGTTAAAAAAAGCCTTAATTGTACCTACAATACAATAGCTCCCTAAAAACCTGTGCTGTGTTGACCCTGGACAGCTGCTGAGCCTTTACCCAGCCACTGTCTCATTCCCCCTCAAAAAAAAAAGGCTAAAAAGGGTTGGGTTAAAGACAGGGACATCACTTGCTAATTATCTTCATGGGAAAAACAGGCTTGACTTGGGGAAAATTATTTTAATTGATTGCCAATGAAATTACCTTTGGGAAGTGAGAAGCAAAGATAAACTAAAACACCTTTCTCCTAAAGCAACTTTTCCCAGGCTCAGCTTCATTCTCAAATCCTCCTTCTCCTCCCCAACCCCAATGTCAATTTTAGGCCACTGGGCTTCAGAAAGCAAAACCTTTTTAAATTGTGAAAGCCATACCAGTGGAACTCCCTCTCTATGAATTAAAGTTGATCCAAATCATTTTGTAGGTTTAGATTACGGGGATTTTCATTTTCCCCAATCCCTTCCTTCCCACAGGCATGAGAATCAGTGTAAGATTCCAAAATATCCCTGGCAATCCTGCCTTGCTCAAATATGAAATACTGGTTGTGCGCGGCCTTCCATCAAACCCGACGTTTCCCTGAGCGAACGCTGCGTTTCCTGCACGGAGGCAGAGCCAAGCAGGAAGAGAATCCCACGGAAAATTACAGCTGTGAGGCTTCCTCAAGCTGTTAGGGATAAACCAGGCCTGGTTTAATTTCAGCTCTGGGGGCCGGCTGGGTGCGCGGCCTGGTGCCGCTGTTTGTTTTGCCGCGGTGCCGGAACGCGCGGCATTTCCAGCGCCAGGGAGGCTCTGGGCAGCCAGAGCTTGGATTCAGAGCAGCCTGGAACCATCCCTGGCTCACAATTCCCCCCTCCACGCTGCTGCCCACTGCGAGCTCACACACGGCCCCGGCTCTCCCCTCCCTCAACCAACTCAGCCCCGAGTGTGTCTGGCTGCAGCCAGCAGATAAGGAGAGGAAAAAACCAGGAGGCTCTCGAAGGATGAGACTGGATGGGAAAATGCCCAAGGAGAAAATGTGTTATATTTCCAGTCCAGTTTGTCAGCACTTCCTGCGTGGAGAAGGATGCCTCCTGCCAAATTATGTCACTTTATCATATTTAGATTATTAAAGTGCTCAGCCCAGTAAGATGTCCGAGACAAAGTTCCATTTTCTTGAAGAGACTGAAGACTTGGAATGCTTTGATTGCCTCTGAAGTCGTCAGGATAAATTTTGATGTGTTTCTAAGAAAACTGCCATAGAAAACATCTTCTTAGCCCACTGTTAAGCTGAGGCTTTCGTCCTTGGCCTGTCCTTAGCCACCTCACAGGGATTTTTTGTGCTTTGCTGATCCTGTCCCGCAGATTTGGATTCCCAGCTCTGCCCTGGCCCTGCCCCAACACCATGAGGTCATTCCTTGATGTCACTGCCAGGAGACCTCCTTGCTCCCCTCCCTGGGTGTTGCAGGATGGTGGCCCTGGCTGGGAAGGGCACTGCCAGCCCCGCTGGCATCCCTGGCTCACTTTGCCTCACACAGCAGCCAGCTCTCACTGCTCCCTGCCATGGCATTTCCCAAAATCCACGGGCTGTATCCTCACATCATCTTCACTTTAAAAGTGGGAGACAGGTACCAAGAGACACAGGGAATTTACTCCCATTGAAATCCCCAATATTGGCCATACTGGTCAAGTTTCCCATCTCTAAAATTTATTTTCTGGTTCTACTTAAGCCATTTCTCTGCAAACTGGCCTGGAAAAAGAAATCTCTCATTCTNTATAATATAATATAATACAATATATTAATATAATAACAATTCCTGTGTACGACCATTACCTGACATGGTAAAATTGCTGTAACAGTACAGTCCCATTGAAATAATTATTTCCATGTAAAGCCATTAATCCCAGAACAGTTTGGCTCGGAAGGGACCTTAAAGCCCATCCAGTGCCACCCCTGCCATGGGCAGGGACACCTTCCACTAGCCCAGGCTGCTCCAGGCCCTCTCCAGCCTGGCCTTGGACACTTCCAGAGATGGGATTCTTGTGTGCTGACGTCCTCAGATGAGGTGATTACAAACCTCCTGAGCTTTCCTGGGGCACATTTGCTGTCTGCTTCCTGGGAAGTCACACTGGGAGCAAGATGGGCCCCAGGCTGAGAGGAATGGGACAGAGCTTCTGCATTTAAGCTCCTGCCTTAGTAAAGCAAAGTATATTGACTTTGTGTTTTAGTGAAGGGTTGCTCTGTTTGCAAAACTCTTACACACAGCCTGGGCTCTGCTAAACCAATTTTTTTCAGCCAGATCTACCTGTTTGTGCTCAGCTGTACACACCGGGGTCAATCCTTCAGCACACGGTTCTGGTGCTCCTGAGACAAATTAACTGAGCATGTGGCAGCTGCTCACCCCAGTCTAGACCAAATAAAAATGCTTAGATCAGGATGAAAATCTTGGCTGATAGTGGAATACCAGCAATACCAGCAGATTTGAGGCTCAGCTAGAGGTTTATATGTTTTTAAATAAACAACAAAAATGAAAAAAATAAAGTAAGGATATGTAGTTTTTGTTACCTGTTGTCTCATGGGCAGCTGAAGTTGATATTACCTGTCATAAATCACCTGGTGGCCGAGTCACTTTGCCATAGGGCTCATCTGAAAGGAAGGCTGGCAAAGTATTTAGTTATTTTTTTTCCTGTGATTGGGGAAAATTGTTACTCTTTCTTTTCCAAGCGTGTCTTGCTGACAGAAGCTCGTGTGGCCCTGCCTGAGCCAGAGCCTGGTGCTGCTCCACACATCCATCAGCCCAGGGTGGGTTGGGAGGGATGCTAAGGGAGCTGGATAAATGGAAAAGCCACTACTGGAGCTGCTGGCAGCTGTGACACTGACCCCTCGCTGCCCTGTGCTGCTGGCAGGGAGGTTGGACGTGTGTGCTGTGCTGCAGCAGCAGAACCATGGAATACCCCGAGCTGGAAGGGACCCACCAGGATCATCCAGTCCAGCCCCTGGCCCTGCACAGACACCCCAACAATCCCACCCTGGGCATCCCTGGCAGCGCTG
>VWZW01004295.1:6785-179038 GCA_013397115.1 Edolisoma coerulescens | reverse complement strand
CAGCTCCAGCCATTCCCTGGGGTGAACAACGCATGGCAAACCATGCCAGGTTGTTTCTGGAATACGCTGAGCCAGCAAACAGCCATTATGGGACATGAACAAAAATTGGATACAGTGCCAAAGTATTTTTGCTTGGTTTTAAATGCTTTCAGTGATCATTTATGGGCAGGTGCTCGTGCCTGCCACACTGACTTCCAAGCAATATTGACTGCAGCAGTGGCCAGGGAAAGGCACCTGAGCTGGAAGCAAAGCCACCCTCAGGTGGTTTTCTCATTTCTTATTACCTGCTTTTTAACTCGTTTGTGACCCCAGTGCCAAAAGCTATGAGAAACAAAGCTAAACTGTGGAACAAATAAAGAAATCTGTAAACTCTCCAAGCTTATGAGTGTCCTCTTCTAGTCCTCACAATGTGTCTTACATCCATGCTTGCTGCACTCGCACAAAGCACTTTCCTCTCTAATCCCCTGCTCTTCCCTTTAGCTACTGCAGGATTCTTGTTCGGTGTCTCCTTGGGGAATTGTCAGGTTTCACTTTCCTTCCATGCCTTTATCCATTGCTCGCAAGGAGCTTCTTTGCTGCAAAGATTATTTTTTTAATAAATATAAAAATGCCTGCAAATCCCACGCCAGCCTGTCACATCCATAACGCTGTCACAGATGTCACGAGGTCACTGTGGGTTTTATTTACAAGGGTGTGTTGTGATAGGACAAAAGGAAATGCTTCAAACTGAAAGAGAGGAGGTTTAGACTGGATACTGGGAAGGAATTGTTCCCTGTGAGGGTGCTGAGGCCCTGGCACTGCCCAGAGAAGCTGTGGCTGCCCCTGGATCCCTGGAAGTGTCCAAGGCCAGGCTGGATGGGGCTTGGAGCAGCCTGGGCTGGTGGAAGGTTTCCTGAGCTCTTCTGCTGCAGCTCCTCCACAATCCCAGGGGAAGAAGTTGTATCTGGGGCTGGATTAATCCCACAGTTCTGGGGACAATCTCCCGTGAAAGGGAATTATGTCAATTATACTAATTGCCAGCTGCAGCAATTAGAAGCCCTCAGAAGTTAGTGATAGTCCAAACCATAAATCTGAATTATGTCCTTTCCCTTGAACATTAAGGATGCCAGCCCCTCTCAGGGCTCTGTGTGAGCTAACAGGGATTAATTGCTGCACAAAAATGACAGCAGGACAAGGCCCATAAACTTCAGTACATATCCCAAAAAAACTAAAGAGAATCAATAAAATCCAGAGCAACAAATCATTCCTCCACTCACAAACAGAACCCACAAAATAAACAGGAATACAGGCAGGACATGTTTTATTCCATCAAGATTTAATTGCACCATTACTTTGGCCCTTTATGGGCCAAGATAATAATCTTTTTAGGTGCTTATGGCAGGTAGAATCAATCATTAATTTATAATATGTGCTTTGTAACCTGCTTCTCTTTTCTTAACTATCAGTTCCCTGAATTACTCCACAATGTTAAATCCATAAATATTATATTGCATCTCCTCAGGGTGCCAGGGATATTCTCAGGCTGTTAATCAAGCTGCCTCATTTCTTGATTTTATTCGTCCATTAATTGTTTGTTTGGCATTAGGATGAGGGGTTTGGAGATCAGCAGGTGACACTGGTGGCAGCAGCAACGCCTGCTGAACACACGGATCCAAACAGCCTCTCATTTCTGACAGGAGAGAAAACACCTCCTGCTATAATTTTAAACCTTTTAAATGGAAAAATACAGAGTTTTTGGGAGAAGTTTGTTTCTTGTCCTTGAACTTCAGACATTTCCATTAGTACAGTTCTGGTCTCAGGGGGACAGGCAGTGAATTATATTCCCATATTCATGTTCTCTATCCCACTCATGATTTAGGAATCTTAATCCTAACCCCTACCCCAAGCCTGGAATGACATTCCCTGCCTTTGATGATCCCTTCTGCCCTCCTGTGTTCCTTTTCCAGCTCTCTTCCTTTTTTTTACTTTGAGGCAGGGGATCAAAATGCCAAATAATACTTGAAGTGCAGGGACAGTAGAGTTACACACAGTGCAGCAATCACATCTTTTAGGAAGTTTTTCCCCATCTGTTCCTTTCCTAAAAATTCCTAACATTGTTTGATTTTGTCTGTCATTTGTGAACAAATGATGTGAGGATTTCATAAACACACACATTATAACTTCTCATGGAGTAATATTTTGGAGCTCAGCATTGATGCCTGGACTGTTTTTCCTGTGTGCCTCACATAATATTAATAATTTTAATCCTTACTGGATTTCCTCTACTCCCTTGGAGCAGTGCATACATGTCTCAAATACAAGGCAGCTCTATAAAAGCCACCTGGACTATAATATTTTAAATTTACCCATGAAGTCCCTAATTTTTTTTCTTGACTTTAGAGCCAGAAACCTGAGTTTTGGAAGACAGTCATGAGCTGCAAGAGTTAATGTTTAAATCTCCTCCTCACAGGAGCTCCTGCTTTTCTTTCAGCATAACAAACAGCACAGGGAAAAAGTTTCTAAAGTGCAAATTGGAAAAGTTTTTTTTTCCTCAAAGGGACTTCTAGCATTAATATGAAGCCTGTTAATCTATCTCCAACCAGGAGTAGTCACACTTGCCTAAGATCATTCTTCACCAATCACTATTTAAAGACTTTTAAAAACATTGTGGTAAATAGCACAAAACACTTTTTCTTCCCAAACACTTGATTTTCTCTGCTGTAAAACAGCTGTATATTTCCCCAGATACTTCTCTTTCTATTAAGACATTAAAAACACCTTTTAAATGGGCATGAAGTAGTGAATTGCTGATTTTTCACTTTGCTTCATTTCAATAGAGCTTTGAAAGTAATGCCTGGATCAGGTTTGTGTGAAGAACTGAAAGGCTGTGGAAATAACAAAGGTGTCTGGAGAACCAATTAAACCTTCCATGAGGTTATTATGCTGAAAGGAAGTGTTGTTCTGCACTTTTTTTTTTTTTTCTGCAAATTTACAAAAAAAGCCCTGAGGACTGATATTGAAACACCCTAATACCACCTGCTGAGCAACATCAATTGCAAAGCAGAATGTTTTGGGACTGTTTGATATTTAAAGATGGGATGTATTTACCTTTTTCTAACAGGATAAATGTAACACCGTTGATCACTTCAAATTAGAACTGAGTTGCTATTTATACAGGACTGCAAGAGCTACAGGCAAAAAAAACTTTGTGAGACACAAGTTGGGAACCTGAGACTCNACCTTCCCTTCCCAAACCTTCCCTTCCCAAACCTTCCCTTCCCTTCCCTGATGGAAAGCTCCCTGAGGTGCCTGTGCAGCCCCACTGCCTGACCTCTCACAGCTGCTGGAGTGACAAGACACTCTTGCTTCATACTGAATATTACATTTATTTTTTTAATGTGTGGCCTCACGTGTAAAAATATTCATTATATGAAATAGAAAACGACCTTTGTTTTCTCCCTTTAAGGGGGGAACAACCAACCCAAGAGCCAAAACAACCCCTCCCTTCCTCCCTAACACCCCCAGGTTATTGCTGCTTCCAATTTAGATGGGAAAGTTCATCAGCCATATAAAAGTCAGGATGTTATTCAGAACAACAGCTACACCAAAGGGACTCCTTTCGTAGAATCATGGAATGGTTTGGGTGGAAAGGGACCTCAAAGCCCATCCAGTGCCACCTCCTGCCATGGGCAGGGACACCTTCCACTAGCCCAGGTGGCTCCAAGCCCCGTCCAGCCTGACCTTGGGCACTGCCAGGATGAGGAGGCAGCTTGATCTGAAAAGGCAACTGCTGATCCCATTGTAAGCAGCAGAAATAATCACCAGTCTCGTTATAACACAAGGGAATAAATAATCCCAGACATTAATTCCAGCCTCTTCCCCTCAAGCCAGTCAGACCCACTGGGTAGCCTGGCAGGGGCACAGGTTCCTCACATGGAGCACGATCGATGGCTCTGGCAGCTTGCAAAGTTCTGTCCAGTTACCTAAACCAAAATTTTAAAACCAGGTGGAGTGCTGTGCTAGCCCTTCAAAAGTGCAGTTGGATTATTCCCTGCATGGTTGGTGTTACTGGGAGCTTCTGGCTGGTATAATAATATAATAAATAGCTATAATATATATATATACACATACAGGTGATATAGTTTGTATAATCAAGAGGAAATAAACTTAATCAGTTTGATTGTAAATCAGCTGATTGTTTTAACTGAATACTAAGAGATCTGATTTCTACATGCTCATCATCACATGATTTTTGTATTATTTATAATTAATTATTTATTTATAATTTTTATTAAAGATGTGCTAATTCATAAGTTTTTTCCCTCCCTGTAATCACTGTGGGTATGGTAAAGAAAGTGTGGCCGGAGCTGGCAGAACATCACCCCTTGGAGTTCCTGCTGGGCACTGACTGCTTCCCGAGCTGTGTTTCCCTTTCCTTCCTCTTTGTTTATTTGCCAGTGCAGCAGCTCCAGTCTCACTCCTGTTTCCCCTAAATCACATCCTTTTTGATGTCTGCTCATGGTTTTCCTCTCTTTTTTGGCAACATAATTTTTTTTCTGCTTATATTGCTACATTCTCCTAGAGAATACACAAAATGCGTTTAATAACATGTATGAGCACTTAGTGAATGCAGGAACTACAGGACTCAGGGGAGGGATCCTCTTATGTGGTATCATTTCTAGGTAAGGCTGTTTTCTGTAATGCAGCTACAGCTACAAAAATGTAATGACCATGGAGACCCAGACTGGAGAGGTCAAAAACATCTGTTTTCTTATTTTCCTCACCTATCTGTAAACAGTGCAAGGTTTCTCTCCGTTCCCCATCCTCAGGAATTTTAATTTTCCTCAGTGAAGGATCCCCAAAGACCCCCTAAAATATCTATGTGCAGTTAGGTCAGTTCCAGCAATATGTTAGGACTTACAGTAAATGAGAAAGGGGCCCTTGGAGGATCGGAGATATTGAAGTGTTGCCTTTCAGGCTTATTGTAGCCAAATAAAATTCAATAGTTTTCTCTGACTGACTGCTCTTAATCCAGCAGAATGAAAAAGCATCTTATTAGAAGGTATTAGCCCTCTACTGAGCACATGATGCACTGGTTGGGGGATTCTAGCTGAGTAAAAAACTGCTGAACAAACCCTTTATTTAGTTCTCACCTGGTACAGCAACTCTGGAATGTCAAAACTAGCAGAGATATCCCAACCTCCATTCCCACCCTGGAAACCACCAAAGCTGATTTTGTCATGGATTCCTGGTGACTCAGCTCCAACCATCTTCTCCCGTGGGATGGAATTGCTGTTCCCTTGGCTCTTTCAGCCTCCAAGAGAGGGCAAAAAGAGGGGGCCCTTGGACAGGATCCTGCAGCCGTGAGCCCAGAGGCTCAGTAAGTGGCAATGACACTGAAAAACATGGGAAAGAGGTCATCTTTCTTATCATGGAGTCATCAAGGTTGGGAAAGACCTCTTGGATGGAAGCTGTGCAGTCCTGTCCCTAAACTCTCCCACCCCCTTGGGTGGAAGCTGCACAGTCCCATCCCTGCCACCAGCCCATCCTGCCACTTCCCCACAGTGACTTTCGTCCCCTCAGGTTTCACCAGGACAGGAGGTGGATAAAGTTGTTGTCTTCAAAGAACATGAGAGTTATTTCATCCTGAAATCCCCACCAAGTGATTTAAGTCCTGATGTGGCAGCTCTTGGAAAGTGTTTTTTCCACAATAAATGTGTGGGCACAAAGCCAAGCAGCGACTGGACCTCGCCAGCATTTGGAGATGGAAAGAAGCACTCTGGGCTGATGTGGCTCTGGCTAAACCCCATAGAACCCATGGCAAAACTTCCCAAAATAAGGTAGGAAATGACGGCCTCAGTGTGAAAAGCTCAGTGTTGGATGGCTGCAATTATTTTGGATATCAGGTATCTAAATCTGCTCTGACAAACAGCCTTGACCTTCTGACCACACTCACAAGGGGCAGCCCAAACCTGCAGTAACCAGAGACAGCTGAATGCAACAATTCTTTCTGAGCTGAATTGCAGCACAACTTACGAGCGTCCACGAAGAAATGGCACATTGGGTTAAAATTAAAGTGTTCAGCTTGTCTTGCACGTGGCTGCCCCTCAGTTTCAGGCAAACACACAATTAAAATAAAGATGTATTTAAAAGATGTATTTTATTCAGTATATTTGTGGAGCAGGAAAGACTTGTCATAGCAAATTCCCATAATTTGACTTCTCTTACCTCATGATTGCATCTGTTTGAACATAATCTGAGTAGGCTGTGGGTAACCTCCCCACAGCCACAGCTGAGGCAGCTCTTGGTTTGGGTCTGGGCTATTTCTGCAAAGTGCTGCTGATTCTCTGCTAAATCGCTGAATTTTTTGAAAGACCAGAAAATGCAGCACTAATGAAAGCAGATGGTTCACATCAAACATCCAAGATGCCAACGTTTCAGGGGAAAAGAATTCAAAGGAAAAATCCTATACCAATCAACTATGGGATTAGGAAGAAATTAGGAAGGAATTGTTCCCTGTGAGGGTGGGGAGGCCCTGGCACAGGGTGCCCAGAGAAGCTGTGGCTGCCCCTGGATCCCTGGAAGTGTCCAAGACCAGCTTGGACAGGGCTTGGAGCAGCCTGGGCCGGTGGAAGATGTCCCTGCCCATGGCAGGGGGTGGCACTGGATGGGCTTTAGGGTCCCTCCAACCCAAACAACTCAGGATTCTGGCAATCTTTGAATTCCAGTACGAAGAAAATAAGTCCTGGATACACACTGCAAAGCCTAAAAAATTGTTAATATTTTTGGAAGGCTATCAAGAGATTTTCTTTTTGACCGTATGTGATAAAAAGAAATCTATGTCAACCACAAGAAAAAAAAAAAAAGAGAGAAAATAAAAAGAGAAAGTGGTAGAGAAAGGAAAAGAAAGAGAAAGGGGAAAGGAAAAGGAAATTGAAAAAATGAAAAGAAAATGGAAAAAAGGAAAAGGAAATTGAAAAAATGAAAAGAAAATGGAAAAAAGGAAAAGGAGAAAAGGAAAAAAGGAAAAGGAAAAAAGAGATAAAAAAGGAAAGGAAAAAGCCTTGGAATTCTCTTAGCTATAAAAAAAAATCAGGAGGAAAACTGATGTGTGTGATGAAATGGATGCTACTGTTCTCACATTTGGAGGAAAATTCTTTCTAGACCCTGAATCCAGACACATCAGGCCAGATGTCCTGCTGCTGCATTGGATAACTCTCTGCTCTAGGAAGCAATGGAGATGCACTCACTCTCAGAATCCCTTCTAGACAGCTCCAGAAGGAGAATAACACAATTTGCAAACTCCTTACCTGACACTTCCTCACATTCTGGCAGAAGGGCCCAGTTTTCCCTCTCTAACACGATTTAGAAAGGGCGACCAGTAATGAAAGAACACACACAGGCACACACACATCTCTCAAAGTGACAAATCTGTGTCATCCCCCTGCTTTAACAACCATTGATCAGCAGAGAATTCCTTCCTTGGAAGGGCTCCGTCGGCTGGACAAGGTGTCCTTAGGCTGGCACATTCTGTCATGCTTCAAATTAAACTGCAGAGAGACATAAAGACACCTCCTGTGAAAGTGATGTTTGTGTGGCGCCTTCCTCAGCTCAGGGGATGTCCTTGAAAAATTGATTTATCTGTGCAAAGAAACCTCCGTGGCTCACAAGTGTGTGGGGCTGAGATAAGGCCTCGGCACTGGACGGGGCTGACCTGGACATTATCCACTGAACACAAACACAGCCCCGATTCCGCCCTCCTGCACAATTCCCCACCTAAAGGCAGCTTGCAAAGGACAGGAACAACTTTATTCTATCAACATATTCCTCAGTGGACTGAACAGAGGGAGATCCCTGGACTTTATCAATACAGCAGGTTCTGGGCTGTTTATGGCAATGAGCCACCAAGGTTTACATTGGATTTATCATTTCTGTGGCACCAGAATTTTAATATTGCTGAAAACCATATTTCCAAGAACTCAGCAGCTTCTCTGAGCAGTGCAACCCTCCTGTAAACACCTCCCAGGATGCAGCAGTTCCTATGGTGACCAAAAAGGCTGAATTAACTTAAATCATCTGAGAAACTGGTTTATATCTTGAAACACAGACAGCACAGGCACCTAATGAAGCTGTTCTATAGCTTGGGCTGCACAACTTCTCTGTGGCTGCATTTTTGGGAGCTGATAAGGGCTGAGGTCACACAGTGCCTCTCACTCACAGAGGTCTCTCACTGTCACTGACTTTCCCAAGACTTACAGAAATTCAGCATTTTGGGGTCTGTGTCCTGGTGTTACACTTTACCTTTGAGTCTGAAGTGGGATCTTTCACCCAGCACCGTGCTGGGATTTCTTTGCTCTTGGGCTGCAGATTGTGATGACAATTTGGGGTAAAAACCCCTCTTATTTGTGTTGTAAGGAACATTCCTTCCCAAATGTCCTCCCTGTGGGCACACCCAGAAGTGTCCAGAGTCTTTCCCCTTTCAAAACCAACCTTCTCTACCAACACCAGCACCTTAAAAATAAATCAATGCACAACACGTGTTGAAGTGGGAAGTGTTGGTTCTTTCCAGTCAAGCACGAAAGTGGTTGGGTGATTTCAAATTACTTAACAGCACTCTCAGACTCTCATTTCTCCTTTTCAAGATGAGCAAACACAGATTTACAATAACTTGTCATAACATCTCATTCTAATGAGAAGAGAGAAGGATCAGCTGAATACAAACAGAGTTATAACCCAGCTCACCTGAGCGTGGCCTGGAATATAATTCTGTACCTCTTGTGTCAAAGAAGACAAAAATATTGAACATGAAAACGTGTATCTTACTTCCTGGAATGGCACTTACCTTCAAATGTTGTAAACTTTGGAATATACTGAAACTGAATTTAACTCTTGGAAAGCCCCTCCTGCAGCAGAAGCACCAAAGTAGCTGCAAAGTGACTCAAACCTATATTTAAAAATCATTGCAACTGTAATTAAACAAAGGAGTATCCGGGCAAGAGGAAACATCTGCCATGTAGAGAAAATGTTGCACCCTTAAGTACCTTCACTGGAAATTTAGTTTTCCTTCATGGCGCGGGAGCAACCGGAGCTATAAAAGCGTAATTTAGCATGCCAGTAAAAATAAATTGTAATGCATTTATTCCATATCATATTTATTATGAATGGCGCTGCTCAGCAGGGTAGTTAAAAATTAACATCCTATAAGTCACAGAGGGGAAGTTTAGGAGACAAGAGGTGAATGTGTCCTTTGCCAATAGATCTAAATTTTAACAGAAACCAGGCAGGCTGCTGAGATCTGACTTTATTCCACCAGAAACAGCAAAAATTGTGGAAGTGTCAGAGAATTCCAGCTCCTAGGGTTGAAGGCTACACAAACCAAGGTTTTCAATGCATACATTGAGGTTTTGGCTGATCGTAATGAATAAATCTATCCTATGAACTGATCCAGCCAAAGCAGCTCCTGACACAGCCATTGCTGTCTACCCTGAGGAGGATTGAGGTTGTTTTGCACCATCCCAGAGCCCCCAGGGTCAATGGTGACAGGATTTCACCTGGAAGCCCTGTGGAGGTGGAAAGAAATGCAAAATCATGGATGGTGACAGCTTGGGCTGTTAATGATGGGGACAGTGGGAGGCTGAAGAGGAAGCATAAATGAGAAATTCATCCCGTTCCCTCATCTCCATGTCCTGGTGTGCAGCTTCTCAGGTTGCCTCAGGAACCAGCTTCTGTTGGAATTGAGGGAATTCTGAGGGAATTGGGTACAACTCTTTCAGTCAGAAAAGAGATGGGGGGAAGGGGGGTTGGTTGGTTTAGGTTTTGTTGGGGTTGGTTTGGTTTGGGTTTGTTTTGTTTTGTTTTGTTTTGTTTGGGGTTTTTTTTTTGTGGCTGTTGTTTCACCTTCTGGAAACTGGAAAGCACCCCCTGGAATGCTGAATTCTCCAGCTCCAGCACAAGAAAAGACAACTGGGCAGGAGCTCCAGGCTCTTCTGGGGAGGCAGAGTTGTTGTCCAAGGGCTCGCTGAAGAGCCTGGAGCTCTCCCTGCATCCATCCCTCCGTGTGCCAGGGAAATCCCTGGTAAATAGTGACATTCAGGCCAACATGATGCCAACAGGAAATTCTTTCCCAGAATTACATTCAATATCATAATCAGTAGTGTCGTATTTATAGCCCTAGAGTAAAGGAATAAATAAAATAATTAATAGCATTAACAATTATAATTATGATAGTGATAATATTACAATAACAATAAGAATAATAAAATATTTCTAACTCATTTTTACCACCCAATTCCGGTAATTTCACTCCAAATGCAAACTTGTTCCAGCTGGATGTTTGTTTGCAGCAGAACATCAAAGAAAGTGGGGTAGAATTTTTATGGAAAAGATTTTGATTTCTCACGAGAAGAACAAAGTTATCTTAAATCACCTTCTACCACTGTCTCTTCAGGAGGGTGCTGTAGAAAGTATCAATCATTTAAAAGCTGGATTGCTCAGAGCATTTGGTTTCTCATCTTTTCTTCTGACTTCTGGGAAGAAAAAATCCTTAAATTACCTTCTGTTTTTCTGTAGTTCCAGGCAGATCTTTTTGTGCTTTTTTTTCCCCATCTCTGCTTTTATTCATGAGTTGTCACTAAAGTAGGAAAACAAGTAGAAAACAAAGAAAAACAAAACAGGAGATAGCTCAGAGAGCTTGACAGTGAGCTCTGCCCCAAGGCCACCAGTTCAAACCCATCAGAAGTCAGCAGCAGCTCAAGTATCTGAGATTTAATGGTTGTTTGACGACCTCAGTAAAGTGTGGAGCCTGTTGGTTTCTCACAGTGTCACAGCAAGGAAGTCTATGCAGAGAATTTGGAAAGAGCTCTTGCTGGGTAGGTGATGCTTCGGGTCAGTGATGAGGAATGTGTTATGGAGAACAGGTTAGAAAAGTTGGTATTCCTCGGAAAACACACAAAAAACACTGCCTGATGTTAGTGCTCAAAAGCCTGGGGCAGAGCAAGACTCACCCCAGAAGACAAGGAATATGTAGAGAGGGAGGTCAGGAATTAAAATATATTTTAAAAAACCAAACTAAAACACACAAGTCAGACTCCTAAATTGGTTTTTAATTACACTAAAGTTGCTCTACTCCACTATGGCTCTAAATGCCACTAAAAATATGGGGTTAGTGGGAAAGAATCAAAGTGCCAATGGAAACTGGAATAAAGGTTTTAAATCCCTGCTTTTAACTACTCCTTCTACACAAGACAAGACAGAGCAGGCTAAGAAAGGAAAATATAAGGAATTAAGAAAACCAAGAGAGCCCAGTCCTTTCCTTTTTTACTGAAGTTGCCATCTCCATTCTAAGTGGAAGGTGTCCCATGGCAGGGGTTGGAATGAGATGAGCTTTATGATCCCTCCCAACCCAAACCAGTCTGGGATTCTATGAGGGAAATAAATGGGTTTTTTTTACTGAGACAGCCTCTATGCTGCAGTATAATCTTATTGACAAAGAGCTTTATCCTGTTTTAAAAAATCCCTTATAGGAATATTAGTTTCTGCCTTGGGCATAGACATTATTTCTGTGGGATTAAAGCCTGGTTTCCATCCACGTGCTCGGGAATGGAAGCATGAAAAGCTTTCCTCTGCACAGGCACACGTGAGGATGAAGCAAAGCCTCACCTGGGCTGTGCTTGGTCTGTCCTGGAAGTTTTCTGGTGGAAATTGCTAGAGCTCAGCAGAGCTTCCCTGGCTCCCAAATGAGCTACTCCATCTCCAACCAAATGAGATGCTTGACAGAGGAATTACCCCGCGAGCTGCTTGTCGGGGTGATCTGGAGTGCAGATTAGTCTGTCATAAAGGTGCTCTCTGGCCTGGAGATGGATGGCAATACTCAGGGCACAATTAAGCTGCTTTATTGCTGTGTTACCCACGAGTTGATTACCAGGGCAACATTTGTTGGTGGTGTTGTTACAAAGAGGGGACTTTTATTAGAGCTCTTGATTTAAATAACCTGCCCATTTGCGGCCATTAAGGAAAAGCTATGTCCCCTCATTAAATCAATAGTCTGAGATGCCTTTCGCTGTCAGGCTCTCTTATGGTGTAGGGATAAAAGTGGATCTGATTATTAATTAACCGCTGACGAACCCGAGGAGTCCAACAGCTCATGTCTAAAGGCTGCTTCTAGGGCAGCACTAATCAAACACACCAGTGACAAATCAACCCTACATCGCCACCATCACGAGGAGTCCTGTGGCAGCGGTGATGTCCCAATGCCTCCACAGCACCAGGGTGAGGTGTAGACGCAGGGATCCTTTCTCCTGGCTGTGCCAATTTGTGTGTCTCCCTCACACTGTGTCCTTTTCCATGCTTTCCTCACAGAGGGAGGTTTTTAGGAGTAGGTCCTTTGAATTCCGAAGGGCTCACCTTTTGGTTCTTAATGCAGTGTGCATGTTCATGGAAATATTGCCCTGGAAAAGACAAAAATTGTTCCTGGTACAAAAAAACAGACCTCAGGCTCATTTCCTTGCTCCTCCCATCCATTTCAAAATATCCACTTGGTGATTCAGCCTCCAGCTCTGTCAACCAGCCTCGAAGTTGTTTAGCTTTATATTGTGCTCTTGTTTTGGGAAACTGTGCTCTTCACCCACCTGGGAAGGGGTCCTGGGAAAGGCTGGTGGTGTTCCCCTTCTGGCAGAATAACACCAATAAGTTGGGATCAAGAAGGGAAATTGGCAGTGAGTTTTCTACTTCCACATTCATAGAATTATGGAATGGTTTGGGATGGAAGGATCATTAAAGCCCATCTCCTTCCAACATACCTTCCACCATCCCAGGTTGCTCCAAGCCCTGTCCAGCCTGGTCTGGGACACTTCCAGGGATCCAGGGGCAGCCACAGCTTCCCTGGACACCCTGTGCCAGGGCCTTCCCACCCTCACAGGGAAGAATTTCTCCCAATATCCCATCTAAACATATCCTCTGACCATTTGAAGCCATTCTCCCTTGTCTTGACACTCCAAGCCTTTGTCCACAGAATCCCAGAATCATTAAGGTTGGAAAANAATTCCCTCTGCAACCCTCCTGTAGGCCCAAGAACCTTTCTCAAGCACCTTATTACACGGATGGAAAACAGCTCCAGATAAACAAGCTGGTGCTCCTTTTTTCGAGAATAATTGGCTTTATCTTTTGCCCACCAGCTATAAGCCCTACTTTTAATTTACTCTTTTTCTTATTCATTTTTTTGATGTAACAGTTCAACAAGGGTTTAAATTCCTTTTCCCATGCAGCCCTTTCATCATGCTTCTAATTACCTCGCCTAATTGCTCTGGACTGGTACGAGCCCATAATTTTTTAAATTATTTTCTTTAATTACAATTCTTTACCAAAGAAAATGTCACTGAAATACATCTTACTAAAACAAAACAAAAAAAATCCCCAAAACCCTACTGAAATACAACTTCCAACCTTTTGAATAGTTTGACACACCTTAGCTTCACTCTGAGCTTGTCCAAAGTCATGCAGCACCACATGCAAAAAAGGGCAAATGTGTACAAAATATTAAAATAAGAAAAAGGAGGGAGAGGAGCATATGTGGAATATTCTCTAAACCCCAGTGTCAATATTTTTCCTCTTTGAAGTGCAAATGCCATCCTCTGTGAGGGAACAATGTCTTCATTGTGCTGAAGCAAGTCTTTGAGTAGGTTTGAGAATCAATGGATGTTAATTGGGTGTGAACAAAACACTTGACATTTCCAAAGCAGGACCTGTGGATGAAAATTAGCAACTGCTTCTTTTATATCAGCAGAAGACAAGTTTGGGTTGGGTTTGGTTTTTTTTATTGATGGAATGTTTTCATAATTCTGCAACCAAACTTCAGCAGTGAGAGATGCTCACATGGGGGAAAGAGAGCTGTGATCATAATTTAGGGTGACATTAGAGAAACTCCCCTGTAAGATACAGGTCACTGACAAAAAAAAAAAAAAAAAGAATGTTTAAAAACTCAACTTCAAATTGAATCACATCCAATACAGTGCTGAAAAGAGGTGCCTTGTTCCAAATTTCCATAGCCTTGTGTTCTGGAAATTTGATAATGCCAAAGTGGTTTGTATTTACCTTTTGAAATGGAACCAAAGAGATTTTCTATTTAAGTTTATGAACAAACTGAAGTTTGTCTTTTTCCATAACCCAACACATTGCCTGAGATTACTCCAATACAAATCCCCAGAAGGGAAAAATCATTTGTTTAATGATAGCAAAACTCTGAGGACTGAAGCATCTTTATGTACATGTATTGGCTCATTTATTGCCTTGGAAGGCTTAACCTCAGCTTTTCCATTAGCCTCCAGCACAACAGATGACATCATTCCTATTTTCCAGGATATTTTGGCTGTCACTGATCTGCAGCACTGTTGCTCTATGAAAGATGAATGTCACCCCTCATCGATACGCTTTGCAATTTAATTAATTTCTCAGCAGTATATTAATTAGGCAACAAGAGTAGCCTGGAACTTCCATAAATGAGATGAGAAATGGATAAAAACTTTCCTAACTCAGCAAAACAAGGCCATGCATGAGGATGGTGTCAGTTTATTCTAAGGAAAACACATTGTCTACCAAGAGAGGCAGCTCAGCAAATGCCCAGCGCTTGCCAAGTTGGAACATTGGGTTTTGTCCTATCTAATGACCAGATCCCACCCTATGGATTGGAGAATCTGCTGCTAAATGAGGAAAAACCACCTCCATGCTGAGAGGGAAGAGTCCAGCCTTCAGCACTGTGGAAAGAACAGAAGCCAAAAGGTGAGAAACCTTCCATGAAAGACTAATCCAACCCAATCCTTGCCCCTCTGATGAGCAGAGACACTGAAAACATTCTCTGTCCATCATCAGGGCAATTCTTTCTAACACAAGTTTTATTTTCTAGAAGAGAAGCACTGAAAACAACAGGTTGAAAGGGGGTTAAAGTAGTTTTTATTGCCATGGCCGTACATTTCCTGCAATGCCTGCAAACAGGGCCTTGAAATCAGGATCCACCTCAGGAAGAGACTCAAAATTGCTTGGGGCAAGGAGCAATGGAGAAAATATTCTGGGTTAACGTGGTCGTGTCAAGCCAACTAGAGCTGTAGGATTATAGTTCTTCAAAACATGGGATAGGCTCTAGTCAGAAATTCCCAACATTACGGGGATCTCAAAGTGAAATAATTGAATCACAAAACCAAAAAATGGTTTGGGTTGGAAGGGATCCTGAAGCCCATCTCATCCCACCCCCTGCCATGGGCAGGGACACCTTCCACTAGCCCAGGTTGCTCCAAGCCCCGTCCAAACTGGCCTTGGACACTTCCAGGGATCCAGGGGCAGCCACAGCTCCTCTGGGCACCCTGTGCCAGGGCCTCCCCACCCTCACAGGGAGGAATTTCTCCCTAATCACTGTTTTCTTGCTTACATAGCCAGATTAGTAAGAATCCACAGGGATAAAATGGCACAGCTCAAGTCAGTCACCCCTTCAGAGAAAAAATAAAAAATGGAAAACTCATTCCTGTTTATTCGGGATCAGCTTCATCTAATTTTTCTTCTAGGGCTCAATCTGAGTGGCCCAAAGTTTTTCCTTCCTGAAGACTCTCAGCACAAAACAAATGTGGTTTTTTGTCTGAGGTTGCAGTGAGAATTTTAGTGCTTCTTGCATGGTAGACTGACCTGACAGAGAACGATTTTAAGAGTTGTTTTCATTGCTTTAAGTAGGATGTAAATAGACATGAACTGCTTGCACAATTGGTTCTTGAGTTCTGAGGGAAATAAAAAGATTGTGCTCAAGTGAGAGGGTCTTCTCATCATTCTCAGAGCGTGTCCTGCTAAAACAACAAACCCAGGGAGAGATGGCTGCAGAATCCCTGTTGTTCCATGATTATCACAGCCCTGCAGCACAGCCCAGGTTGGAACGACCACTGACGGAGCTCACAGGACCTGGGAAGCAAAGCCAGCCAGACAGAAAAGCACAGCCACCACAGCTGGGAGGGGAAACAGCAGTCATTAGGAAATCATTCTGGTGTGGCACGATTTCCTAATTGTTCCTTCTGGTTTTGTCAGATTCCCTGGAGTGCTGGAAGTCTCAAGACTGCAAAAAAAAGCTAAACCCCAAAAAAGTTGGTAGCAGGGCCACACTGATGGTGTGTGTGTGTACAGGTTCTGGCAGCCTATTGTCAGCTGATAAGAACCTACTTTGGTGCTGTGCTTGCCTTCAAAAGAAGCCTGTGAGGATACCTAAAACACACCAACTATAATTCTGGTGTCCAGGAACTAGCAGAAAAATGATAGAATCATGGAATGGTTTTAGCTGAAAAAGACCTCAAAGCTCATCTCATTCCACCCCCTGCCATGGGCTGGGACACCTTCCACTAGCCCAGGTGGTTCCAAGCCACATCCAGCCTGGCCTTGGACACTGCCAGGGATCCAGGGGCAGCCACAGCTTCTCTGGGCACCCTGTGCCAGGGCCCCCCCCACCCTCACAGGGTAGAATTTCCTCCTAATAATCTAAATCTAAATCTGCCCTCTTAATCAGCATTAATCAGAACAATCAGAATTAGCAGAACTCTGACTTGTGACCTAAGGCCTTCTAACGAACTAAAAACACCTCAGTATTTCACCCTGTTTGGGTAAGTGATGAACTTTCCTAAAAACAACAGAGAAAGTTATCCCCGTGCCCCAAAACTTCCAATCTCGGGAAAACCTGGGTTGCCATGAGGGCAAAGTCACGTGGAGGAATCAAGAGTCCTCTATTCTCATAGTGTCCTTTGAGAACAGCAACAAATAATGGCTAAAATTAGTCCAAGTAATTTATTTGGATTTTCAAATGCCTTTTGTCAAGTTCCCTGGGGAACACTCAACTCAGCAGCCTTTTGAGAAGAGGTAAAATAGCAGAAAGGAATGATTTACTTTAATCACCCGAAAAAACAGAACTCTTGGGAGCTGCAGAATTTCCATACTCAGACAGAAATGTACAGACTTAATTTTTTGTGACGAGGGGAGGAGCAGCAAGGTAGCAAAGTTTGCCAATTATTTGGGTAAGTTCAGATGAAAGGAGACACATTAAAGCAATTCAAAGGAATCCAGCAAGGCTGGGTGAGCGGGAGGGGTACTGGCTCCTGGGCAGGTGCTGCTGTTGGAATGAAGACTTGGAGCTCTTCAGACACATCCCTGTAAAAACACCACACAAAAAGGAACCATTATTTGGAGGAAGGAAGATTGGGGGAATTTATTAATTTTTAGTTTTTATTTTTCAGCTCGCTTGCTTGCTCATTTAACTGAGGTGGTGTGCTACTATACCTGGATGGTCAACACTTTAAAAACCTCATTTCAGCTATTGCCCGCCTTTAAATATGTCATAAACTTTCCACTCAATGACTAACTTGTCACATCTTGGATTTCCTTGGATCCATCTCAGCCGTGCCTTTGTCACTGCTCAGATCCTCTCCAGGTGAGTGACACGGCACAAGAATGCAGCACAGTCCTGCAGGGAGGGGGCAGGGATTTATCTGCAAGGACCCCTCAGGAGAGCAGGCTGAGCTCCCAGCAGCACCCAATCGATGGCTGTGTGAGGGCAGCACCGAAATTCTCCCAGTGCTGTTCACCACTGGGCTGATGCTGCGCTTTGTTAAATAAAACACACGGCACCAAGTGCTTGGAGCTCAGTTAAGGAAACCAGGATTGATGGACAGCATCAAAACACATCATACTTGCAGAGCTATTAAGCCCCAGCCTTCTAATATTTCTAAACAATCAAATTCCAGCACTTAGCAAGATTCAGGGCTTTGTACTTTTCCATCGAAGTAGCCAGCCTTTGGCCGACGGGAGGAATTTCCTGCACTGGATGCTCGGAAAAATGTGTTTGCAATTCCTCTGCTGCCATCTACCCTCAGAAATGTCTGTGTGCAGCCAGGCTGGTCCTATCCACAAAGTTTGAAAGTCATTAACCAAAGACTAAACCCTACAAACAAAAGGTCTTAACAACAGGCAGCTGTGTTCATTTGCATTATCTTAAAGACATTTTCGAAAAACCCTAAAATAACACTGAAATAAAAAATACAAGGATGACTTGAAGCATCATCCGTCACAAGGAAACTCCTCGAATAAAAAACAATTGCAGGCATTTAACACATAGAATGTTTTCTTTTTAAAAGCAGAGACTATGTGTTTGATTCTGGGGATGTGCAGAGAAATTTTGGTCTGATGAATGTTGGCAGCAACAAACAGGAGGTAAAAGGTTTGTTAATTTTCTCTGTGATTTCATTGCCTCCTTCAATTTGTCCTTTCTTTGTGTTGTGCTCAGGCTCCATGAGATGCCTTAATAAAAAACCCAGTCTCTTTTTTTTCATTTTGGTCAAAAGAAACATTCAGCTGGATCTTGCAATATATTTCTCTGTTCTTTGCCAAGTGCAAAACCCCAGCAACTGTCCACCTGGAAGTGTGGAATTGGGCTCCAGTCCAGCATGGAGCATCTCCACTTCTGCATGGGAGGGAACAGCCACAGCCAGTTGGGTTCAGGGGTTCTGCCAGGATTTGCTGTGTCCCCCTCACTCATTTTAGGACTTGGGTTTCTGCTGGGTTTGTGATTGCCCTCGATGCTCTGAGAGGGCTTTCCCAGCCTTAAGGATTCTGTGATTCTCAGGTGGAATACCTTTCTCTTCTCCCTTGCCAAAAAATGGGTGTGCAGGGATGAGAAGGAGGTGGTTTTTTCCCTATTCCTGCTGCCAGATACTTTCCAAGCATCAATACCCTTTTTCATGGAGGTGTGACCTTTAGGTCTGTATTTGTCCAAGCAGCAGCTGACTGAGGAGGACTATCAAGATGTTCATGAGATGAAACCAAACTCTGTGCACCCCTCTGTTCCTCTGCTCCTTTCTCTGAGAACACCAAGTGGTGAGAGCAGAGGTTGCGTTCAGCCCATCTGAGAGGCTTTTCCCTTCAACTGGAATAACAGAGCTGGGATCTTAAAATCAGACATGACTGATCCGTGTCTCCTGGTGGCAGGTGGCACTGATTGTGGCAGGGCAGTTTATGGTTACTTATCAGTTTTCATGGAATCACAGAATGTCCTGAACTGGGAGGGACCCACCAGGATCATCCAGTGCAGCTCCTGGCCCTGCCCAGACACCCCAACAATCCCACCCTGTGCCTCTCGAGTGGTTCTGTGTGGGGCCACATTTAATCCTCTTACTATCACGAGATCTTTCGGAATCATGTTCTAAACCAAGATCAATGACACAAATAAAATCAATAAAAATTCCTAAGCCCCAAATAAGGTCAATCTTAACAGATAAGTCTGTTTAGGAACAGAAAACATTCAGGCCCACTGAAGGGCTGTGGCAGTGGATGACATAAAGCCCAAGCTGACACATCTGTCTGTAACTTCCTGAAAAGAACAGGTTAAATGTTTCCTCTGGGGGTGTTTTTCTCCTTTCTTGCATTCAGTCACACTGAAATTGAAGCAGAATTAACAATGTGTTTAGTGCCACATGCCTAAAGCACCCACACCCCTGCAGAAGGTGTTGAGGGAAGTCAGGACTAAAGCCAAAGAACAGTTTCTATTGTGTATTTTTAACATTGCTCCTTGGTATAATTCAGTAGTAATTTTATTTAAATACAGTGGCCCATGCTGCTGCCATTCCTTAAATATTCTCCTCTCACCCACCCCAGGCAGATCAGACCCAGCTGCTGCTGAGGGTGATTGAGAAGTGAATTTACTTTCTATACCACTAACAAAAAATCTTTGCCCCTTGTGCAAAAGTTTGATCCCTGGTGCCTCTTGTTCCTCACTGTTTTCTCCGTCTGACTTCAAGAAAATACTTTATCCTTTTAGGAGACAGATCCTACTGATCAATGTCCAATGGAAAATGCACAGGTCCACGTATTATATCAGCATTTCATATATTAATTGTTATTTCCTTGTTTCTCCATATCCATGGAATAAGAAACACCAAATAGTGTTTTATTGGATTAACTGAGATATCAAAGAGCAAATTCACCCTGGTCCTATCTCTCCTCCATAGGCTCCTGGCACTGCAGTGAGTTGCCAATGAAATAAGAAAGCAGATTAGATATAATTCACTTCGAAGCTGCTCTGATAAAATCCAACAAAGGAATCTGACTTATTCAGATGCTCTATCACTACTTATCCACCTATTGCTGCCAAGAGCTGCATTGCCAAAAGACTGATGGAAGATTAAAAAAAAACCACAACCCACACCAACACCTTGTGCTGCAGGAAATCCCTGCCAGGGTGTTTGCTCTGTCCGGAGTCAGAGATGCCCAGCTGAAGAGGGGCTGCTGCTGGTCCATCTGCAAAACAGGGCCCACACCAATTGCCTGACTTATGGCAGATTTGGAAGGCTGTCCTATGGAAAAGATGTGCAAAACAGCTTGGCCTTTTCTCCATCCCATCCTCTGTTTTCCTTTTTCTCCCTTTTTACAGAGATCCTCCATACAAATGTCTTAATCCTGGCCTGCTCCTGCTCTGTGTATTCTCGTGTCTGCTGATCCTTGATGGAGAAATGAGTGAAATGATTCACTGGACAATTTTTTTTCAACAAAACTTTCAGATTTTCCTCCTGTCATTTATTTTCCACAGAGTTTTGTTTTGTCTTCCTTCTGAATATACAAATGTAACTGTACTTGATTTTGGTTGCGCGAGCAGGGAAGGACTCAGAGAGAAAGAATTTAAAACCTTCATTGTTTAGGTTTACTAGAAATAATTTTCCAACACCCCACTAATTAATTGCTTTAAATCACAGAAGTTCAAAAAGCAATTACATGTGATGATAAACTGCTTTTTCAGCTGGGTTGCAGGTGTCATATCTGAGGCAAGGTAGAGAAATGCAGAGTATGTGTCCGCTGTTTTCCTTGTACATGGAACAGGAGTGTCCTTGCTTTCCTTGCTACTTGTTAAGGGACATAATATGAGAAAAAAATCCATTACTAGCAAGAATACAGTGATTAAACATTAAAAAAAACCCCAAAAACCAACAATGCCCTTGCATTTTAAAATATCATGAAATCACACTTTTTCATAGAGATCCACAAGCTTCAAGTGAGTCCTGTGGGAGCAACTATGAGGGGCTCAAGTAATAGTCTAATAACAAGTTAAATTCAAAATACAAGCAGCAGGCTGACCTTACTGGCTAATAACAACTTTCTTTTTAAAAAGAAAAAATCAAAATAAGGTACCAGATGGGGAAACCAACCAATATTCATCATCGTGTGCAGCCCCAGAAATGGTGTATCTATAATATGAAAAGATAACGGACCATATGTGCTCCAAAAATTAACCAAAATAAAAGGTAACTAATTCGCTTCATTTTCATTTAACTGGGCCCATCCTCTGAGCTTTAATTTGCAGGCACTGAAGGTGAAACTCAAGCTGCTAATCTCAATCATTGTTATGTGCATAGCAAGATTTATGATTACACAAGTTTTTGGAGAAACAAAGATGATCATTTACAAAAATGTGGTGATACAACTTGCACATTATGCAGAGGGAAATATTACAGTGGGAACAAGGAGCTGGATATCAGAAGTCCTTGGTTCTGTCATTCGTAGCCTATTTGAAATGAGGTTTTGGGACAAATATAAACAAATCTCCTGAAGTCCTGACAGGTGCTTAATCCTGTGGGGAAGTTGTGCTTGCACAGGTGTAGAGACAGGAGGGAAAGCGATTAATATGGACCTGGCCATGAGTGCAGCCACAGCGAGCACTGGAGCAACGGGAGGAACTGGGATTCTGAAGTTTAGTCTGGAGAGCAGGAGGGAGCCAGCATTGCCTCCAGCAGCGTCGTGTCCCTCTGGCTGCCCTGTCCCTGCCGTCCCTCTGGGCTGGGGGAGCCAGGCCGTGCTGGTCACCTGAGCACTGCCAAAACTGCCACTTTAAGCTGCTGTAGAATTACAGAATTGTGGAATATCCTGAGCTGAAGGGACCCATCAGGATCATGGATCCAGCCCCTGGCCCTGCCCAGACACCCCAACAATCCCACCCTGGGCATCCCTGGCAGCGCTGTCCAAACGCTCCTGGAGCTCTGGCAGCCTCGGGGCCGTGCCCATTCCCTGGGGAGCCTGGGCAGTGCCCAGCACCCTCTGGGGGAAGAACCTTTCCCTGATCTCCAGCCTGATCCTCCCCTGGCACAGCTCCAGCCATTCCCTGAGTCCTGTCCCTGTCACAGGGAGCAGAGATCAGAGATGCCCCTTGGGAGGAGCTGCAGCCCCTGCTGAGCTCTGCCCTCAGTCTCCTCTTCTCCAGCTGAACACACCACGTGCCCTCAGCTGTTCCTCATTTGGCCCCTCCAGACCCTTCACCATCCTCAGGTCCCTCCTGTGGACTTTCTCCAACAGCCTTAGATCTTCCTTGTGTTGTGGCACCCAAAACTGGTAGGAGACGTTGGTTTTGCACCGATGCTTTTTCACATGTTCACATCCTCCTGCTCTGGTCCGGCAACTGAACATCCCATCCACTTTTTTGTGGTCAGATTTCCCCCAGGGTGACCTGCTGGGATCACACACTGAGCAGTGTGCGATCCACAGTGAGACAGAGCAGGTTCGTTAGAGGAGCTGAGCAGGAGGAATCTGTCTCTGCTCCACTTGCCAGTGCTTCCAGACAGGATTTCAGTCATGCCTGCATGTCAGCAGCCTTCCTGGGGATACTCTAAAGAGCCTATCAAGCTGACCACCTCAGACAGGCAGGGCCAGGGCCTCGCTGCTCTACAATTCCAATGAGCTGTGCTTAATGCAGCATCTGCCTTGTCTGTCTTCTGCCTGCCCATGTATTAACACACAGCTTTGTGCCGCTCCCCGGGGCTCTCAAGCATATAATAAATAGAGTTCCAGCTCGCTGGAACCTCCTGCAGCAGCTGAGATTGTGATTTGTTTTGCTGTGACTGCTCATTTGGAAGTTCCCAGCTTTGGCAGGACGGCAGAAGTACCCAGAGCTGAAAACACACACTTGGGAAGTCGGTGGTGTTCCAATGTGCTCCTGCTAAAGCTGGAAGAGAAGCACCCTGGCTGAGGAGCCCTCCTGGGGCACGGAAAGGTCCTGGGGGGAGTCTCGAGCCTGGGGAAAAAGGATGGAGGACACAGGTGCATGCAGAGGATGCGGGTTGTTTTTCTGCTGGTCTGCAGTATTCTGCCACTTGGTAGCAGGAAACAACAAGGGAAAGCTTCTCTTCTCTCTTCTCTTCTCTTCTCTTCTCTTCTCTTCTCTTCTCTTCTCTTCTCTTTTCCCTTTCCCTTCCCTTCCCTTCCCTTCCCTTCCCTTCCCTTCCCTTCCCTTCTTTCCCCTGAAGTCAGAAGGACTATGGTAGTGAATTTTCCTTGAAATAAGAACATTTATCCTGATCATTATCTGCAATCTTGAAATAAACTGCCGTGAACAACAGCCAGGTTGTTTCCAAAGTGACTCCCTCAAGTTTCTTGCTCCATTATCCAAAAAACCTGACCTTATGCTACATCTTCTGCTGAGCAGAGAGACTGATGGTACCTCATGGCTTTATTCAGACATTTGTTTCAGTGACACCTGCAGGAAAGTGTGGGTGAGAGATCTCTTCTAAAATACCATGGAAAGGCTTGGGTTGGAAAGGAACTTAAAGATCATCTCATTCCAAAGGTGTAGGGGGAGGAGGAGGTGAGACAAGAGCTCTGGCAGACACAGCATTCTCCCAGCAGCTTTTTCCTCAGGGCAACCAAAGCTACCAAACCAAGAAACACCCCCACTGTGACACAAAAAATAAACCCAGGGTGCCAGCCTGTGTTTCCTGGCTCATTTAAAACTGGAGCACAGACATCACAACGTATGGGCAAGATGAAACCTACGGCGTCTACCAAGTGCAGAATTAGATAAGTGTTGTCTCCTGGGAAAGAACAGGAGCGTCACAGCCTCCTCTCTCACTGTGGGATTTAACATAAAGGAGCCTTGCTAAATTCTCATGGGGAAAAATCCAGCCTGGAGCTGCACCCCTGGGCACTGCAGGTGTTTCTTCCCAGTACACTGCTGTCTGCTGGGAGCCGTGAGTTGTACAGAAAGCTCAGCACCCCAAACCCGGCTCCTGCCACCCATGACTTTTCAGTATCCAAATCCTTTACAGGCTCCAGAGCCCACAGTCCAGGCTAAGAAAGGCTGCCCCATCCAGCACCTGTCTCCATGTAGCTTAGGGGGAAAAGAGATGGATGTCTCCTCATCTCGCTCCCAAAGTCATTAGGAACTGTGAAGATCAGTTTAGCACATACTCATTTTGGGAAGTCATCACTGACCCACTCGTGGGGTTATTACTCTGTACAACCAACTCTTGCTGCTGGTGCTGCTTCTCTTCCTCTCCAGGAAGTTAAATCTGCTCCCTGGGCACTTCAACAAATACAAATGGAACACTATTCCCCTCTCACCATAACCTACCCTCTTGTTTCCAGCTGCCTACGACAGTTAAAGTAAAAATCCATGAGAGGGAATTCAGCGCAAACAAACCAAAGCTGAAAATCTGGAAAAGTAAATGTGACACCCACAAGCCAAAGGGGTTGGCAGGCAGCAGCAGCCCCACTCTGTCATGTTAACGAGTCATTCACTCCAAATCCCTGCTCTGACAGGTGATCTCCTTTTCCTCCTGCTCCTCCTCTCCCTGGAAAAGCCCCTGAGCAGAATGGCTGCCAATCTCTGCATTCTTGTAATGCAATTAATGGAATCGTCCTTCTCTTCGAATGGGAATGCTGGTGAAAATTACACTGTTCTGCTTTTGTTTTTATTCAAGTGTTCCCTGCTGGCTTTACCTCTGGCTCAGGAGACTGGGATATGGTTCCCAGAGCCATTTCTTTTGGGATTGAGCACCCACAATAACCACAGGCACGGGAAGAGCTGCTGCTTCCCCCAGGAGAGAGAAATCCTCTCTGTGGCTGTGGATTCTTGCCTGCAATCACAGCAAAGCCCACCTGAGATCCAAAGCTATCATTGGACAAATATCCTCATCCCAACAGTCTTTGCATGGCAAATAAAACAGGTCTATCAGAGACCAAAGCTTCTAAAGCAGCATGCATGGATTTGAGACCTGCTTTATTTCCTTGCCTCAGGCCTTTTAATGAGGGTTTCTCATTAGAGGACATGGCTGGGGCTCCTTGTGCACAGTTTAAAGGAAAGTGAACATCACTGAAGCTACTGCAGTTTGTTATCTCCTCCCCAACCAGGGCTATTTTATTTATATTTAGGGCCATCACCTAAAAGCTTTGCAAGCTAAAATAAAAGTGGCTTGGAAGGAGTTGTGAGATTGCTGTGAAAAGGCAGCTTGAAAATAGATCCTGGCTGAAAGGAAAACCTCTCCTGGGAAACTTTCATGTCCTGATGTGAAACAAACCCAGAGGGTTTGTTTTCAGTGCCTGCTGAGCTCTCTCAGTAACTGTGGGGGTTAAAGATCCTGGTGTCACACAAAGCTGCTGGCGGTGGGAAAGGAGCCTGAGCCGCTCCCTGAAAGCCATCTTTGCACAGGAAAAAAAAAAAGGGGACAAGAGGGGACAGTTCCTCACTAAAAGGAATTCCCAGTTGCAGCTCCCCAAGTGTCAATGTGTCTTTTAATCCTTTTGATCAAAGTGTCTTTAAAACCCTTCCCATCTGCTCCCACCAGTGCCACAGTACAGGCAAAATTTCAGGGCTTCCCAGTTCAGAATTCCCATTTGCTACCTCAAAAACCTGTCACATCCAACACTCTTCCCATATTTTTCCACCTTGGAGCTGCTTTTTGGGAGGTGCATTTTCTCCTTCTCACTCACGCACTCAGCACTTCATTTCTCCTTTCAGTGTTCTTCTTCCCATCCTGGCCCACTTTCCCCATGGCTCATGTCCCTTCCACTTAAGCCAACCAACCTTCTCCTCTAAATCAATTAATTAACTCTCTCTTCTAAACCTCATCCTCAAAGCTTCTTTTCCTGCTGCAATCTCAGCTGTGCCACACTGGCTGCTGCTCCGTGATGTCCCCAGTGCAGCTGCTGGCCACCACCTCCCCTCGCCACTGGCCACTCCAGAGCCCAGTTACCTGCCTGGGTCCCCTCTGGAAAGATCCAGGAGCACCCTGAAGGCTGAAAGAGAGCATTTTTCAGAGCCTGCATGGGCGGAGGTCTGTGCCAAGAGGGTATGGCAGCTCTTCCCAAATATCCAGGAGCAGCAGGGAAGGTTTTAGTGCTGGGATGGCAGGAGGTGAAGCAGCACCACCAACTCTCACTCTCACAGCAGCACAGAGGGAACAAGGTCTGCATTTAGCTGCACACTTGCTCCCATCTCCCAGTCCTCAGCTTTTCCACGTGCTGGACTGAGGTGATCCGAGCCATGCTGACGGATCCCTTCCCGAGGAGCTCACATCAGGGCAAAAGCCACCAAACCCCAAAAGAGCACAGAAGTTTGAAAGAGAAAACCACTTCTCAAGCAATTTGTTTCCCCACTCCTTTCAAAGCCACCTTATTTCAGGTGTGTTTGGCACCTCGTCCTCTGCAGAAGGTGCAAAATGTGTCAGGAGAGAAAGAAAAAAAAGGGGAAAAAAGCAATTTGCTCTAACTTCATTTCTGTAAGTGTCACTTACTGAGTGGAATATTATTGGAAAAGGCCCCTGTTGGAAGTGCAGACACGTGGGCCATTTGCAAGTCATTTCACCCATGCTTGAAGTGCTGCTTCAGGTCACGGGTGGCTTCTGGGCACTGATTCCTACCATGACATTTTTCAGTCCTTTTCTAAAGAAATATAAAAACCAAACTGCTGACATTCAGAGCTTCCTACTCAGATATATTTTTGCCAGGGAAAAAAAAAAAATTTGTGTGATTTAATCACTAATCAAACACATAAAAAGTTACTTACCCACCAGAGGATTGTTTTATCTGTGGAAATACATTCTTTTTTTTTTTTCCTATGTAAATCAACATGGAAAAGTTAATGTTGATTGGTCCAAAAGGGATGTTTTGCATGTTTTCCCTCATATTCCCCAAATTTTAACTTCTTAACATGAAAAGAAGTGATTTCTTAACAAAATAAAAATTTCCTTTGGGGAAGATCTTGTTCCCATAAGACATACCTGCTAATTAATAAAGATGTTTCCAAGTGGTTTGACCCTAAATTCCTTTCCAGCCTTTAGAGGCCTCTCCCTGTCACAGGTAGAGGCAGAGGAGAGGGGTGGGAACGTGACACTGGTTGGAAGGGAAGAACTGATGGCAGGAATTGCTGCATTGTCCCTTTTCTCCCCTTCCTCAGCCTGCCTTTGTCCTGTGTCCACACAAACCAAACTCGGATGAAAGGGCCTCGGAAGTCCCTGGATAAAAAGTGAACAGGGATCAGAGCCCAAAAACTTCTTCACGAGCTCAGGAGGTCAAACCCTGCTGTGCCAGCACCTCGTGTCCCATCCCCTGTGCCAAGGGGTTGGGACCTGTGCCAAAGCCACCCCTGTGGCCTGGGAGGTCTTTCATGGGGCAGGAGGAACCATCACCACAGGCTTTTCCCCACACCTCTTTTGTCCTCTTTATTGTTTGCTTTACTTTATTAAAAAAAAAGCAAATCTTTCTGGGGTGATTTAACAGTATTTATAATAACTGCTCACAAAGCTGGGGGCCACATTTCATTTAGCTCTGAAATATAAAAAGAGCTTGTTTACCCTTTTTCCATTGGAATCAAAGATGCCCTGTTGCTATGGCAACTCCAACACTTCCCAGCTCTAACTGTTGCACAGGCAGGAAGCGTTTAACCCTTGGAAGGGTGTGGATCTGAATCTTTTGGAATCAATACCAAAATAATTACCCTTCATTGCATTGTCAGGCTGCCTCTGACAAAGGGTTGTGCAGGGTTTTTGTCCTGTTTTGTGAAAAATATCCCACCCAAGTGGCTTTATTAACTCAGGTGAGGGAGAGAAGCAAGGAGTCATTGCTTGGATTTATGGCCAGGGTGATGTGTCAGGGATAAAGAAAGGTTTCAGCATTGACAACTTGCAGTGCTAAACCCCCATATCTAAGAATTTAATTTAAAATATGTGGGATCCTTAACAAAGCCCATCAGGACAAGTTTATTTTTAGAATAGCTTCATATAACACACTTCCCAGGTTGGAACCTGCCACAGGTGACACTCACAGTGTGGTCACCTCCCTGCCAAGTGTCCACACTGCGAGGACACCTTCATAAAAAATCCTGCTTTTCTTTCTTCTTCTGCCTCCCACCCTTCCCTCCACACAACCCCTTTCTTTCACAGCTGGACCTGAAGCAGCTCCCGGGACATTCCACTTCCTTCTGGTTGGAATTCACCTGTTCCCAGCTGGATGATGCCATGCAGATAACACTGGAAAAGATATCTAAACATTCTGAGCCTTTGGGATGGTGGTGCTGTGGATTTAAGTGCTGTGACTAAACAAAAGGCTCAAATATGCAGATGGTGCTGAAAAATTATCTGGTGATGAAAAATTCACTGACAGTCGTTTATAAACCTCAACTTATAAAATCCCAGAATGGTTTGGGTTGGAAGAGACCTTAAAGCCCATCCAGTCCCAGGCCCTGCCATGGGCAGGGACACCTTCCACTAGCCCAGGGTGCTCCAAGCCCCGTCCAACCTGGCCTTGGACACTTCCAGGGATCCAGGGGCAGCCACAGCTTCTCTGGGCACCCTGTGCCAGGGCCTCCCCACCCTCACAGGGAGGAATTCCTTCCCAATATCCCATCTATCCCTGCCCTCTGGCACTGGGAATCCATTCCCTGTGTCCTGTCCCTCCAGTTCCTGATGAATTGTCCTTCTCCAGCTTCCCTGTAGCCCCTTTAGGCACTGGAAGTTGCTATGAGGTCTCCAGACAACCTTCTCTTCTCTGGGCTGAACATTCCCAGCTCTCCCAGCCTGGCTCCAGAGGGGAGCTGCTCCAGTGCCCTCAACAATTCTGTGGCCTCCTCTGGACTTGCTCCAACTTTCCCACATCTTTTTATGCTGGGGGCACCAGACACAGCACTGCAGGTGGGGTCTCACGTGCTCATAGTCAGAATTCCCTGCTCCAGGAATCAGCCTGATTGCTCCCCTTGATTTCAAACAGAGGGTTTGGTGAGGTGGAAAATTTGCAATGTTTCTATATTTGCTGCTTTCTGAACTCCAGAGCAGGGGTGCCTGTCCTTTCAGACTTCATTACATCATGCATAAATTGGACATTGCTTTTGGGAAGCATCACCGGGAAAATAATGTCTTGGGAAAGGGAAGGCAAACGAGGAAAAGAATAAAGAAAACAATTGAAAAGGACAAAAACAATTAAAGAGTTAAAGCATCCCATTTTGAAGTATAATAGCAGGAGTGAGTCATGAAAAGCCCTTTTCTCTCCGAGCTGAGCTCAGTGTGTGTGTGGCTAGACTTGCAAATAGTCTCTCCTGTAAGAGACATCTGTTTAGCAGGATATTTTTAAAAAAACCCCAAATTTTCAAAAATCTATACTAATCTTTTCACATGTCCTGGAGACTTCTTCATTGTGTCCAGGTCTAGAGCTCAGAAGAGCTGTTGATGTTTGCAGCCACATTCCTGTCCCCCTGTGCCCTCTGTGCTCGAGGCCAGAGGATCAGGTTGGCCCCTTCCCCCATCAGCAGGGAACTTCAGGCACTGGCCACATCCCAGCCTGGATGTGAAGAACAGGACAGCAAATTTTCCTTGGAGAAAACACCCCCACTGTGAAGAAAGAGCATTAATTCTGCCCCAGCCTCTCCCATCTCTGCTCACCACCTGCAGTAAGAAGTGCAAGAGGAAATGCTTCAGAAACCAGGAGGGAAACTGTCCTTGGATAATGCCTTATAACAGGGGTTATGGAAGGACTAAAGCAGCTCAGGAGCTTTTCTATGAGCTTTGCAGGGCTTTCCATGAGGTATTTTTCTTCTGTGGGTCTACAGAAGCCATAATATTTGTTGAGCTGGTTGTTCCTCGTGTGAGACTAAATAATCCCTATCCTTAAATAATATCCCCCATGGGTGAATTTCAGTGCCCACACTGCTAAGGAAAATAGCATCTTTCTCAAAGTTTTAAGCACTGGTTTAGGGAAAAACTTGCATTCTTCAAAATAATTGTAAGATCTTTGTTTAGAGCATGGTGCTGATAACCCCAAGATTGAGGATTCCATCCCTGTGTGGGCCATTCACTGAAGAGCTGGACTCAATGATCCTCCTGGGTAATCTCAGAATATTCTGGGATTCTGTTGCTGGGGCCAAGGAAGAAAAAAGAGGAGCAAAAAAAGGCTCCAAACTGGACAGATTGCAAGCATAATTCTATATATTCTGCATGGTCCCTGTGTGTTTTTAAATACCTCATATTTCAGAACTAAAGGAAGAAAGAGGATGAGGAACGACAGGCAGCACCCCAAAAGGAAAGGAAAGCCCTGCATGTCACAAGACCCTGAATCCATACACACCATGAATATCCCACCAGAGCACACTCCAGCTGATTCACTGGCAGACAAATCTCTCCCTGGGAATAATCACAGATTTCCCTCAGACTGTTTTCCAGCACTCAGGCTGAGAAGGGTTTGAAACATATAAATTCCAGTTTCCTGGGAAGAAGAGCTGAGGATATGACCCTGCAGGTGGGCCAGTGTGAGGATTCCATCCAAGTGCAGGGATTCCAGACTGGGATTGCAGCAGGCAGGGGTCAGGATGAGAAACAGTGGTTGTTACCCCTGGAGAAATATAAAAGGAGAGGATCCCATCCAACCCACAGACCTGAAGGTGTCTTATTGGCATTCACAGGAAAGGCTTGCAGGGGAAAAGGGAGGAAATGAAAGGAAAATGAATGTATAAATAGCTGCAAAGCCCACCAATGAATGCAATTTCAGGGAGTAAAGATGGAGCTGCCTGTGGATTTTCAATGCAGAGGTATTCAGGCAGCATTCCTCACTTTCACTGCCAGCCAAAAAGTCAGTGCAAGACAAATAAAGTGTCAGAGGGATAAATAAAAAGGAAATTACTATCAGGGATCCTTAGGGAATAAAAAAAGACCAACACACATAAAACCGAAAAGTTACCAAAAGTGACAGGATAAAATTGGTTGCACCACTGAAATCATTCTTTAATGCTGTGATCTATAAGGATGATAACCAAAGTATGAAATTAGGCTGGCAAGGCAAATCTATATTAAAGAGGAAGTGGATTAATAGGGAACCTGTCCTTATGTGGTCTTCTGGAGTGGATGTTTAGCTGAAGGAAAACATATCAAAATATTTTATATTCAGATGTGATCGGTCTTCTCTGATGGGATCCTTGAGGGTGAACTTCATTGTAAGGTTTATTTCCATCAAATCTAAAACATAGATGGTCCTGTACAACACACACGGAGAATGTTTTACCTTCTACCTCTGAGTCCATGAGAAAGAAACATTTGACTTTTAAAAGTTGCTTTTAAAACTCAAGCCGTGCCAAGCATTAGCGAGAAGGGTTTGTTTTCTTAAAATATGTGGGCAGTTGGAATGAGCATCACTGCACTACAGCAACCTTTTCATCGAACCCAGACTTATTGAGCTTAACTGCCTGTACACTAATTAAAGCATCTCTCATCCTGTTTGTCCTATTCAGCACTACACCGCCAGCACAGAATGGCTTTCACAAAGCCCAGGCAGTGATAAGTGTTAATGTATTTTATTATTTCTCAGCTGCAATGAAGATATTTCTCTGGCTGCAGGCAAAAGTCTCCAGGGAGGAAAGGAAATGCCTAAGAGTGGGAACATGCCCTCACAGCATCGCTGCTTCACCAGCTGCACTCTAAAGTCTGGCCATAAAGCTTTTCCCTGCTGCTCAGGCAGTGGAAAGACATCCATGCATTCCCCTGGAAGCTGCCTTTGTGCACTGTGTCTCTCCAGAGCGGGGGGCTCTGAGGGATGTGCAAGGAGCAGAGTGAATTATTGGAAGGCCACAAGAAGGAATGGGCAGCGAGGCTGATTCAGTGGCTGGCAACGGGGGCAAAATGACAGGATCCCTTGGGCCAAGCAGAGTATTCATGGGATGCTGTTGGATATCAATAAGAGCCTTTGGAAAGAGGCAGTGGTGACTCATGAGATCGATAGGAATGACCCTGTTGCTGTCAGTGGTGCCAAGGAACCACTCAGCAACCAAGCAGGACAGAGAAAGTCAGAAGGAAACAAAGAGCTGGGAAACTTTCCTGTTTGTCTGTCCCTCCAGGGCTCTGCAGTGCAGCAGCCCCAGCTTCTGGAGATGTCCAGGGCCAGAGCACATCACTCCCTAACCCTGCTGCCACCTCCAGAGAGGCTCCCTCATGTTCCCCTTCCTCTCTGTACAGTGAGCAAACTCTGTCTGATCTGCTGAGATTGGCATTATATAAACACCAGACATCGAATATTAATTAGGAAACCATGAAGTAGAGTAACATCTTGTAAAAAAAAATGCTGTCTCTTGGCAACTCAGCTTCTCCAGCCTCAAAGAATTAGAATCTGACAATGTCACATTATTTTCCACAGTAGATTTGAAATTTGGCTTAATTAAAGCTTATGCTTTAGCTGGATTACCAAACAAGCAACTGGCAGCTATGCAGAGAAATAGTTTTTGTCTGTCTATATGATGGGGATAAAAGTCCTGTGTTCCACGGTGCTGTGAGTGAGAGACAGTTTATTTCAGGCAATTGCTCCAAGGTTCTGAGCGTTTCCATCACCACTGAACCCCAGATCAGCTCCCTGGTGACCCTGAGTGTGCTGCGTTCAAGGAAACATATTCAGAGACCAGGGCTTGAAGATGTAGAAAGAGATTCAAGAGTGGATACACTGATAGAAACTTTACTCCCAGGACCCTGCAAACTCAAACTCCCATCAGGGTCTAATGGCAGTAAATGCCAAGGAGTTCCTGAGATCCCCCTGATTTTCCACTCTTCCCACATAATAATATTTTGCTTGGAAGCTTATACACGATACTTCCAGTGCCTAAATGGAGCCTAAAAAAGGCTGGAGAAGGACTTTTCATGGGGGCACGGAGCATCAGAACAAGTGAAAATGGTTTTAAGCTGAAGGAGGACAGAGTTAGATGGGATATAGGGAAGAAATTCCTCCCTGTGAAGGTGGTGAGGCCCTGGTGCAGGGTGCCCAGAGAAGCTGGGGCTGCCCCTGGATCCCTGGAAGTGCCACGTTGGAAAGGGTTTGGAGCAACCTGGGCTAGTGGAAGGTGTCCCTGCCCTTGGCAGGAGGTTGGGGAACTGGATGGGCTTTAAGGTCTCTTCCAACCCAAACCATTCTGGGATTCCATGGTCCCATGGCCTAAGCTGCTGCATATTCTACAAAATCCTGTACAGTTATCCAAACATAACACAGTTCAGAGCCTTCAAAATGCACTTCAGATTAAAATAAAAATAGAATTTATTAAAAGGAAGCCTTCAGAATCAGATTCAGCTGCATGAAGGCCACTCACAAGTCCCCGTGCTATAGTTTTTACGCAGGTATCCGTCGACACCCATGCAAGTAGAGTAGCTGAGCTCTGAAGAGGAGTGAGCCCAGAAGGCTGGTAAAATGTGGGGAGTTTCACCCCAAAACTGGATTGTCTTCGATGTGACACTTCTCTGGGTCCCTCAACAGGATCTTCATCTTGGTGCTACAGACAGGGACAACTTCAAAGCCCACAGAGATGTAAGACCACCCCACAGCTTCGTAACAGATCCAGAAACAGCCCATGGCTCTCCCAAGCCCAGCTTAGCACTTCAGCTATCCAGTCATGATCCCACCACACCACGGAAATAAAACCCTGGTGCTCATCTCCAGATAAACACACATTATTCCCATAAAAGAAAATGAGGCAAAGGAATAACCACGGTTCTCTTGCCTATGGCACACGAAATATAATTTTAAATCCTCCCAGCTCATCATAAAACCTCATCATTGTTTAAAATGGTAGAAGATACAGCCTTTGAAACTTTTAAATATTTAATTTGCATCTTTTAAAATCAAAGGCAAAGTTTGGATTGCAAGGTGCAGTGAGGAAAGGGAATATTTTTTGTTCTGGTAAACACGAGCGTAGCCTGTTTCTAATGAGTAGCACTCAAGAGACACTGCAGGGACACAGAACATAAAACAAAATAGCGAGAGAATCCAATATGCTGCTATTCCTGGCAGTTCTAAAAATTAATTCAAACCTGCATCCATTACAAGAGTAATGGAAAAGTAGAGCTCCATGTCTGTAAATATTAGGAACGTGGCTGATAGCCTCATTTTCCCCCCCCCACCTCAATTAAATATGGCACCTTGCAGCTAAATTACACAATGTGGCCACAGTCTGTAAACAAAACAATCACTGTTACAAATGTTTGTGCCTAATAAATAGATGTACTGCTGTATTAGGGAGAGTTATGCCTCATGCAATAGATGTTCCCTTCCAAACAGGTAGATCTCTTATTAAGCATTTGATTATTCATTTCTCCTTCCCCAAAATGATAGCACAGAAACATGCACCTTCTTCTGGTGCATCTTCTGCAAATCACACCCAAAATCTTAATAAAGTAGCTCCCAATCTGCTTCAGATCTAATTCACCCAGGCAGTTGTACGTTGTCAGCCTGACCCAGATGCTTAAAATGCATTAATGTTTATTCTTTAAACTGGAAAAAACAATCATTGAGGATGATAATCCAAGAATCAGCCTGCGCCCCACCGCGCCTCGGTGGATTTGACTGCCTGATCTTTTCTCATCCTTGTGTAACCCCAGCATCCCCGCTTCATTTAATTCCTTAAGCTTTAATTAAAAAACAGCAATGAAAGCCAGCAAAGAAAAAGCAGCTGAAAATTCCTTTATAGCTCACGGAACAGCCAATATTGCTTGGAGAAGAGACAGCAAACACCACAGCTGAATACAAAGGTGGCCCACTGCAGCTTAATCTCTCCTCTGTTGTATCCTGATGAGGAATACTTCACAGAACTGGTCTTTTATTTATGCTCTGGCACCAGGAAAAGGGGAAACCATGAAACTTGTCCAGGAGTTTGTACATCACAGTCACATCCTTTGCTCTGGTTCCCTCCTCCTGGCTTGGAACTGTGAGTGCGGGCTCTGCTCAGCTGACTCCCGGAGACTGACAGCAGAATGTTACTGAGGGTGCACATTCCTTGCAACACAAATTCCCCACCTCAGCGACTCTTCGTGATAAAGCTGGAGGTGCTGTTTTGGTTTGGAGCTTCAAGATGTGGCCAAACCCAGTTTCAATGGCCAGGTGAGGTCGATGCCAGCGGAGCCCAGCTCGTTATTGACGTGTGAGTGTACCAGGAGCAAAGTAGCTTCAAACCCAGGCACAAATGGCTTTCCCACCACAGGGACAACAGGAGGGTCCCCAGGGGCCCAGGCTATGTCAAGAGTAAGTTTTCCTCCCTCAGAAACTCGCAGACCAAGGAATTGCCCACGCCCATCCCAAAGCAGAGGCCCTTTGAGATGTCGACCACCTCACCTGACACAGCACTTACAGTGTGTGCTCCAGCTCTTGATTTTATTTAAATCTCCAGCAGCTGGAGGAGCAGCTTTGCTCACGTCCTAAGTGGTTTTCATTGTTTCAGCTGAATCTGTGATCGCTGAAGGTGGGCAAGGAATGCTTTTCCCCATTTCAGGAGCCTTTGGATGGGTTTAGGTTTTTCTTTGTCATCTATCTACAAATTCAGTTCCTGGCTAACTTTAGGCCAAGGGAAAGGTTTTGTTGGAGTTTCTTCTCCTTATTTTTGCACATGTATTACAGTTAGCTTGCAGTTCAGAATAAAGTCATAAGTGAATCAAGAAAATTTGTATCAACCTTTACAAGTGTTTTCAAGTAATCCTTAAACGGAAACAAAAGCAAACAAAAAACCCCAGAAAACCAAACGACCAAAAACCAATCAAGATGCTCAACAAAAACAGACTTTACCACAAAATGTCTGTTTTGACAAACTGATGTATTTGGATGGAAAGGAATAACACAAATAAATCTAACCAAACTCTGTAATTGTTATAAAACTGCATGTGGCATTACTCAGTGAGATCCTTATTTCCGAAAGAAATGCTTTTGGAGCCGTGGTTTCCTCACCCACCAGGACCAATCCTGTCTAAAATGTTGTCTAGTGAAGTGGTTTTCACACAATTGCATTTAAGGCCACTGAAGCCAGAAGCAAATGCAGGCACAGCCCTCACTGAGCAGTGACTGATATTTTATGTCAAAATGACAGCAAACAGAGCAGAAGGACCCAGTGTTTCACATATTCTAACACAAGAAAAAGTGTGGAGCACAGCAGTGAGATCCCGCCTGGAGCACTGCATCCAGCCCTGGTGCTGCAGTACAAGAAAGACATGGACCTGTTAGAGCAGGTCCAGAGGAGGGACACAGGGATGCCCTGAGGGCTGGGACAGGCTGAGGGAGTTGGGGTGCTCAGCCTGGAGCAGAGAAGGGTTTGGTGAGACATTTGGCCACACTTCGATATATATAAAAAAGCTCACAAGAAGCAGTTTTTAGCAATCCCTGTAGTGGCAGGACCAGGGGCAACAGACTGGACATAACGAAAAAAATTGTTTCAGATGGGGGTGGGGAGGCCCTGGCACAGGGTGCCCAGAGAAGCTGTGGCTGCCCCTGGAGCCCTGGAAGTGTCCAAGGCCAGGTTGGATGGGGCTTGGAGCAGCCTGGGCTAGTGGAAGGTGTCCCTGCCCACGGCAGGAGGGGACTGGATCCTCAAGGTCCCTTCTAACCCAAACCAGTCTGGAATTGTGTGATTCTGACCTTTCAGTCCTCAGAACTGGTGACCATGCCATAAATTGTCCATTTTCTGCCTGGCTCTGGCTGCAATGTGCTGACACTGGAAGGAGCTACACTTCTGCACTCCATTTTTATATGCCTTCCTTAGCTCAGTAGTTTTATGGCTTTCAATCTGACTTTTTAAATATGAGTTTATAGTGTTTCACCTCTCTCTAAAATGGATAAGTCTGTAAGAACTTTGCTGTTTGATTAAGTTATCATGCATGAAGAGCCAGAAAAATTTAAGACAATTGTTCATTTAAATTGCTGTTAATTACATCCTCCTGACATAGTTATTGTACTATACGCACACTTTGGATAAAACTACTGTAGTATCTAATTGAACTCAAAAATATTTCTGACATTTTAATGAACACACCAATTAGTTTTATTTTACAAGACTTTCAAATGAACCACGGAGGATTAGAAAATGACATTCAAGGTCTGCATATAATTAAATTACACAACACAGAAGGGGGGAAACTTAGTGTCATGTTAAAGGGATAAAAAAGGTAGGAAGACATTAGCATTTGAGATGTGCTGGAGTAAATAAGGTCTTTGTGGAATAGGAGCAATTCTTTTTTTTAACCACCAAAGTTTCAGGAAGTCAATGGAATGTCACAGCATCATTGTCACCAACCACAGACCGCAAGCCTGGGGACTCAGAAGCCATTACCCTGCTCCTTATCAGAGATCCCATTTCCATTTCACTTTTATGGAAATTTTACATAATTATTTGTGGAAGTCAAGTGGAACTTCACTGAGTCAGTGGAGCTGCGCTGGAATGAACCAGACGTGGGAAGACAAAGAGTTGTCTGGACTTCAGAGCAATCCTGGTGCTTGTGAGGTTTTCCACATGAGAGCTCAGCTGGAGAGGAGCAGGAACTGAAGGCATTTAAAGCAGTTAAATCAGATGTATTGATCCCACACTTACCCAGCTGTCTGGATGCATTTTACCGAGCCACAGAAGAAGAGGGCCAGATCACACGTGTGTTCCATGGAAAATGTCCAGTGCCAGGGACCCCTTGCTGCAGCAGTAAACTCTTGTCAAAGGAAGGATGAGGTGGTCAGACCAGCCCATTTTCCAATGATCAATAGCTCTGTAAAACACTCAGGAGAATGAGGAAAGTAGATACACTCAAGTGCACATCCACACTTCAATAGGCAGCAAATTGTGCACCCAGAAAACTTCAGTCTCTTGAGCAGTTCCTCAAACTCTTTCAGCTTCTTCCTAAGCCTCTGGCCTCTCCCTGTGCTCTCTGGTGCAGGAACTAATCCCAAAAGCAGCATCCCAGCTGCACGGGGAGGAAGTGCCGTGGTGGAGCCCAAAGTGGCAGTTCAGCCCCTCACTTCCCCTCAGGGCGTCTGGGGAGAGAATCATGGGGTACAAGTGAGAAAACTCCCGTGTTAAGATCAGACAGGATAACAGGGAAAGCAAAAGCTGTGCACATAAGGAAATCAAACCAAGGAATTCATTCCCTGCTTCCCACGGGCAGGTGTTCAGCAGTTCCAGGAGAGCAGGCCCCATTCCTCAGAACGGCGACTTGGGAAGACAAAAACCTGCATACTGAACCTATGAAATGTCCCGTGAGTCACTTAGGGTCACCTGTCCTGGCTGTGCCCTCCCAGCTCCTGGTGCCCGCCAGCCCCTCGCTGCTGGGATGGGTGAGGAGCAGAGAAGGCCTTGGCTCTGTGTGATCACACCCCTGTGTCACAGCACTGCTTCCAGATCCCTGTGTCACAGCATTGCTTCCACACCCCTGTGTCACAGCCCTGCTTCCAGATCCCTGTGTCACAGCATTGCTTCCACACCCCTGTGTCACAGCCCTGCTTCCAGATCCCTGTGTCACAGCATTGCTTCCACACCCCTGTGTCACAGCCCTGCTTCCAGATCCCTGTGTCACAGCATTGCTTCCACACCCCTGTGTCACAGCCCTGCTTCCAGATCCCTGTGTCACAGCATTGCTTCCACACCCCTGTGTCACAGCCCTGCTTCCAGATCCCTGTGTCACAGCATTGCTTCCACACCCCTGTGTCACAGCCCTGCTTCCACATCCCTCTGTCACCAGCACTGCTTCCAGCACAGATCCAAAACACAGCCCCACAGTGGCCCCGCAGAGGAAAATGAACTCTGCCCCAGCCAAAGCCAGCACAATAAGACATAAAAAAATGTTGCTTTCCTGATCGTCACCCTTTGAATTTCTCACAGACTGGCATTTGCTCCCTTTCTATTCTATGAGAATAACTCGGTGTGCAAATACCCAATGCCCTCCCTGCATGTGTCTTGCTTCCACCATGATGGGTGGGGAGTGACAAAACAGGCACGGTTAAGAGATGAGAGAAGGAAAAAACCAAAAGGAAATATCAGTAAACTTGGCACAACATTCAATTATAAAAGTGGATGCAAAATGCTAACAATTCAATGCTCAGAAGAACTCATCTGAATTTCATTATCATCTAAGTAGAATCTGGTATTTGTTAAAGAAGACAAATGTTCTTAAAAGATGTGCTGCTCACAATCATCTCAGGATAAAAAAAAACCGTGACTACAAGTAACCAGTTGGTCCCTCTGCATTCCAAAGAAGAAAAGGGAAAGAGAAAAGAATTAAAGATGACTTTTCAACAGAGGCAAAGCACTCTGGGGGGCTGTCACTGAGACAAATAAAGCCGTGGGATGTCGGGATGTTCTCTGTAAATCCATGAATGCCTCTGGAATTAGGCCGAGTGTACCACAACCTATGAGCAGGTTTGGACAGCACTACACACTGGGTGATGAGGGGTGGGGGAGAGGGGCAATTCCTACTAAAGGACAGGAAAGTAACGGAGTATCAGCCCAAAACACTGGTCCCAGGAGAATCAAAGAACAGGATTTTGCTCTATTTTTTTTCCCATCAGTATAGGTGATATAAAACTGTTACCAGCAGCTTTTTTTTTTTTTCACATTATAGCAAAAAAAAATTGAAGAGGATTAAGGGAAATATTGGAAATTTTAACTGTGGAAAATTAGGATTGGAAAAATGAAAATTCAAACAGGAAAATATTGCTAACTTTAAAAAACCCACGCTTTTCATGAAAAGACGGATTTGCCAATTTTTTGCCAGTGAAAAATGGAAGTGTTTTTTCTCAGAGATGTTGTTTGCTTGTTTTAGACAATATATCTTCACTGTATCCCCCAAAATACAGCAGAAAGGGGGCAAAGCCATTGCTAGAATTTTAGCTGATGTACCTGGATGGTTGGTAAAGCTGCTACAATTTTTCAGGTTCTAGGACAGTGGTGTACCCCATAACATTTTCACACTCATCTGTCTCACCAAAAATGAAGAAATTAATAAAAAAATTTCCTTCTAGAAGTAGAGAAAATTCAGCATAAGCCAGATAAGGAAAAATAAATCGATAGCTGAGTAATCTCAGAGAAACAAAACAGATCTAATTTGTCCTGGAATTAGGCATCTGCCATCATCTTTAATTTGCCAGATCCTGCACAAACATAACATAAAAAAAGTCCCTAAAGCAACTTCACATCCTATTCACATTGGATAATTTTATATCACCATAACCATGGAGTTTTGCTCCCAATCTCCTCCAAAAAGTAGAAGAGTAGATCCTCTATTTTAAGATAAATGTCTTTACTTTTCTAAGTTGGTTGGCATTTCCTATATCTGGAGGCAACTGTGCGAATTCAAAGCCTGATCTTTACTCAGCATCAATCAAAAGAGCTTCACCAGGAGAGGAAGAATGTGTAAGACTCCTCCCTGAGTAAGACTCTGTCACTAAATGCATCTCAACATCAAAAACTGCCAAAAAAAGTACTTATTTTCATCTAAAACAGTTCAGAACATACTTAATAGATATGGCTGAAGCATGGAAATCTGTATACAACACTCAAAATTCCCTAAATCAAATATCAGTTTTCAAGATGGAAAGCTGAGGCTGCAGCCAGAAGCAACAGATTTTCCAAAAATATTTCCTTTGTATGTATTTTCACCTTCCTTAAAAGCAGTTCTTTAAAAGACTCATTTCTTGTAATGCTGAGGAGATCAACAGAGATTTTTTTAAAGATATTTGGAATTCATTGTACAAAACAAAGAGGCTTTAAAATTAGATTTTAGATATGAGTTACTTAGAATTAGTCTTACCTATCTCAGCATATGAATATTTGACTGTTTAGCTGTGCTTTGACTTATTTTCACACATTTTATGCAACACAAACTTCAAGTCTCAAATATGTTGGTGTTTATTTCTTATTCTAATTTTAGCATGTCCAGTGCAGCCACACTTTCTCCAGAGCCAAACACTGAGTCCATTCCCAGTGAATCCAGACAATATACATTTACCATATGGAGTGTGAAGTCTGTAAAATAGGAATATTTCTCACCTCTTGTTATTTGGCTCCTGCATCAAAAAAATGCATACCTTCCAATAAAATCTACCATCTCACTTTTGGCTCTCCTTTTGCACCATGTTGTGCCTTGAACCCTGAGCAGTGTTTGAATTCACAGAATAACCTGAGTAGGATGGGACCAGCTCACTGGTGACTTGCTCTGGTTCTGATGGAGGGGTCTCAGATGAGATTACCAGCCGTGTTCCAGGAAGATCTAAAGCAGGAATTCTGAGGGTAAGGATGCAATGGGATGTGATCAAAAGTCAGGCTCGCCGAGGGCACTGGCACACACCAACGTCAGACTTGCAGGGGCAGCCAAAGAGCCTCAACCAAGATCCTGACCCCAGCTGACCAAGACAAAAATGTCATTTGACCCCTGGATCCTTCCTCCTGCCTGTCAGGAGGTTGTGGTTAGGGATGGGAGCTGCTGACCCTGCAGACAACGCTGCCAGGAAGAGAAAACCGGGAAAGCTGATCCATGGCGCACCCAGGCACTCTGCCACGGGGCTGTCTGTCATCTTGCAGGGCAACAGACCAAGGTTTTGGGGAAAGGAAGGAGAAGATATGGTGGGGAGAGGCAATAGGACCACCAGTGTAGGGAGAGGGGTTCTGATGAAAGGAGTCCGTGGAGATGGGGATCAGGGAGGTCTGGGAATGGACACCAAACCTTCGGCACAGACACCCCCATCCTCACTGCTCACCCCTTCCACTCCAGCCCTTCCCTCCCAGCACTTCCCTAAGCACCAGTGGCCTGTCCCAGCCCCTTTCCTGTGCTCTGATGTGACAGGGCCAAAATTATCCCCCCCCATCCCCAAAACTTTCCCCACTTCTCCCCATGCTGCCCACTTCTCCCAATGCTGCCAAATTGAATTTCACCTGTCCTGCCCAGCAGCCCTAACTGCTGTTGCTAAGGAGGCACTGCCTCATCAGAGAGGGATCCTGGTGCTTGGAAACCAGGTATTCAGCACACAGCAGGGGCACAAGATGGGCACCAGAGAGCAGGAACGTGAGCCCTGAAAACCTTTCTGACTTCTTATTCATTCCTCCTGAGTCAGCCTTGCAGTTGTGAAGGGCTGTGTCCGCATTTCCCAACTCCAAATGCAACCTAAAACCCAGAGTCTGCTGTGAAACTTTGATAAGGAAATTGAAATTTGCCATAAAAGCAAGGCACACCACCAAACATCAAAATGGGCAATAGCTTAGCAGTGCTCAGAAAGGTTCAAACCATCCAAAAGACAACATAAGCACTCAGACCACCCTCAGGGGAGGTTGTAAGGGCTGCAGGATCACCTGCACGTGGTCATTTCCCATCCCACACCCCCATCCTGTGACACAGCAAAGTACTGGGGATTTGCAGCCAGCTGGATGAATCTGAGTCCTGGAAGACAGCACTCGTGCTGGTGAAGAGAAAAGTTGGGTTTAAATAAAACATCACCAGGATCTGTTTGTGCTAATCCACGGGAGAAAAGAGTTTAACTTTAATTTCAGGCAATTGCACTGATGGATATCAGAACCTGCACTGAGCCCATGAATAGATGAATAAAAATATATGTAAAGAGCCCAGGATGTATACCTGTCAAACACTCAGATGACTAATGCAAGAAGAACCAGATAAAGACATTAAACATGCAGTAGACACTGGCATGGGGTGGGAGGACGTCTGATTCTCGTCAAGCAATCACAAAAGAGAATTATTTAAGATCCAAAAATACGGCGTGGGGGACTGTAATTCAATTGCCAAGGCACTGAAGACAGCAGCTTTTGAATACAGCCTTTAGTTCGAGTTTAAGAAATCAAAGTTACTGTATTATTAACGTGCCTTAAACACCAGGTAAACCAGCAATTTCTTCCTCTGCAGGCACCTGGTGCTCCTCACTAAATAACACCGTGTTTTGACATGCCCCGTGCTTGGCACAGGCTGCCTGTCAAGCACAGGAGGTGACAACAGAGGGATCCTGGTGTGCCTTTCACAGCTGTGGCTGTGAGCCCTTAACGAGAAAGACAAACCTTAGATAACCCTTATCTTTCATGGGTGTTGGCACCTTTTTGTGCAGCACCCACGGGGGCTGCCTTTAGCTCCTCACTCCAGCTCTGTGTTCCCAGGGCAGGGATAATCCAGGCTGGGTGACTCAGAAGCATCCACCCCTGCTACAGGAATATCCTGGGACTAAAATGTGGAAGCTGGGAGGGCTCTGTCTCTCTGCAGGAGCCCAAGAGGAGGGCAGGATAAACACTTTAATCTCTGTGTATGTGTTTTGTAGAGAATGAAATCCAGACACAAAGCGTAGAGCAGGGACCTCGTGTCCCAACTGCTTCCCCACACCAAGAGAGCACTTTGAATATTAAGATGCACAGATACACATATCTTTTAGCTCCTCGAGAACACCCTGGCATGCCAAAATACCTGGGCTTTACAAAAATGCTCTGGCAGCTTCCAGCAGATGCCCCCTGCGTGTTTGGACCTTCTCAGGATCAAAAGGTCCTTTAATTCAGACATTCACCTGAGCACTGAAACCACAGCAGAGCTTTGTCCCACCTCCACTGTGAGTCCTCCCCAGCACTCCAAAACTAAAATTGCAATGCTCTGCTCTCGGGAATAAACTCAGGATGCCATGAATGAATCAGCACAGTAATCTCTTGCAAAAACCTATCAATGTTTGTTTGTTTGTGCATTTAAAATCAGCTTGTGGGAAGTGGGAGGTTTGCCTAGAAACCTCTGAGTGAAACTGGATTCTCTGTGAAAAGACTGCTGCACCTGGAGATGTTAATCTTACCTTTTATCTAAAGGCACACAAGGGTGTTTTCAGGTACCTTTGCCTTTTTTAAGCATCTGCCTGTACTTTTGGTTTTTTTATGGAGTTTGATGGTCCTTTCAAACTCCAACATCTAGATGTGGATAGCTTCCATTATAAAAAGCCTGTCACAGATGGCTTCAGGTGGACATGTCAGCTTAACCTGAGACAGCAAGTCAAGCAAAATAACCTCCATTACAACCATTAGAGAAGTTTTCTTTCCTTCCTTGCTGCTGGAATGTGCTATTATAAAATTAACGGAAGTTTTCACAGGGATATTTCTCAATCAACCTCAGTTCAAGTCTATCAATGCTTTCCAAGAGACTGAAGCAATACAAATTCTGCACACAATTGCTCCCCGTCCTCTGCCACAGAAGCACTTGCCTTAATAAGAAAATTCCGAAGGATTTTCAATCAGAGGCACCAACAATGGTTGCAGTTAATGGCAATGCATTCCTTGAGATTTATTCTGCAAGAGGCACCTTTCACTTTAACAAATGTACCACGGTGTGAGGAGTTTGTGATGGGTGAACTTAGCGCATGCTGACAGCCCCCCCGACAGCTGAAGGGCTGTGCAAAATGTATGATTTGAAGGCTTGAAGTGTGTTATTCTTCCCTTTGTTACTCAGTTGGATTCAAGTGCTAAAAAAGAAAAAACCTACCTGGCCCTAGGAAATCATCTTTTCCTCTGGTGGAGTGTGTGCTTTGTGTTTGAATGGGAGGTACAGTGGGGAACAGGAGAAGATGAAGTAACTGCAAAGTTAGCTGGAAAGGTCTCCTCAGGAAAGGTTTTCTAATTCCCACTCCAATAGTGGATCAGGAGAGGGGTGAGAGTCACCAGCAATATTTTGTGAACAACTGGAACCATCATTTTCAACAGAAGCCCATCTAGTATTTGCTCAGTTCAGAGAGCTTGAATCTGAAAATCTGCATCACTTTCCATTTCATCACACCCAAGTTATCTCCAAACCAGCAAAAGTGGGATACTTCTTTTTTCCCTTTCCACTCTAATTCTGCCACCACTTTTCTACCTACGTTCCTCTCACTGGAAACACTAATTTTCAATTTCATGTGCACGGGGCAAGCATTCTGTCTTTAATGATGATGGGGCAGCAAAGGCTCCAGAGGGAAACCCCACACTGCCTAATCCAGGCTCTGGCAGCTGAACCACTCTCCAGTCACTCACCACCTCAAAATTTGGAACTGCAGAAGGGAGGCCGAGTGATGAAGACAGATCTCTGCATTTTTAATGAGCAGTCCTGCAATATTTGCTTGGTTAAAAGACAGTGCATATTTCATCTTGCTTGTCATAACAAATATGTTCCTCCTGGCAACTCAGCATCTCGTGTTTAACACTGCGCTGACAAATGTACCTCTCCCCTTTGTGATGAAAGCAGACACAATTATAAAGGAAATAGGCCTGCAGGTTAACTGGGGTTATTTTTTCTCTATTTTTCTTTTAATTTTATAAATGCAGTGCTTCTCCTGGAGCTAAAGACCACCACTGTAGTTTAAGTCTACAACCCCAATTCAAAGCCATGTCAACACTCTCCCTATAAATCCCCAGCTTTGTTCACTGCTCAGCAGCAGAACTGAATTGAAATGCAAAGGTTAATGCACAAGTCTGGGGTCAGGTAATAAGGCCCAGCTCCCCAAACTGCATTTGCCCTGCTAGGTACGAGGACAAAGTGATACCTCCTCATACACGGAGCTGATAAAAAGTGTTCCTCCATTGCTTTCCCAGCATCACCTCCTTTGCAGAGCCCAAAAAGGAACTGAGTGAGCTCAAATCCCCCCCCTCCCAAACTTCTCAGAAGGGTAAAGAAAAAAGAAATCTGTCCTTCTTGCCTTACTTTCTCTTCTTCCAGCAAGTTTCCCCTTCCCAGGGCTTGTTTTACAGCACCTGGAGTAGCTTGGTCATGTAGAGGTGGCTGCAGGAAAGGGCAGCAGAAACCGATGGTTTCTGAGACACTTTGGCAGTGATGGATGGACATCACATATCCTGACATTACTTCCCACTATTTCACAGAGGAGAGTTAGGAATGGATTCATTGAGCAATGTTTCCTCCTTTCACGATCCATCTTGAGATGACAATCCAATTTTCAGGTCAAGAGAAAATTCTTAAGTGATGGAAAAGTCACAGGTGACAAGAGTAATGGCTGTGGGCGATGGCAGAAGGAGGAATGGCCCTGGTATGGGTTTTATGGATGAGACACACAGGATATGATGGAGGAAGGAGCACGGTGTGGGAGTCACAATGAAGCAGTGCAGCAGTTGGCTTGTGCACAGCCAGCCCCGTTGTACTCACAGACCACACAAAAATGCACAAACATTCCCTTCTCCAGACTTCTGACAGCAGAAATAATATAAAAATATATCTGTGGGCATTCCATTTTCCCCAGTCAAAGTCCAGCCAGAGTCACTATTTATCATCATTTATTCCAGTAAGTAGAAGCCACACCCAGACCAATTATCTCACTGTCAGAGCTTGTAAATGGTGTTTTGGTATCATGGGATTCCTGTTCAGGAGGTTTGTTTGGATTCTGAGGCCTCTAATCTTTATCAGATATTACACCCCACTCATCACTGTCAGGAGCCAAAGCAGCATCAGCATCCGTGGCATTGCTAACAGGGCCGTCTTCAGCATGTGAATCATCCTGCACATTATCCTCCAAATTCCTACTTGCCGGAGAAAAATTAACTCCACATGGCCAGGACAGGTTGGATGGGGTTTGGAGCAACCTGGAAGGTGTCCCTGCCCATGGCAGGGGGCAGAATGAGATGGACTTTAAGGTCCCTTCCAACCCAAACCAGTCTTGGATTCTGGGATTCTATGACTCTGTGGATATCAGCTGTTCATGGTTTTGTGAACAATAAAATTAACTAACTGGATACTTGAAAAGGTTTTCATAGAAACAACACTTGCTTGTGGCCCAGAAAGGCTGCTCCAAGATACAAAGAGTGCAGCTCACAGGATTATAGAATCCCAGAATGGTTTGGGTTGGAAAGAACCTTAAAGCCCATGCAGTTCCTGGGCAGGGACACTTCCCCTATCCCAGGTTGCTCCAAGCCTTGAAGAAAGGCCTTTTCTTTCCCTGGAAGTGTTCAACCCATATGGATGTGGCACTTGGGGACGGGCTTTAGTGGTGAACAAAGTCTAAGCNGCAGGGACACCTTCCACTAGCTCAGGTTGCTCCAAGCCCTGTCCAAGCTGGCCTTGGACACTTCCAGGGCTCCAGGGGCAGCCACAGCTTCTCTGGGCACCCTGTGCCAGGGCCCCACCACTCTCCCAGGAACAATTCCTTCCCAATATCCCACCTAACCCTGCCCCCTCTCAGTGGGAAGTCATTCCCCCTTGTCCTGTCACTACAGGCCCTTGCAAATACTCTCTGTGTTTCCTGAAAGCTCCCTTCTTCCTTGTTCACAAGAGGCCACAGCACTTTCTGAGCCACTCCACAACAAAGACTGCTTCCCGAGGTGCCTGGCACGGTCCTGGCGGGATGCACCCACTGTGCCTGGCAAAGCAGCACCTGGCAGAGGGATGTTCTTCCACACAGCCTGACCAGCTCTCCCTGCCACACTCATTGCAATGTGCCAGTCCCAGCCTAAAAAATCTCCAGACACCCCACCTGAGGCAAATTACAGACCATGTAAATGGCTTCATTCTCCCATCGGATGCAAATCCATGCCGATTCCTATGCCAACTTTCTTGTCTCCTGGTCATCAGCTAGGCTTTAGTTCTGCCTTCCAAATAAAGCTGCTTTATTAACCAGCAGGAGATAATTACAGTGGTGTCAAAGCCTGCTGAAGCACAAACAATGTGAGATTAAGGTGACTGATGCCACAAGGGATTATGTGCATAAGAAATAAGTGCGCTTCTGATTATAAAACTAAAGTATTGATAACCATTTTTCATCTTAATAACTTTGGCAAAAGGGATATTAATGATGTGGAAGAGAAAAAAGGAGCAGCTTATTAGTGGAAAATCTGAAGTCCTGGTCTGCTCACTTTTTTGTGAATAATTTAATTATAAAAGTTCCTTTTCTCAACCTCTTACATTTCTCAACAAAGACAAAACAGGGGAAAAGAGAGGGATAAAAACATAAGCTGCTTTGGAATTACTGAACTCAGAATTCTCTGGGTTTGGGTTTGATTTTTATAATTCAACAACCAAAAAAAAAGCCACTTTGAGATTGAGTGAAAGCTTTGATCCTCTTTATAGGAAGAAAAATGAAAGAAAACTGCCCTAGGTTAAAAAAAAAAAGTATAAAAACATAGTTTTAGCTTGAAAAGTATTATGAATCTATAATTCTTGGTTTGGATTTAAGAGGTAAACTGCCTGTGGTAGCTTCCCTTGCCCTTTCCTTCAACACTATCTAAGCCAATGGAGGTGGAAATAAAGCCTTTAAAATTTCCCCAACAGTTTAGCCTGTTTAACCTTTTTTTCCCAACAATTTAACCTGTATTTTCAAGCATGGTTTTTCTGTGGTTCCAAGTATACTTCTGCTGGGGGCTGACCCAAGCCAGGAGAGCTGTAATATCCAAGGAGTGCCATTAACTTGCCTTGACATCTCATTTCCCTCTCTTTATATGACTCTGTCACTCATGACCCTTCCTCTGCAGCTCAAGCATCCGTCAGAACCCAGAATGTGGAATTACATGATAATAGATACTGAACACGAGTCACTCCTCCCCACCTCTTTTCTCACTGCAAGAAATACCAGTGGCCAGCTCAAACCTCCAGGACAAGTGAGTTTTAAAGCATCACCTTAAATTGGCAGAGTTTTCTCTTGTCACAGGACAGCAGCAACTGCAGAAATGACTGTGAAATACAGAGAAGAGAAACAGCACAGCACAGGCACCTTGGGTTTTATTCCTGTGCTACTTTTCCTCTTGGTAGTGCATCAGGAGAGCTTATTTTGATCCTGTTATCACATGTACGCTGTGTGTATTTAAATATTTAGTGGATGCAGGGAGCCTGATTCCATGTGGGACGCAAACAAGTGGGAATTTCAGGCAACTGGCACCACAGAGAGACTCAGCTCATCAGGGAGAACTGAGCCTGGGATGTCTGTTACAGCGAGGTCAGCTTGGAAGGGGATGCTGGATCCATGTGGATCCCGGTGATGGGTCCCTGGTGCCAGCAGCTAGGATGGTGTGGCACTGAGGCTGCTTGGCAAGGTGACAGGCTCAGAAAACCATACAAAGGGAGCAGTTTTCCACAGGAAGACTCTCACAAATGCAGGGCAAAACTTCAGGTCACTCATAAATAGAGTTAAAAGTTGGCTTTGATGATCCAGGATGGAAACTGGGCTTCCACTGCCATGGTTTGGCCACGGAGGATCCATCCCCTCATCCTCCCCCAGGAGAACAGATCTCAGGGCACAGAATTTACATTTCAGTCACACCAGGCTGCACATTTCCACATTAGAAATATGAACTGTGGAAGAGGGTTTTAGTGCCATTATTTATTAGACAAGTTCCCTGGATTTTTATCATCCATAACTCATGCCTTGAATGGATTTGCTGCCGACTCCCCTAAGTCATGTACAGAAGGTCCTGGAGCAGAGTGTTTCTAAAATACCATTTTTTAAATTTCACATTTACATGCATTCCATCTGCACACCGAGAGCATTAAATATCATAAATGTGGAGTTAATGTCTCATTTTTAAAAATTATGTAGTTTTGTAATTACATTAAATGAGGGGATACTGACTTTTAGAAACTAAATTCCAAGTCTCTTTCTATTGCCAAAGCAGTCAGGAATATCTTTAAATAAGTTTATGCTATAGGGACCCTTTAATGATCCATCTGCTGAAAGTAGAAGGAAGAGGAAAAAGTGGTTGAATCATAGGGAATGAAACTTCAATTCACCATACATTAATAAAAGCTCAGCTATTGATAATCAGTGAGACATTAATGAAGTTTTGGAAAGTTATATCCTTTTACATTTAAGAACAGGCTGCCAGGAGCTCTCTCCAACATGGAAAGAGAATTTAAGATAGGAACAAAAAACTTCTTCCACAAGTCAATTTTTCATGACTCCTGACCTGGAAACCATTTTAAGAGTCTCAGAAAGTTGTTTTATTTCTCTGTGAATCATTTAATTTTTCAGTGTTTACAGGATCATACTCGTTTTCAGAAGCACGGATACTGCATGGATACCTGAATCATGGAATGGTTTGGGATGGAAGGGACCTTAAAGCCCATCCAGTGCCACCCCCTGCCATGGGAAGGGACACCTTCCACTAGCCCAGGTGGCTCCAAGCCCCATCCAGCCTGGCCTTGGACACTTCCAGGGATCCAGGGGCAGCCACAGCTTCTCTGGGCACCCTGTGCCAGGGCCTCCCCACCCTCACAGGGAGGAATTCCTTCCCAATATCCCATCTAATCCAGCCCTCTGGCAGTGGGAAGCCATTCCCCCTTGTCCTGTCACTCCATCCCTTGCAAACCATCTCGCTTGAACTGATTTTGCTGTTTCACTTTTTTCTCTTGGTATCTGCAGAGTTTACATTAAACCCCCAGTTATAAATTGCTCATCTCTCCAAGTCTTTGGGAAAAGTCTGGGAACAGTGCAGGTATCTATGATTTAGCTAAAATCTGGTTATTGGGGTTAGCACAAGAGTAATTGGTGGGAGGCTGTGGGTGACCTTACAGTCATTTCCAGGCTGGCACATAGGCTCCACTCTAATGGTGCAGCATAACTCTTACGCCGAGTTTATTCTCCAGGTTAAATATAATTCAACTTAGATGGCAACTAGAGGGACTCTGTTCCCTCTCACTCTGCAGAATAACCCTTCATTGCAAGGTAAGTGGGCTCTCAAATTTATGGGGAGATTTGCAAAGCAGTAGATTTTCCCCCGATTGCTTTCTGACTGAAATATCTCCTCAGACCAAAAGGGGTTCATGCCATTTAGCAGTGCTGCCGTGGCAAAACAGCTTCTTTGGCTGAAACAAAAGCAGAGATAAGCAACTTTGACCGTGAAGCAGAGTTTGGTCATGCCTTAGGTTGTTTTACAACATCCTGTTTGGATTCAAGACTGAATCTTTTCTTCTTTCATTGAATCACAGAATATCCTGAGTTGGAAGGACCCACAAGGATCACGGAGTCCAACCCCTGGCCCTGCACAGACACCCCAACAATCCCACCCCGTGCATCCCTGAGAGCGGTATCCAAACGCTCCCGGAGCCCTGGCAGCCTTGAGGCTGTGACCACCCCCTGGAATATTTAGGAGAATCCCAGTTACAATCACCTGATGATGGAGGAGTTGGAAGAGGTGGTTAATGTTGTCAAGCAGCTGACTTAGGAGTAGCAGGTTTCTTAACACACATGTGGATTTTTGCACCTGTGTGCAGGTGTGCATGGTCACAGGGACAGCCAGAGGAAAAGGATAATTTAGCTGAGCTGGTTTTCCCGTATTTGCCAACTATGAACATTAAACCCCTGGAAATTCATGGCTCTGCCAAAGGATTCTCATGTTGTAGTCAATCTGTAGATAGATCCCTAAAATGACCAAAAAAAAAAGTAACACCCCAATCTGAATAATACCATAAGCTAAGTAAAAGTATGGAGTTAAAACTGAGAAGTCTTTGACCTTCAGTTGGAAAAAAGGGCTGGATTTCATACACCAGAGTTCAGGAAATTCCAGTATTTAATGGCTACAGTCACTGAACTGATCACAGAATCAGAGAATCTGGGAATGTGTTGAGTTGGAAGGGACCTTAAAGCCCGTCCAATTCCACCCCTTGCCATGGGCAGGGACTCCTTTCACCAGCCCAGGTTGCTCTGTCAAAGCCCGGCACAAACCCAGCGGGGGTTGCTGTGTGCACCTCCCTTCTCTCCATGTCCTCACCACCAGCCTCGCTTTCCCAACTCCTCCTTTTCCCCTTTTCTGTGTCCCAGTGCCACTGCCCAGCTGTAACAGCAATGGCACATACACAGCAAAACATGAAAAATATCCAAACTGAGAGCTGTGGCTGTGAAAGTGATGCTTTGCAGATGAAAGTAGTCCAGGTACCATCGCTTGGTACCACAGACAGATGTAAAAAGCCCAATTAGAAGGCTCAGAAAAGGTTTGTTTCGCTGCAGAGCAGAAGGGGGACTGGGCTTCAACAGTAAACAAAAGCACTTTGATTTTTTTTTTTTAATGAAGGTGTTAACGCTGAACTTTTACAACCTCAAAAAACTCTGGCATGTTGCACAAAATGCTGTGGAGTGAAGAGATTGTTTTGTCAGGGCCTTGCCCGCAATGCGCTCCATAAAGATGCCTTTAAAAGAGTAAAAAAGTTTAAAAAAAATATGAAAATGATGGTTTCAGAGCCCATTGTCTAAGATGTTCTGAGTGTGAAGTCAGAAGCAGCAGCAGATGGGTACCACCTGAGGACAGACAGGAATGGACTCAAAGCCCTGAATCCAAAGGGGGTTTTTCCAGCTGTTTTAGTGGAGCTGTCCCCAGCAGGCTCTGGTGGCTGAGGATTGGAACAGAGGTTTGTCCAGCCTGGGATACACTATATATACAGTGTCTAATCTTTCCCAATGGCCCCAAACTCAAAGGCTGGTGTGGACAAAGGAGAGCCTTTTCTTGTCCCGTCTCTGACGTTCTGTAATTAAAGACCATCTCTAACCTGCTTTGTTTCCACCTGCCTCCCATTTCTGACCCGGATTCCCAAAAATGAAGGACTCACTTTCACCACAGCTCTGGAGAAGTATCAAGCCATTCATAACTTCAGGTTTTCTGAGGAGCTGAGAGCAGGCTCAGCACCTGGTGGGATCAGACCTGTATTTCCCTCAGTGCTAGAGGGGCTTTGCATGGGGTTTCCAGCTCTGAATAACAAAATAGGTCAGTTTAATGCTTTTGCTTAGTTTGCAATATATAACCAGCCCACCCCTCTCCTGATCTGATCCAGACTGACAGCAAATCAGCAAATTGTTATTATTCAGGTTATTTTATACTATTAATTTGTGTCTTTGTCTTTTGGGCGTTGGTTTGTTTCTGAGTGAGGTCATTTCTTTAGAGGAAAGAACCTTCTTTTCCTCTCAACTTTCCTTCACCTGTGCAAGACTCTTCTCACATCACTGTCACAGTCCTTGTTGATTTTGAGGTCCTAAGGAGCAAAAGACAGAAAAGTCACTGAATTAATTTCTTTCATCAAATCCCATCGAGTGTCTAGGAAAAAAATCCCACAAAATTCCACTTTTGGTGTAAATATTGCCTCTGATGTCAAGTCTGCTGCTATCAGCAAGATATTCTAGTGGGTTTTTACTACAAAATGCAAGACCTTTCCTTTGGCTCTGTTAAAATACATATTGTTTGCAGTGTCTCAGTCAACTGAAAAATGAAGGTTACTTTTTTATCAGCTATCTGTCAACTTTGCCTCTTTACTCTTTGCATTGTCTGTCTTTTATTTCCCCCTCTACCAACTGAGTTCTCTCTTCCAAATAACTGATAAAGGCAATAAATTGCTGTCATGGGGTGAACCTCCCCTGAAAGCATCGCTCAGATTCCTGAGACCTTGGCCACGCTTGTCCAGCTCCAGCTCATGGGTTGATTCTGGCATGTGCAGGGAAGGAAAAACACTGACAATTTTTGTGAGGAAAACCTCCCCAAAAGCTCTGGACTGTGCCTGCCTTGCTGTAATGATTCAGATAGGCTTTAGGAATCCTAGAACTTTCTAACAGATACTGGGCAGGGGTTTAAAGGGTGATAGTGACCCAAATACAGCAGGAATTGGCTCATGTGGGGTGGGAACAGAGCTCTTGGCCCAGGTCTGTGAGGTCGTGGCCAACCAGCCGAGTTATAAAGCACTAAACAGGGAACAACAAGCCCCTTGTGGGATTATGTCTACACAGACTTCAAACGTCAGGTAGGAGTCCAAGCCCACAGCACAGGGGCTGGGCTGCATCCCAGGAATGGACACACCTGGCAGTGGGATGTGCATTCCTGTCTCCTGAGTCCCTGGTGCTGGTCCCAAATGGGGCAGGGACAGGGGCAGGACTGGACAGTGTGAAATTGAGTGTCCAAGGATGCAAGTCATGCAGCAGAAACCTCATCATAGAAATCACAACCCACCTGCCCTGCTTATCCCACCTGATAAATTATAAATTTAATGTTCCTGAGCGGTGTGGTTCTGTTCTTGGGGCTATCTCATCCCTAAATTCCCCTGAAACACCATCAGAGAGCATAACACAGCCCACCTCAAGCCCTGCTGAAATATCCCCATCCCCAATAAGCCTTCCTTGGTTTGCTGCAGGATATGTTGGGGGGTTTTGCTTTCTTTTTTGTTACATGCAGCTTCTTTCTTCCAACTGAGACCGACTGAGTAAAAAGCGAGGCAAAACAATAATCCCCTAAGCATTTCTTAAGTCAATTCCAAGTAGAAAGAGCCAAGTTAAAGCATCTTTTAGGATTTACAACTCCACTCAACTATGAATAACACCCACAATGCAAAGAAATTACCCAAGTGTAAAAGACATTTATCTGAGCAAGTAAATTACAATGGCACCGAGAGCAAACCGGCCTGCAACTTCAATTGTCAAAATCCTTCTCTGCTTTTTCAGGGTTGCAGCATTAAAGCAGAAAAGCCAGAGTCAGGGAATAACTCAGGGCAGCACGTCTGTCTCCAGAAGCTTTTTTTTGCAATGATACACAGGAAGAGAGATTGGGTTATTGATGGAAAAAAAAAATAAATTAGGAAAAAGCAGAGTGTATCCAGAGGAGCCATTTGCATCCTCTCTGGTGACAGGGATGCTCCTGTCTCTGTTGGCATTCCTAGGTCTGCCAGGGTAAATTAATGAGTTCACTGATTTCAGTCAGATAATTCCAATGTTTAGAGGTAAAAATGTGTCAGACAGAGGAGCTTTCAGATCTCAGCGAAGCACTTTATGCTCTGAGAGCTACCTACATCTATTAACTCTAAAAAGGTTGTAATTTTTGAGTGTCCTTTGTCCTTGTCTTCCAGTGTGAGGACAAAAAATGAGGTGCAATATCAAATGCTGCCTTTGTTAGATAAATGTCCCTGCGCTGGCACTGTGACCTCCCTTCCCTATATTACTCCACGAGGGACATTTAGGAGCTCTGCAAACCCAGAGCTGAGTTATCCAAGGTGTTACCTGCAGCAATTACCAAGGCTTTAAGGGCAAGAACTCCATAATTCTCTGAGCTGGGAAAGGTGTTTCCAAGAGATAAAATGGCCTGGTTCAGAATATCAGAGGTTATCATGCAGCTGGAATTGTTTCCAATGCCTCACATTAACAGCACCTGGAGGCTGCAACCCAGCATTTCTTGATTTAAAGCAGTGCTGGGGGGGACTGGAGAGCCTTCTAACCCTCTTTTTGCCAATAACCCCCTCCAGGCCCTTACAGCGGCCACCAGACCTTTGTGCTTCTATTTTTCCTTGAGCCTTTGGTGGAGTCATCAACTCAAAATTCATTGGGACAAGAGCTACTCATTATTTCTGTTGGCGAAGCATCCTGCATGTGGTGCCCTCAGTGTTTAGGGCCTGTATTTCCTGCTGCTGTATAAATAAATTTGACGTTTCTCTCCATATTAAGGCTGTTGGTTGTTTTGTGGGGATTTTTTTTTCCCAGAGAAACGGTGGAGACAGTTGCTGCAGACACAGTTGAGTCGCTTTAGTCATCAAAAATCCCAGTCTGAAGTGGAATATTCATTTTAGAGATACTTTAACCTGCTGGCAGAGTCAATTGCAGTGAGTGGATGGCATTTTAAAAGCATTTATTTCCTTTGAATTGAAATAACTCCTTAAGATAGGAAAGCCATGAGAATAGTTGCCATCTGCATGGAGTTAACATCCCAAAGAATACATGGAGCCACAGGTGGATGCATAGAGATATTTGTTCTTTTTAGTCAGTGATCCTAATTTTTTTCATTTCCTATTTGACCTGTCTTGACTGGCAGCTAAAAATTTCAATTTAAACAAAAGGCTGAGATTCATTTGCTACAAGTTATAAGTAGGAATAGTGTTCTGATTAGCAATGAGGCTCTCACCCTCTGAAGAATAAAGAGGAATCAGCTTTGAAGGAGGGTATGAATATGTATCCAATACCAAAGCTGTCAGACAAGGACCAGATTATTGACTTAAATTACCTTTGGTTACTTGCCAAACTTTTAACAAGTTCTGCAGTTTAGAAAAGGGGCCAAACCTGCCCCAGGTGCTGGTGTGAGGCAGGCAGCAGACCTTACACCCACTTCAGTCCTGGTTTACAACACTGCTCTTCTATATAAAAACATTTCCCTCTTCACCCATCACGCTGCTGGTTTTAACACAGGAAATTCACCAGCATATTTTGGTTTGAACATCACAGGATTTGCAAAATAAGTGAAAGAGCATGAAAGAGATGACACCAGAGTTCATGAGTTCTCTCTTTGCCTGAATCATTAAGGTAGGAAAAGACTTTTAAGATCAGCAACAATCAACGCAGCACCACCACCATGTTCAACATTAAACTGTGTCCTCAAGTGCCACATCCACAAGTTTTTTGAACACTTTCAGAGATTATGATCATAGGAAATGAAACTTCAATTCACCATACATTAATAAAAGCTCAGCTATTGATAATCAGTGAGACATTAATGAAGTTTTGGAAAGTTATATCCATTTACACTTAAGAACAGGCTGCCAGGAGCTCTCTCCAACATGGAAAGAGAATTTAAGATAGGAACGAAAAATTTCTTCCACAAGTCAATCTTTCATGACTCCTGGCCTGGAAACCATTTTAAGAGTCTCAGAAAGTTGTTTTATTTCTCTGTGAATCATTTAATTTTTCAGTGTTTACAGGATCATACTCATTTTCACAGGCATGGATACCTGAATCACGGAATCATGGAATGGTTTGGGATGGAAGGGACCTTAAAGCCCATCCAGTGCCACCCCCTGCCATGGGCAGGGACACCTTCCACCAGCCCAGGTGGCTCCAAGCCCCATCCAACCTGGCCTTGGACACTTCCAGGGATCCAGGGGCAGCCACAGCTTCTCTGGGTATCCTGTTCCAGGGCCTCCCCACCCTCACAGGGAAGGATTCCTTCCCAATATCCCATCTAATCCAGCCCTCTGTCAGTGGGGAGCCATTCCCCCTTGTCCTGTCACTCCATCCCTTGAAAACCTGTCTCTCTCTGTGGTTCCTGTCAGCTGTTTTAGGCACTGGAAGGTCACAGTTAGGTCGTATTGAAGCTTCTCTTCTCCAGGCTGAACAATTCCAACTCTCCCAGCCTTTCCATCCCTCTGATCACCCTGGTGCCTCCTCTGGACTTTCTCCTTGTGGCTCCTTCCAGCTCAGGATGCTGTGAGTCTGTTCTGTGATTCTCTGATCACATGAATATTTCTATGGATGTCAAAAAGCTGCAGTGGAATTACATCTAAATGGTAACACTGAATACATTTTCTCATCCGAATAAAATTTTGTCCTGCTAAAAAACATTTATTAATGTGGACATTAAGGGGATCTAATTGAAGCAGCTGACAAAAGCAATCCTGGAAGATGAAGACTGATACCGACTAAATGTTATTATGAAAACTGGTTGTGTTCCTGTTGGAGCTGGCAAAGCTCCAATGACTCCCAAAGCAAAGTGACCACGCAGGGATCTGTAGGAATAAGGGTTGGGACAGCCAAGCTGAGCTGTCCTGGGCACAGCGTTTGCTCTGCTCAAACCCACAAGCCCTCACCCAGCAGTTTTCACAACACCCTCCTTGTTTCCCTGTTCCTGCAAACACAACTCCTGGCCCACAGCTGTTCATGCCAACATCTGTACCTGTGGTAGCCTGTGGCACCCCCTTTGAAAGTTAGGGAGAATGAAACAGCTTCTCCTAAGGGTCTTTGCTTCCTTATGTTAATATACCCTGGTTCTGTTCCCCGGTTGGACTGTTGGCTTCCCTGCCCCTTTCTTCCTGATTTGTCTTTGCCCTGGAAAGTTCTCCCATCCCCATGCTCTCCCATGGGCTTTGTTCCCTCACCTCTCCCCCAATGTTTCCCCATTGGCGCCTGTACCCTGGCCATACCTCTGTACCACCCTCTGGACCTCACACTGTTGGCTCCTGATGCTCTCTCCGCCCACCCTCAACCCCGTATATCAACCAGGGTCCCCCATGGTCCTTCATTCCTGGTCCCCTTCACAGGCGTGGCTGAAATAAACCTCTCCTGTGGAACCCCATAGGAAGGACCCTTCCCAACTCTTTGCCATCCACCTGTTGCCAGTACCATCAGGCGTGAGTGTGACTGAGTGTGTGCGTGGGAGGGGGCCACCGAGCGGCTCCGTGGTGGAGACGCTTTCGGAAGGTTGCGGTACCCCTCACCATCTCCACCCGCCGCGACAGTGCCCACGTGCAAACACGGCCCTGCCCACGCAGACAGGGGTTCAATACTCCTTATTTGCTCTCCACTCTTTGCCATTTGTTATTTTAATTACCTTTGGCTAGAATCATTCCAGCTGGCTGGCCGGGGAGCAGGCAAGGCCCTGAGAAGGTGGCATGTTCAGAATGACAAAAACTCCAGGAACCCAGAGACTGATGTGGTGAACACTGCAAAAAACCCACATCTATTAAAAAAAACCCAAAACAGCACCCAAAATGTGTGAGAATAATTTGACAAACTAGCACAGAACAGTTAATACATTTAATAGTTATTCTGGGGCTAATTTAACAAAAAGAAAAAGGAGACGAGCTTGAGTAATTTGTTTTTTCTTTTTAGGATTGTGAAATATTCAGACAACAGGTTACCAAGCACTTTGAACACTGCCAGAGTCAGCTTTTCACCTAAGAGCACCATAGACACATCTGGTTTAACTGCTTTTCCTCCCTCCCAATTTTTTACTGCTTTGAATATTTAAAAATTCTCTGTACACAGAGAAAACAAGTTTTTCTGTTTTGTTTTTTGTGGGTTTTTTGCTTGGTTGGTCGGTTGGGTTGGGAGTTTTTTTGCACTAATTTAGTTGTTCTTATTTTCTCAAAAAAAAAGCCCCAAACAAATCACCATTGTTTTTCACAGCACTGTTGTACTGTTGCTCCTGGACATACAGAGCCAGACTAATGGCTCAAGCATAGCATCTAATTTTAGTTCAGCCATAGAATTGCAAGCACCCGAGTTACTAAATCACGTAACAAGTGTCCTGAAAGAAGTTGTGGCAGCATGTGAAAGCCCCAGCACTGTCACAGCCAAAACAACCAGCTCAGGTCACTTGGTCTGATCTAGAAATCCAGCTTTGCCCTCCCATTCTCCCACCAGCAGCAAAAGGATGGAGCAGAACTGCCTGAAGTTTGTCCTTTCCCATACCTCCAGTAATTGGCTTACCTGGAGCTGGAAGTGCAACATTAGGCACTGTCACACAATTGATCCTGTAGGTTTCTCACTGTTATTTAATAAGATTGTTTTTCTTGGGGGGAGATGAAGATTGAAGTCTGTTTAGTGCCAGCACACAGACACTGCCATGTAAACATCATAAATTAGAACTTCTTCTTTGAGGAGCTGAAAGACGAGGGCTCATGGGTGTTTGCACAGGTAATTACAGAAAAGCAGGGATTTATTCAAACAAGGTTTTACAGGTAAATCCAAAAGTATATATCCAGCCAGATGATTTGCCTGATAAATGCATCCATCTTCTTAATGTGCCTCTTTTTCTGATGTGGGCTGAACAACTCCTGTGCCTGAGCACATCATCAGTAACCTTGAAAACTAAAAGTCAATATTTGGAAAAAAAATCCTTGCACCGAGAGGCAGGAAAACTTCAAGCTGGAAATCTCAGCAGGGACACCTGCTAGCTGATGACTGGGCATGTTTGACATGTTGTTATTTAAATAGGATTAAGCATCCAGAGCAAATGATCGGGTGGGGGGGAGGGGGGGATGTTTAAAAGTTCCCTTCAGCAGGAAAATTCCTCACTACTTTCCCAGCCCTTTGATCGTCCCAGTGCCTCGGATGACTGCTGCAGATCAGCTCCTGCAGCCCAAAAACGCTTTAACAAGACAACTCAGGGGGGACAAGGGTAGAGAGTGGAGTTTCTTGTCACTTGGCAAAGCAAGTGCAAATTGCCTTGGCAGGACCAGCTGCTGAGATAGCAATTTGTCTCTGTCAGGGGAAGAGCACATGGGTGGAAGCACTGCTAATACAGTGTGCCTTTGAAATAAATCACTTTATGCATACACAGATCATGTTGTGAGGCTTTTCTTTTAGCGATGCTTCTCTGAGGGCAGTGAAGTAACAGGGAGTTTGCACCCATGTGGAGTTTAGGGTTGTTTGCCCCATCAATCAGCAGACAGCGCAAAGGAGATGTGCTAATAAAGCCTTCACTTGCACAGGCAACTGCAGCGCTCTGTGTCTCACCAGGATAGGGGGAAAACTGTCCTGATGGATGGAAAAAAAACCCAAAGCAGATCCGGGGAGGCAGGAGGCTGAGACTGTAACTCGGCCCGACAGTGATGCGCTGCTTGACCTCCTCAGGGTCTGCCAGCCAAGGCATTTTCCAGCTGAGCAACCTTCCCGTGAAAAACAGCAATTCAAGGGAAGAACAGCACTCTGAGCACTTTGTAGCAGAGTGTCGAGTACATCAAGACATCTGACAGCACGAGGCAGAGATGGTTCTATCGGGAGATCTTTTATTCCTCCCGTGAAGGAAAGGCTCGGGGCTTTCAGCTCCAGATGGAGAAGAAGGGACTCCTGTTCCTTCATTCCTGCAAGTCCACAGGTTTAGCAGCATCCCTACCTATTGTCTCGTGGGTTGCAGTACCTCAGAATCTGGGATCTGCTGTCCTTCTGGCATTTTAGCCCAAATTCTGGGCTCTGGCTGCTCTCCTGCCTGCACGGCGTGCTCGGTGTAAGGCTACAGTTTGTGATGCTGCTCTGGAAGCATCTCTCGTGTCCCTCTGCCTGAAAAGCCAAGAGTCTGAGGCACCAGGGCTCCAGCTCTGCAAGAATCAGGGGCACTGGAACGTGGCAACGACAAAAAGAGGTCTGGCATAACTTCCCTACTCCTGGAACTGCATTGTGAGGACACTTCCAGGGAGAAACACGTGAGACCTTGGGGAAAACACAGAAGTGTCAAATGATAAATCCTTTTAATTAAAGGCATTAAGGTAAAGCTTCATACTTGAAAAGTGCAGTGATAGGTAATAATGAAGTGCTTTATTTTGGAATTTATCATTCTTTTGGTCAGATGGCAAAATGTCAAATGAAATAATTGACAGATATTATTCATTATTGGCAGATTAGAGAAAGAACTGATACCATGGGCAGATTGCTGTTTTTACTACAGGAGTTTTTCCCGAAATAAATTTTGATTAGTGCTCTTAAAATGTTCACAGCCCAGACGCAGAGAGAGATTTTCTTATTCCACTTCATTCTGCTGTGCTGATACTCACAGCTTTTGTTTATCAGCAGCTGTATTATTACCAGCCCTAACATGCTCCAGTAGCCTCCATGATCTGAGAGCACAGGAAAAATAAACCTTGGGAATGACAATGCTGGCAGCTGAGTGGAACAAAGCCCACAAGCTGGGCTTTAAAATGGCAATCAATATTAACTTCCATCACGCTTTAGAAACAAGATGGATTTGACAAATTGCATCAAAACCCTACTTCCAATCGACTTTTGTAAAGGAATGTTTCTCCTATATTACATTTATGTTCCTAGAGGTTATTGAAGTTGTTTAATAACATTTTCAGGCCATCAGAGGATTTGTTATTACAACTGAATATTTTATTTTCTGTGCTCAGAGAAAGGAAACTAAATTCAGTGAAAAAAAACCCCAAAGATATTGAAAAGATGTTCCAAAAGGCTCAGTAACCTGTAAGTAACCAGGAGACATCAACACATTGTTTGCTGCCATCACAGGACATCTTCTTACTGTTGGGTGAAATCCACTTTATTATTTAGGCAAAATTCTTCTTCATCAGGATAAAACCATGGAAATTTATATGTGATTGATGCTTCACTCAATCTGCATTATTAATTGTATAATTGTTAATTATATAATTATTATTTATTTTATCATAGTAGCACACATGATACAGGGTCAGCACAGACCAGGCCAGAGCCCTCCTCCAGAAATCTGAAATAGAGTTTCTCCTTTCTTCAGCACTTTAGCGACTACTTTCCACTAGTGGAAATTGTCCAGGGGTTTAGAATGGGATGGTTTTTAAGGTCCAACCCAAAACATTGCAGGATTCTATGACTCTGTGACTCACAAATATATGGACAGAACAACTTCTATTCCCAGGAAAAGACTTTCTGAAAAGCCCACTGGGAACATTATTTAAATGAAACCATCTATGAGCAAACTTTACAGCACACAAAGAAAAGCTGCATGTCAAAATTGGGGAGAAAAAAATGAAAATATGTGCAATTTTTGTACCTACAAAGAGGTGTGCTGCAGGAAAAGAAATATGGAAGGACTGAGGAAGGGTTACAAACCCTGTATCTCTGCTGCATTCCTCTTGGATATATGGACCTTGGTCTTCAAAACATCCAGTGACAGAGATTATATAATCTCTCTACAAAATCTATTCCAACACATACTTCAAACTATTAGAAATGTTATGACAAGCCTAATTTAGCTGTATTATTGGATTAAATTTGCTGCCATCCAAGCCAACTCACATTTTGCCCTGACATGGGGAAGAAACTGCTCAGCAGCCACAGATGTGCTGGGAGGCTGGGCCACCGTGTTTACCTTCTGTCTTTTTTCCTCAAAAGTTAACCCACACAGTTACTTCAGTCTTTTCTTCTGGGTCATGGTTTCTAAAGCTTCGCTCTTGTTCTCTGCCTCTGGATTCCCCCTGATTCCAGCTCATTTTCTTGAAGTTTGGTGCTCAACCACTGCCACTAGATGCAGCAAATTTATTCCACTTCTGAACCATTCCCCTGTTTCAACATCCACATCTTTTTCCAAAAGCACGGTCCACTGGAATTCCCATCTCCTTTCCTGAGGAACTGTTGCTACTGAGTGACGGCTGGCAAAGGATAGACCTTTGCAGTGTCCTTACTGGATGTCCTCAGAGCCTGGCTGGACTGGAAATTTATTCCCATTAAAGCCTGAGCAAAATTTCACGAGGAAAATCAAGTGTGCCAATTGGCAGAAGAACATTTCATTGATTGCACGTCTGCAATAATCATTTCAGTTATGCAGAAAATGATCTATGGCACACCAAACAACACTGTCTATAAACAGAGCAGACACACGAACTTCATTAATGGACCCGCATAAAAATTGATATGGTTTGATAATATTGCTCTAATCCACCTCCTGAGCCTATTACACAGATTGGGTCGAACTCCTCATTGCCATGCATGGCCTGCAGCCCTCCACATCAATGGAAAAAAACCCCACCAGAGTCCCAACAAATTGAAATGGCCCATAAGTCATATTGAACCAATAGAGCCGATTTCATGAGGCAGATGTCAAAGGAAAATCAGTGCTGGACTGCTCTGCCCTTCAAACTCAATGAGGCAATCTTGACTTTTAACAGTTTGCAAAGGTAGATGCCAGAACATCAGAATATGAAGTGGCAATGTTAATGCAGGGACCAGAGAAAAGGCACAAGAAAAGCTACAGCACAAAAATGGGATTTACAGCCAAGCCCGAGGTAGCTAAATGCAAACTGGCTTCAGGAAAAAGAGTGTGAGTGTAGGATCTTCACACGGTGCTCTGCACAAATGCCACGCTCCTGAGGTGTCTCTCCTAAGGTCAGGCTTCAATCTGATCTTTACAAATGGGCAGATTTAGGAGCAGGTCCTAGAATCGTGGAATCATAGAACTGTTAAGGTTGGAAAAGCTTTCCAAGATCATTGAGTCCAACCATTAACCCAGCCCTGCCAAATTCACCACTAAACCATGTCCTAAACCACCACATCCACACATTTTTTGGGATGGTGACTCCACCACTGCCCTGGGCAGCCTGTGCCAGTGCTTTACAATTCTTTTTGTGAAGAAATTTTTCCCAATATCCAACCTTAGCCTCCCCTGGCCCAGCCTGAGGCCGTTCCCTCTCCTCCTGTCCCTGTTCCCTGGGAGCAGAGCCCGACCCCCCCTGGCTGCCCCATCCTGACAGGTCTGCCCTGAGCCTCCTTTTCTCCAGGCTGAGCCCCTTTCCCAGCTCCCTCAGCTGCTCCTGGTGCTCCAGACCCTTCCCCAGCTCCGTTCCCTTCCCTGGACACATGCCAGCCCCTCGATGTCCTTTTGGTGCTGTCCTGCTGAGGAGCAGGACGTGGGGAGCAGGAGAAGTGCTGCAGATGCCGTGGGCACTGGGACGAGGGAGGTGGATGAAGTAAGAAACCACAGCGAACTTGTACAAATGGCCTGAAATTGGCCAATTTTGGGGCTTTTACATGTTTTGTGAACTTATCCCTTGAGAGCTGAGCAGATCCTGTCCCGTGGCTCCCGGTGACAACACCAGCACAGGCAGCAGTGACCTGCTGTTTAAGGCAGGGACAAGGGCTCATCTCACTCCTGGCTGGGAATGGCTTTGGCATCACACAGGCTCCAAGTGTCCTTATTTACAGACCTCCACCTGTCCCCTGCAATTCCTGGCTCCAGCTGCAGCACATACCTCCAACAATTTTGTCACCTGCCAGCCAGGAGCCATCCTACCCTAAAAATGCCATATTAATGAGCAATGGGGTGTGGCGGGTCAGAACATGTGTGGAGCCAGGTGAGAGCACCTCCTGTTCCTCTCCCTGCCTTCACCAGGCACAGCCACTCCTGCAAGGGCTCGGGAAAATACAGAGAGGGGAAGAGCTGGCAGAGCCTCAAAATATGGAGATTTGATGTCTTTTATTCCTTCAGGAGAGAAGCAGAAAGCTGCAGAAAGCAATAGCAGGCAGGCTTTTTGTTTCAGAGCCCTTCCCACCTCTCTGTATTTTCCTGAGCCTTTCCCATCTCTCTTTTGAGTGCAAGGAAAAAGGCTACAAAAACCGAATAAATCATATACTGTTGTAATTATTATCATCCTTGCACTGTAAAAGGTGGAACAGGCTTTGCTCACCAGGGATGTCTTTTCTATTTACTTTGCTTCCCTTTTCCACTTAAATCCTCTCTTCATCTGCATCTGACAGAACAGAACCTGGATTGCTTTTATCAGAATTATTTTTGTCCAAATTCTTACCTTTTTTTCTTCTTGTTAATAATAATGTGATTTTTTTTCTGAATTAGAATGAAATAACACTGGTGGCAGCCATTACAGGCAAAGGTCCCTCTGGATGTCTTAGCAACATTTCTCTTATATTTTGCAGTTGTTCTTGTTTCACTGTCTCACTTTTTCAGCATCACAAAATGTGATATAAAATCTTTAGACAGCCATGGATGTTAAATTCAGAGCTCATCCAATTTCCTCCATTCCTGTACCTAATCCCTCCAGAAACACTAGCCACAAAACCCTTAGAAAAATCTCAATATTTGGTCTCCCAAATGCTCCCTGACTCTCATCTTTTTCCAGATTTCCCCCTGAGCAGGTTTCCTATTGCTTGCCCTTCCCATTTCTCTCTGTAGGGACTCCCCCTACATCCATGATGTGGTGTCTGCATTATGTCCCATCCCCTTTGAGCCTCCTATCCCAGCTGGGAGCCCAAGTGGAATTCAGCACCACTGTCATTGCACAGACAGGACTGGATTTGATAGCAGGTGCTCTGCCACACCAAGGACATCAGTTTTTAATCCTGCAGCACCCACCTCCTCTCTCTGTGCTGCAGACACAAACACTGACTGCCTCCGGTAAAAACCCGCTCTGGACTTTTTCCCTTCTGCCCTGGGACTTCTTGCCTCTCTGTTTTACTCAGCCACCACACAGGTGAGACCCCTGATTTATGTGACATGTGCTTCAGCAACTGGGTTGGCTGCTCTTCTCACATTTCTGGACATTTGCTTGAAGGCTAACAAAAGTGGGAAGCAGCAAGGCGTTGCTTGCACAGCCTGGAGCACACTGTTGTCCTAGAGTGGCCCTAAAGTTTCTTAGAGTGAGTTTCAGAACTTGTTTAGGCACTTGGAGACAGTGGCTTGGTCTGCTGAAGTTCAGGTCAAGGCAGGATTAGGTCCTCAAGTTGTAAAGTTCCTCGGCCTCAGCCCAAAGCAGTTACCTGGTGAAACACAGAGCAACGAGACCATTTAATTAACCTCAAATCTCCCACTGGCACAAAATTAAAGTCCTTTTGCCAGAATCATTAGTAATTTGCAAGCTCTGTTCGGCAGCAGAGTAACAGATCCTGGATCAAGGGTGCCCTTTCCAGGAAATGACAGCCCCTGTGCTGGGGAGGGGAGGCACTCCGGGATTCATCCGACCAAGCAGAGCAATTTGGGATCTGTCATGCTCCAAAGTCTGCTGCCCTCGCTGTCACTGCACACAACGTGCTGCAGGAGGAAGATGCTGTCACTGCACACAACGTGCTGCAGGAGGAAGATGCTGCTCTGCCATCCTGCCCCCCCAAACCTGACCTACAGCTTGGTTTGAGGTGTGCTTTAACAGGCACGTCCCGACCCTACACCCAGGCAGTGGCAGGGAGCAGAGGAAGGAGATCCCTCTCCATTTTCCTTCTCTAGTCATGCCCCAAACTAGGAAAAGCAATCATGCATTGCATCTATAATTTATCCTGGAATCACAGGGTGTTTTAGGCCGGAAGGGACCGTAAAGCTCATCTCATTCCACCCTTTGCCACGGGCAGGGACACCTTCCACTAGCCCAGGTGGCTCCAAGCCCTGTCCAACCTGGCCAAATATTGCACTTGGGCAGTTTTCTTTTTTCTTTATTGAGAGACATACAAGTAAACAATTAACATGTCAGATAATTGCATACTTTATGCATTTGAACAGTCCTTTTCTTCACCACACTGCTTGGAAAAGAAAAGGAAAAATTTCTTCACTGAAAGGATGGTTAAGCATTGGAACAGGGAAGTGTCATTTTCCTGCCCAGGCAAGTGTCCCCATCCCTGGAGGGATTTAACACCTCTTTAGATGTGGCACTTGGGGACACGGGTGAGTGGTGGCCTTGGCAGTGCTGGGGGAACAGTTGGACCTGATGATCTCAGAGGGATTTTCCAAACTGAATGAGTCTGTGATTCCATGTTGCATCAAGCTTCTCTCCAGGACTGAGAGCAACACTCATAGCAGAGCTGAGGTGTCCCAGGGAATCTCTGCTGGGAATAGCAAAGGTGACATCACAGGATGGGTTATCCCAGCAGCCCCACTGCCTGCCACCCCCCAGCAAACACCAACAGCATTAATTCCACTTTAAAAAGTTATGTTTGGAGACTATCAAAGAGTAAACCTTGACAAATGCAAACTGTGCTTTGTATTTTCACAGGAAAAGGTAACGTTTCCTTTTATCTCCCGTAAAAATGAAAACCCATTCAAAGTACTGGCACCCTCTGCAGGAGAAGAAATCCTTTCTGGGGGTAAATTTCTAAATTTAGGGAGCAAAAAGCCTTCTGGGGACTCGAGCCAGAACAATTGGGAGCCCTCTGTGACGATGCCTTGCAATGTGCACTGGTCCCACAGTTTGTTGCACAGATTCCTTCAATAGAGGAAAAAGGAATAATGGACATAAAGCTTTTCTCTTTTGATTATTGACTGTCAGGTGCCATGGCAAGGAAAAATCCAGCACCTCTTAAAAGGGAACACTCACAGATAAAAAAAACAAGTGCATGAATTAATATCTGTGTGTTCCTGCAATGGAGCACAGCTGAGATGGGGAGAGATGGAAAGATCAAAAAAATGGCAAATCTGGAAAACCATTGTGATGAACTTGCCCAGAGTATCTAAAAGTAATAGATGAGATATATGAGCCTCTTTGAAACCTGTAGTTTCTTTAAGCATCTTGTTAAGACAAGGAGAGATGAGGCTGAGCTGCCAAAAGACAATATTTGCCCTGTACCTTTACAAGGACCAGGAGCTCCCAGTTAAGCAGAGCTAAAGATAATTGAATTAAAAATCTATAGAAATGTCAGATCTGTAATTTGAAGAGGTAAAAAAATGGGCTGTGCTAAAGGTGATTCACACAGGTTTTTTGGTTTGGCTTTTTTTTTTTTTGGTCATGTGAAGAATTTCAAGTGGAAAGCAGCCCAGCTTCCTGCTTGTGACAGCTCGCTGCTAGGATGGCATTTTCACATTTCCACAGGCTGGATGTGGCTGCCACAGCTTCTGACTCCAGGACATTGTCACTGTCAGGTCGGATCAGATCTCCACAGCCCTGCTGGATCCACAGGTGGATCAGGACTGGGATATCCACCTGTCTGCTCAGCTGGAACACCCAGGTGACACAGAGAGCTGTCTGCTAACAAGTGATTTCATCTTTGGGGTTTAGTCTAAAATAAATCTACAACTGGTTTGAGGGTTTTTTTCCTGAATTTCCTCATTAAAAAAAATTAAAATAAGTTTCTATCTCAGTTCTATCTCAGTACTATCTCAGTACTCAGCCCAGTTTTCTAAAGGATCACAGGGTAACTCAGGCTGGAAGGGATCTGAGGAGGTTTGTGGTCCAGGATGCTCTGCCTGGGCACTGTGGTCTCCCCTGCTCTTCCCCCCAGAGCTCCCCTGGCCAGGCAGGCCTGGCCCAGGACAGGGCTTTGAACCCATGAGGACTTTGCTGTTGTGGCTTTATGGGCTCACAAGGGTCTCCCTTTGCAGGATGAATGGCTGAACCCCAAATTCCTCCAGGCACAGCCTCCAACTCCTCCTGGCCTCACGTGGCTTGGCTAAAGATGTTCACACTCCACCCCAGTGCAGCCACCTGGGTGTGACAACACTCTCAGGGCATGCTCTGGACCACATTCACCCCAAAACAAAGCCTTAGCTCTGCCTCCGTGTCCTTCGTAAGCAGGGAAATCAAGTCCTTTGGCATTCCTGGGGTGCTCTCAAGCCAGTCCATCCCTGTCATACAGAGCTTTCCTGTTCCAGAGCTGCACTTTGGGTGTTCTGAAAGCAGCAGTGCAGTGAGAGCCAACACAATCCCCCCATGTGGCTCAGCCACCTCCACCTCACAGAGCAGGCACAGCTGGAGCCTGCAGCAGAGGAGGGACCTGGACCAGTTTTCCCAGGGCTCGATTAGGGCTGTAATTACCCAATTACCCATCCACCCAGCTCTGTACCCATCGTAAGCACCAGTGCAGTGTTCCAGCTGTGAGGCAGAAATCTTCCTTTCCAAACCACCATAGGAAACAACTAATGCTGATTTGTTTTTTATACTGACACTTCTTTCAGGAAAAAAAACCCTTGGGTTTCAATCCAAGGAAGGTTTTCTCAGAGAATATATTCCACCTCTAGCACAGCTATCAAAAAATCTATTTAGTTTCAGGTAGAATAAAAGGTAAATCTGGTTTTACTTACTTAGATCAGAAATTACTTCTCCAGGCATTTTTATACATTAATTTTTTCTTCAAATTTTTTCCTTCTTACTGCCTGCCCACCACTGGAGTGGTCTGAGAGTGATTCCACATCACCAGGTATAATCTTGCCAGTTCTTGCAACGCTCTGTCCTATAAATTCAACAACTTAAGGGGTGCACTTTCCAGAAGAAAATATCTGTCTTCAGTTTCTGCTCCCTCTGCCCTTTCTCTGTTCCCGTTTCCATGTCATTGCAGTTACAAAACATCCAAGGCCAGGCTGGATAGGCTTGGAGCAACCTGGGATAGTGGAAGGTGTCCCTGCCCATGGCAGGGGGTGGCACTGGATGGATTTTAAGGTCACTTCCAACCCAAACCATCCTGGGATTATTTTCAAGCAAGGCACAACAAGCCTCCTTTTAACTCAAGTATAATTAAGCACCTCATTTTTTATCTAACTTTTTAATAGGTGACAGTCTTTGCGCTGAAGGGAGGATCCAACGAGCCCAAAAATACCATGTTGCTATTTTATTTAACAGGAAAAGATGAATATTATGTCTTTGGAGCACTCTATATACAGCCATAGGAGTTATATTTATTCATGCTGCCGCCCTAACATGGGGACATGAAATTAGTACAAGAGATAAAAAAGGATGCTTTTATGCATATGTTATGAAATTTATGTATGCACCTTTGCTCACATTGTTCCAAAGGGAGAATTTTTCACAGTAGGCATCAGTTGCTTAATTAGCACAGAATAATTAAAACTCACTGCAGAGAAAATTCCATAACCCCACAGCAATTATATGGGGAGAGTTCTTGGTCACTGCATCAACAATGCAAAAATAACTACTAGGTAGGTTACCAAAAAATACCAGCGACTCAAAAGTGCCTGGGAACAGAAAGGCTCCTCAAGCAACTGAGAAAATTAAACCAGGAAAAACCCAAGTATCTAATAGCCATCAGTAAGGTCCAATCAAGCAGTGTATTAACTGCTTTCACTTCATTTTTCAGACTCAGTTCTTCTATTGATTTATGTAGATCCCTGAACCTTGAGAAATACATTTGGTATAATTAGACAGCAATAGCAACTCCAGACTTCATTAATAATCATGAAAGAGTTCATTCGCTACCAATAGGAACTCATTTACAGTGCACTGTTTTTTAGTGCTCATAAACAAACATCTATCAACGTTCAGCACATCTTAGGCTCTTAAAAAAATAATTTAATGACCTTGCCTGGTCTAGAGAAAGTCAAAATTCTCCACAGGAAGACATTTTTACCAGCAGAATGGTTGACAGAAAGTGTCTGTCAACACCAATGGCAAATTTTAATTAGACTGAGTTTGGTGAAATTTAAAAATGAGGGCCATTCATGGATTTTATTTTGCACTTCCCATTTTATTTTGGTACCAATATTCTGATACAAGACCTCTTTTTCATTTTGTTTCATCCCTAGTATTTCGCTTTCCCTTGTACTGCATCAAACTCTTATTTTCCTGGGGGTGAACTGGGGGTAAGGGGCCAGTGGGATCCCCAGCAGGTCAGAGAGTGAACCTGATTTAGTCTTGCTTGATTAAACCTTGATTGTAGGTTTATTCTCTTGGGACTCGGGAGAGGTCATTTTATGGGCTGGACACAAAAAAACCCAAAACTTTTCTTCTTATCTTACTTTATCTTTGGAAAAATATTAATAACCTCCCGATTTGTTTGGACTTGATGTTCTACATGGGTCACAAAGTTTTCACAGACATTTTTTCCAGTGAGCAAGTTGCTGCATGTAATTGAAGATAATTTGGGGGAGCCTTCAGGAAAACGATGGGAAGCTGTTGGATCTCCTGCACTGGCTGTGCCTGCTGAGTCCACAGATAAGGGGTGGAAGTGGCACAGAACATTCCAGTGTTGGAGGTTTTTGGCGAAAAATAAATGTTTGATGGAGATCAGGAAACAGGTTCCCCCTTTGAGTTGGTTTTAGGAGCATGGAAAGGAGGGAAAAACCAAAAGAGAAGGAAGAGGAGGAGTTAAACAGGAATCCTGTCAGCGTGCTGCAGTCATGAAGCCACATAGAAAGTGTTTGTGTTTATTCTGCCCAACTGTGCCAGCAGAAGGTGTGAAAAGATGGAAGGGAGATTTATGTGAAACAACTAATAGAGCATTCAACTCATTTCTCCCCTAAGTGGGTCTCTAAAAAGCCTCAAATTCTGCGGTCAGTCTCAACCATGAACTGCTGCTTTGTCCAGCCTTTGAGAAGACATCCCTCTGCATCCCAAAAAGTGCCATCCTTCTGTCCTAAACATGAACTTAAATCAAACCGTAGTCATGTCCCTTTGAATCAGCCCCTTGCTTGTGAATCCTTTAGGTTACCTGCATTTTCACGAATGGGTCCAGAATGAAAATCAGCAAGAAAAATGTTCCCAAGACACATTAAAAGTCTTATTTATGTCATTTATTAATGGCCACGACATCACACTCCTTCATACTGGAGTAAATTAACAACTAAACAGGGGAAAATGCAGTGAAGATTCTGTCTGCTTCAAAAATTACACGGAGAACTTGCTTTATTAACTTCTGTAAAGCTTTCAGGGAATGGGAAGGGAAAACAAATCCCCTTTTCGGGTCATTTAAGCTGGTTTATAATGGACAAAATTACATCAAGCCACCATAAACAGATCTGTACAGGTGTAAGTGAAGTAGAGCCTGAATTACTGTGACATTTTCAAATTCAATTAAATGACTGAAAAATGTCTTTAATGTGAACCTCCGTGCTTGGGTCCATTACACGGTGGACTGTATTTGCTGCTGTGATAGGAGATTGCTGTGATACATAATCCATACCCAGCAGGATGGAGCAGAGGCAGAGCCCCTTTTTCCAAAGGTCTGCTTTCATTAACTGACATGGAATTACTCCTGTTTACAGCTCAGTTCTGGACACCAGGCAACACCTTAACTCGGAATGTTTGAGAGCTGAGGATCCTGAAGATGACTTTACTGTACCTGTTATTAAGCACTGTGGTAATGACTTGGGAGACATAGCAGGGGCAGTGACAGAGAGATTTGCAGACACACTAAAAAACAGCAGCGAGAGCAGAGTTCAGTCAAGGCAAATGCCAAGGTGATATACTGGGAAGATAAAGAGAACTTCTGATAGGGCAGGAAAGTTAAACCAGTGGAATAAATCTCCTGCTCCGGGGTAATGTCCCGAAGCAGGAGTTTACCTGATGAGTATGATCTCCATCCCCGAATATGGCAGCAGCTTCACGCCCCACCACACACCTCTCTGGCTGTTATTCAGCATCACACTCATCACTTCTAAGTGGGCAGAGCCATGTTCATTCTGTCAGCTTCACTTACTCGGGATGTGCCATTCCTGAACCTATTCCCGAGTGCTTTTTTCCAGCCACTCTAGGAGTGTGTGGGAAGCCGTGGCTAGTGACTGGCAAAATTTAATTTGCTGCTCTTCCTCTTACTGCAGCCACTAAAGACAAGTGGTCCAAAGAAAGTGAGACTTAAGCAGGGGCTGGAAATGTCCAAGGCCAGGTTGGAGGGAGTTTGGAGCAACCTGGAATAGTGGAAGGTGTCCCCGCCCATGGCAGGGGGTGGCACTGGATGGGCTTTAAGGACCCTTCCATCCCAAACTATGCTGGTATTCCATGATTCTACCAGCTCCTAAGGCCTGGACAGATCCAGTCTTACTCCAGCTTGTCACGCATCAGATCAAACCCACTGAGCTCACATGAGTGTGGTGATTCATATGGATTCTGTGAAACACACTAGGAAGCCTTTCAGAAATAAACCTCTAAAGAGCACACAAATTCTCATTCTGGCAATGGAATTTGCCTAACTGGCATTTCTGTCTTGAAAAATCAAGTCATTTTTGGCTCTGATAGTATGAGGTAGTTACTATAAACAAGGGTGCTCTTTTCCTATCTTTATCAAATAAATCTCTCTGAAAGGATGAATTTCAAGGCCTGCACCTCAGTACTCTCCTGGAAGAGAATCACAGAATCCCAGGATGGGTCAGACTGGAAGGGATTTCAGTGGCCCATCTGGTGCCACCTCCCTGCTCCAGCAGGGCCATCCCAGAGCACAGGGCACAGCAGTGTGCCCACACAGCTCTGGAATATCCCCAGGGAGGAGACCCCACAGCCTCTCTGCACAATCTGCTCAGGGCTGGGCGCTGCCCAGGGCAGAAGTTCTGCCTCCTGGGCAGGGGAATTGCTGGGCTCAGGCCCTGCCCGTGGCTCTGGGGCCATTGCTGGGCCCCGGAGCAGAGCCCGGCCCTGCTCGGAGCCCTCCCTGCAGCCAGGGACAGCCAGGCCCGAGGGCCCCTCTCAGCTGGGGCTCCTCTCCAGGCTGAGCAGCCCCGGCTCCCTCAGCCTGTCCTGGGCACGGAGATGCTCCAGGCCCTTCAGGATCTTTGTCACCATCAAGAAGCTCATGAGCATCCCAAATCACACCAACACATTCCAGGCCCTTCCCATTCCACACATGCTGGGTTTGGCTCACCACCCACCTCAGCAACGCTCTGGAGCCCCATTTGCATGGCCAGAACCAGCTTGCTCAAGCACAGCTTGATTTGCTAAGATAGAGCTTAAAAAACAGTTACAAAAGTGGTTCCCAACATATTCTCCCTGTTTTCTGGCCATTCTGCTTTTTCCACCTGATTCATACACAGAAAGGTATCAGCTTTGAGAGATGATTGTATCAGTGATGCCAGGAGGAGACCTGGGCTTTCCTCTTCCCTAAGGCTCACCATGACTTTAAGCTTGAGGATGTCCACAGGGGTGCCCATGAGGGCCCTACCAGACTACAGGAGTGAACAATTTTAATAATTCCGTGAGAAGTTAGCCGTGTCAGGCTGGATCATCCCAAAAGAGGGATCTTGAAGCCCAGCATCAGATGATGAGTGAGGGATCCAGTCCCTAGATCCCATTCCAGGGGGATCTCCCAGCCCAACACAACTTAGAGGAGTTCTCCAAGCTCCTGCTCTCAGGTCTTTGTGTGTCTGTCGTTCCAACAGTGCCAGCAGCTCAATTAACTCCAGCAGATATTATCCATATGCTTAAGCTCTTTATGGGATTGCAGTCCAAGCTATTAGCAGCACTATCGTTTACTGACTGAAATAGATTTTTACTTTGTAAATATTGTCAGATGGAAAGGCTCAGCTTGGTTGTGAGCAGGAGAAACACGGGCAGGGAGCACAGGATAAATACTCCACTGTTTGTATTTTATATTGCATTATTCAAAGGAGAAAACCTCACAACAACAACCCCCTGGCTGTCCCATACTGAAGCCATTGAAGGGTTAATTGAGTTTCTATCCAACAAAAAAAGGAATATGTGGTGTAGATAAACTCTTCTTACCACTCCTCCCAGCCAAAGTGGACAATGAGAAAAAAATTATCTCTTAAAAAGTTGTCAATTTTAAACTGTGAGCAAAACCATTTTAATTTTAGTTATTTGCAACAAATAGGAGCCCTAACAAATTTCAAGAAATAAGCAGGGCAAGGGAGGACTTTGGTGTCTAATTTTTAAAATTAAAGTCTATTTCATTCTGAAATACCAAAGAGTGAACTGTGGTTCATCTAAAAATATAACTGAATTGAAAAATCTGGTTAAAGGGATAAATAACTGCAGGAAAAACAACATTTCAAAACTTTTTGAACTGCCCCAAAATGTAACATCGTCTACTTCATCTCACTGGGAACAACAGAAAAATCACTATTTTTTTGCACTAATTTCAGTGTTGTAGGGGAATCACAAACTTTGTCTCCAGGGCTAATCCTATATGTCTTATATGCTTAAGAGAAGTGAAGGTCCCAAGCTCCCTGTTAGCATAAAATAAATCCATTTAAAAACCAGTCAGGCCAGCAAGAACAGTTGCAATCAACTAGCATGACTTTCTGTACAAGAAAAGTTTCCTGGTTTTCCTCTAGAGGATACTTTTCAGGAATTTTCTCCAACACAAGATCTAAAAGCCCTGACAGCAACAGGGAAAACGGCATTACCTTTGCTACTTGACTGCTCTGCTACTAGAAATACACGCATGTATGCCTAGTTTGCAGTCTGAATTGATTTGGTTTAGATGGGAGGAATGAAATGTATTCACAATTTTGCTGCCTTTCCTAATTTCCTGTTTGCCAGGAAACATCAGCAAACATGTCTGTAACACCCAAGTGAAACATTTACCACCAGACCTGACCTCTCAGAACTGCACTTGCACCTCAGCTGAATGCAGGCAGAAAGGGAACATCCTTTAAACATCCCTGTTATCCAGCAAAGGTTGTTGGAAATGTCCCCATAAAACATATGTTCAAGGCTATTAATTGTATGGCAGGAGATGAAATCTCAGTAACGTCCCCATTACGCACAAACCCCAGATGTTGTGTCAACAAAACCAGTTTCACCCAGTCCCAGTTGGTGTAACTACCCAAAATCTGCAAGATGCCTTTCCATGATGCTTTCACTGAGGCAGGAGAGTTCAGCAGCTCACAGGCAGGTTGTTTTGGAGACCAGTGCAACAAGAAAAGGAATTCTCTAGAGGAAAGAGGGTGGTAGGGGAAGACACAGGACCCTACAAAGCTTGTGAAAATGCCTGTGACGTGAGGGTGCACAGTCAGTGCACTCATACTTCACTGACATCCAAGAAATTTAAGTTTGGAATTAAACCGGCCTGCAATTATTTTTCCTGAATCAGGACCTACAATCAGACCCTATGAGGTTAACAACCAATGTTCAGTTTGAACACCTTTAAAACTATGAAGGTATGGAGGATGGAAAGTTTTTTGGTCACCTGAACCAGACTTTCCTCCATGTCAAGGAAACCCCATCTGGGGACAGATTTGTGAGCCATCAGTTTAAGGTTAGTGGTGTAAAATGAAAGGAGCTGTTGGGTTTAAGGGGAATTGGACAATAGAATGGAAACTATCAAACTTGAATGGGACTGGTCAAAAGAAACACGAGAAAGAACAGCTGGGGTCATCAGCACAGGAAAGGCATGGATCTGTTGGAACGCGTCCAGAGGAGGCACCAAGGTGATCAGAGGGATGGAGCAGCTCTGCTGGGAGGAAAGGCTGGGAGAGTTGAAATTGTTCAGCCTGGAGAAGTGTCGGGGTGACAAAATTGTGGCCTTCCAGTGACTGAAGGGAACCTACAGAAAACGTGGAGAGAGACTGTTTACAAGGGATGGAGTGAGAGGACAAGAGGGAATGGTGTCACACTGAAAGAGAGGAGAGATTGAAATTAGATATAGGGAAGAAATTTTTCATTGTGAGGGTGGGGAGGCCCTGGCACAAGGTGCCCAGAGAAGCTGTGGCTGCCCCTGGATCCCTGGAAGTGTCCAAGGCCAGGTTGGATGGAGCTTGGAGCAACCTGGGCTAGTGGAAGGTGTCCCTGCCCATGGCAGGGGGTGGGCACTGGATGGGCTTTAAGGTCCCTTCCAACCCAGGCCACTCCACGATACTATGATGATTCTATGAAGGTCATGATCTTCCAGACTGATGATATCTGAATAAAATAAAGACAAGGTGAATGAGGAAACATCTGGGTATGTAATCCATAGGATCAGACTAGATATTTCCAATATAGGCACAAGCTCTGCCAGATCAATCTAGGGAGAAAATTCTCCTGAAGGTGCTGAAGTGCCCAGGGAATGAACCCAGCTGCCAGTCAACAGAAAGAACGAAGACACAAATTTCACTGTGTGACCAAACGCATGGACCATGTGTTGGATTCACAGGAGAGTTCCTTTGACCAGTGGTGGTTCCACACCACCATCAATGTGCGTCCCTTCTGGTGCAAAGCCTTGATCTAGATTGGATTTGTTTTTAAAAATATGGAGTGATGTCATTGCATGAGTCATCCTCTGAGAACCAGGAGTGCAAGGAAAGGGAAAGAGAGATGATGATTAGTCAAATGCTTACATTGCTTCATTTAACATCTAGGTTCACATGCTGGATCCCATCAATTAACTTACACAGCACTTGAATTATCATTTATTTCTCTTAGAAAATCAAATTATGTTTATTCTGCCTCTTTCTTGAACTTTCTGGAAAATGAAGTTCTAAAGCGCAGAAGTGGCACAAAAATAATCGCAGTGACTTTCTGTGACTATGTGCTTTTTAATTGCAGATTTTTCCTTCTCAAATCAGAGCAAAAAAGAGCAACTGATGACTACAGCTGGATGAATACTGCAATCATTACCCTTGTTATAATGATATATTTCAATAACAACCACAATTCTTGATCCCCATGGATGGCTTTATAATGACCATGGATTATGCTGAGAAAATGCTATTCCTAATTTTATTCTTAATGGAGTGTGAAAGTCTTGCTCTGTGGTGGAGGCTAATTGTCACTTTAGATGTAATTTACATCACTCAAAGAACATGTATGCTCCATGTATTAATTACAGGATACCACGATGGCTTGCGTTGACAAGAGATGGTGGATTTCGGACTTCCAGCCAAATGGAGCAGTTCCCTCTCTAGAAAATTATCATTTACCAACAGCACATTTTATCATAGGTACAATGTGGCCATGTTCATGGCCTTCAGAACATTTGGTATCTGCATAATTAAACTAATCAATTGCAGAGCAGTAGTCAAAAGTCAAATCTTAATGAACTGGAAAAATGATACTTCAATTTGCTGTCTCCAATCCCCAAATTAGCATAATAAACACAACATACTGCTAATCTGTGAAAAAAATAGCTTTTTTTTTCCCTTCTTCCTAGATGGTTACTGTGTATTAAAGACATTATTTTCAGTAGCTTTGTGAACCATCAGCTACTTTTGAGTAATTTAATAAAAATAATGTAAATATGTTGTGCAAAACCCACAACATCTTGTTACTTTTGCTGAAAATATAATTTTGTTCCATTTTTTTTTTGTTATTTTAAGAAATTTTCCATTCTATTTAATACATGTACAGGGCATATTTCCCGGTGGGTGGGTACCCACTGGGAGAGAATGAGTATTCTTAAGGAATTCAGGGAGTTGACTGGTGGAGGTCAGAAGTGACTTTTAATACCCTTTTTCCTCCGCCCTTGGTGCATGGAGAGGGATTTGATTGCGATGAGCACGGTGATAAAGGTAACAGAAATCGATGCTGTTCTCCATGCTGCAGCCATGTCCATCACTAGTCAGGATCCAAGTCCATCCTGCCTGGCTCTGCTGGAATTCAGGTCACAGCCTCCAAGGGCTGCCTGCAGCAAATGATGGGAATTGATTTTTCCCCCTCATTTTACTTATCAGAAAATGCAACAGATCCATTAAACGTGGTTTACTAAGATGGAACTGCAGATTCTCCCCCTCTGCTCTGCCCTGGTGAGACCCCACCTGGAGCTCTGTGGCCAGTTCTGGTGACCCAGACACAAGGACATGGAACTGTTGGAGCAAGTCCAGAGGAGGCCATGGAGTTGCTGAGGGGGCTGGAGCACCTCCCTTATGGAACTGGAATGGGAGAGCTGAGAATATTCAGCCTGGAAAGGAGAAGGTTGTGTGGAGACCTCACAGCACCTTCCAGGATCTGAAGGGGCTACAGGGAAGCCAGGGAGGGACAATTCATCAGGATTGACAGGACACAGGGAGTGGCTTCCCACTGCCAGAGGGCAGGGATAGATGGGATATTGGGAAGGAATTCTCCCCTGTGAGAGTGGGGAGGCCCTGGCACAGGGTGCCCAGAGGAGCTGTGGCTGCCCCTGGAGCCCTGGAAGTGTCCAGGGCCAGGCTGGATGGGGCTTGGAGCAGCCTGGGACAGTGGAAGGTGTCCCTGACCACGGCAGGGAGGGGCACTGGATGATCTTTAAGGTCCCTTCCAACCCAAACCATCCCTTGATTCCATGATTCCATAACAGAGGCCAGGGATATAATGAGAATCAGAGTTCTGCTTCTTTGACTGAAATTGTGAAAGCACAGAAAGCAAAATTTGGCCCAGAGCAATATTACTACCCCAAATCAAGGGTAAAAAAATATAACTGAAGTAAAAGATTAATGAAAAATAACTCATCGCCAGAAGGTATTACCTAAGGGAAGGGGGGTGCTGAAGGACCCTAAGCCAGTTTGCTGGGACAGACTCATAAAGGATCATCCTCCTGTCTGCGAACATGTGGAAGTGTGAATATTCCATCAGATCTCCACGATAAACCTAATCTGTATTGCACCAGTGCCCTACCTCATTTTAGCAGTGCAAAATAGCCAAAGCTTTAGAGAATAGCTCAGCCATCTGCGCCTGCAGGTGTTTACAATACAGAATAAATTAAGAAGTGACAAGGCATTGAGAAGGTTACAGTTGAATAATTACCAGGGAAAACTCAAAATCTTATGCACCATTTCAACTCCTGAAGATGGAGTAGCTTCCTCTGTCCTTTTAAAATCATTTTCCACTCTTGCTTAGTTTACCCTTCTGTCTGAAGGACACCTCCCTTCTTCAAACACAGAAATTAAGTTATGTCAATACTTATCCTAAGAAGGCTTTTTATTCCTTTTTAATTTAATTGATGCAGGAAATTCAGCTCCCAGTGTGGAGCACAAAACTCTGTGCTTGCCCAATCACACCCATGACAGCCTCGAACACCTTCTGGCTCCGGTTTTCTTTCTGAAAACCTCTAGAAAAGTTCAATTTAGAGATTGTGAAGAGAAATACATGGAAATATGTGGGATCTGGGACATTCCCAAGGCTTTCTTCCTGATTAAGAACCTGTTCCATGGAAGGCAATGACATTCTTTACTCAGAGGGAGGTGAGGCCCTGGCACAGGGTGCCCAGAGAAGCTGTGGCTGCCCCTGGATCCCTGCAAGTTTTGGAAAGGAAAGGGAAAGGAAAAGGGAAAAGGGAAAAGGGGAAAGGGGAAAAGGGAAAAGGGAAAAGGGGAAAGAGGAAAGGGGAAAGGGAAGGGAAAATGGAAAGAGAAAAGGGAAGGAAAAATGAGAGGGAAAGGAAAAGGAAGAGGAAGAGGAAGAAGGCAGGGGAATAGGAAAAAGTAAGGAGGAAGNGGGAAGGGGAAGAGGAAGAAAGAAGAGGAAAAGGATAAGGGGAAAGAAGTGGAGGAAAAGGGAAGAGAAGCAAAATGAAGAGGAAGAGGAAGAAAGAAGAGGAAGAGCAAGAGGAAGGGGAAGGGGAAAGGGCAGAAGGAAGAGGTAGAGGAAAAGGGAAGAAGGAAGAGGGAAGAGGAAAAGGAAAATGAAGAGGAAGAAGGAAGAGGAGGAGGAAAGGGAAGGGATGTAGAAGGGGAAGTGAAAGGGGAAGGAAAGGAAAGTTAAAGCCTTTTAACAGGGAGATAACGACCAGAAATTTTGCATAACCTATGTGTTATTGAGGCCTGTGTCAGGCCATGGCAGTGGATTTATGGATCTCTGGAGGCAAACCATACACAAGACTGAAGAAATGAGTAATTAAATATCCTGGGCTCTTCCTCACATGGCACAAGCTTTCTGTGATATTCACAGAAGTCTGGGAACACACACAGCCACAAAGAGCTCCCCTTTCAAATCCACCTTTCAGGAGTTTCAGCCTAAATACCAGCTTCCCAAAGTAATTCCTTGTCTGTAACTGCCTGGAGAGAGGCAGGGCCCTGGGAAGAGCACTGCAGAGAGGCTGGCAGCCATTGTTATTGGTGCCTGGGCTTGGTGCCTGGGCTGAGCACTCACAAAAATCATTTCCAGAGGGGCAGAAGAGGAGCTTCATCTCCCACCAGGTGTAGTTTGGCCCAGGGCAGTGAGCTCACCCCTCCATGGCGTTCACCGTTGTGGAAAATGAGACTTCTCAGGGCTAAGAACCCAGATTTTTTTCTGAGAGGTAAATAAAACCCCTTGGGGTTTTAATTTTACAAACCTGCAGTGTTGCAATGAAGAGAAGCCTGGTATCCATCACCTGCAGGAAAGGGCGGGGTCTGTAGGGTCACACATGCTTTGCACGATCAGCCCCTGGGCTTGAGGCACTGACTTTGGAGCTGCAGGATTTCCCAGCTCTTTATTCTTTATCCCAGACTCATTAAGCCCATATTTTGGTCAGACATAAAAAAAACAAAGGCGGATTTCTCTAGCACTTATAAAACAAAGCAGGTGGTAGGATCCTGGCTAGACACCAGTCGTGGCTGAAGCAGAAGATTTAGCTGGGTCAGTAACACAGCAGCACGAACTGGGTTATCTCCCCCTTCACCTACCAAACCAGGAGAGAAAAATAGCTAGAATTAAATATATAACAGTACAAAAAAAACCAGCAGACTTGGACATGTGTTATCTCTGTAAAGCAGATGTTTTTACTATGTCACATACCGGCTGGTGTGCAGAGGAACTAATAAAGTGATTTACAGCTGTAATTACACTTATTTTATTATATGGGATGAACTACACTGAGGTGCAAATCCAGCAAACCCCACTGAATATTCCTAATAAAGGAATTCAGTCTCAACCTTGAGCAAGACTGATGGGTGGGGGTTGACATACAAAAGGCTACTTTTTATTGATTTACCATGTTCCTCCCCAAAAGGGGAGCAGCCGGGTGCAGCAGAGGATGCTGAATCCAGTAGCCCACATGTGGTTCATTGTCCATAGGTTCATCCAGACCTGAGAGTGTGTTCCCAGTTGGCACAGGTGTATACACCCAAAATTACAATTATTTTTTCCTCTCAATTAGCAACACTGAATTATTTGGTTCAGTTTTTTGCAGCTTTTGGAGTGCAACTACGATGGAGCAGAATCAAAAAAACCCCATGTATCCACCAGCAGATTTCAGCAGCAATTTTGGGGTTTGGTGTTGTACCACAAGGTTTGGTCCGTCTTAGTGAATTTGGATTGTTCTGCCTGGAGAGGAGAAGCTTCAGGGTGATCTACTTGTGCTTTTCAAGAAGGAGCCAACAGGAAAGATGGAGTGACAGGACAAGGGCCTGGAGCGACTTCTCACTGACAGAGAGTAGGTTAGATGGGATATTGGGAAGAAATTCTCCGCTGTGAGGGTGGGGAGGCCCTGGCACAGGGTGCCCAGAGAAGCTGTGGCTGCCCCTGGATCCCTGGAAGTGTCCAAGGCCAGGCTGGATGGGGCTTGGAGCAACCTGGGCTAGTGGAAGGTGTCCCTGCCCATGGCAGGGGGTGGCACTGGGTGGGCTTTAGGGTCCCTTCCGACCCAGGCCATTTTATGATTCTATGATAAATCAGGTATCAGGTAAAAGGTCTAGAAAGGTACAAATATTTCTAATTCATGTATTTTCTTCTTAGGTTTTGAAATGGAACTTTATTTTATGGTCAAACTCAAGCAGAGTAGGTCAGTTGCTCAGTTTCTTGCAGTTCCTAAGCAGGCATTGAACTTGGGGGAGTTTCACTTTTTTCCTACCTAACGCAGTAATCTGGACCTTATCCTAGGAGGAATCTCTAAAGAGGTCAGGAAAAGCCACCTCCTTCTTCTCTCAGACTTTCAGTGGTCAACAGGCATGAAAAAGCCACAGCCAATCATAGAAAAACCAGCTAAAGACATGCAGAGAGAAGTTTTCCTTCACTTGCCCAACTGTCAGGCCAAGAGACCTCCACACCACTCCAAGGTTTGACTCAACCTATTTGAGCAGTCAGATCAGTTCTTGAGCATTTGTAGGATTATCCAATTAAAATGTTAGCAGGCAAATTGGACAGCATGGAATCACTCTACAGAAAATTGCATAAGGCAGGGGTTTTTTCCCCAGTGTAATAAACCTTCTCCAAAGGCAAGCTGTCCTTTCATTCCTTTCTGATTGTTTTATAAAGCTTTTGGTGTCTGTCTTTAAAAACCAAAAAACAAATTTTCTACTCAATTTCTTTTCCTCCTTCTTGCATCATGGAGTTTGCACTAAAATAGAGTAAGGGGAAGGAGGGACATGGTGTGAGAAGTGAAAAACCTCACTTTTAAACTGCTGTTGGAGTTGCACAAAAAGCCAGGGCACTATGACAGCACAGGATGTTGGGACAAGATAAGAAACATGTGACAGGTGAGGTGCAGTAAGAGGAAATAAATGGGGACAAAGCCTTCTTGTAATGAAGTGTGGAAACAGCCATGACCACAAAGCCAACAAGTCACAGTATCACAGAATCTTGGAATGGCCTAGGTTGGAAGGGATCTTAAAGCTCATCCAATTCAAATCCCCTGCCATGGGCAGGGACACCTTCCCCTGTCCCAGGTTGCTCCAAGACTCATCGAACCTGGCCTTGGACACTTCCAGGGATCCAGGGGCAGCCAAAGCTTCTCTGGGCAACAAACATTTGCTGCCATTATTGTTCATGTCATTTTAACAATTAACCTCTTTTTTCAAAGTTATGGAAACATATTAATTGGGGCAGCAAAGATTTGCCACAGCATTTCAGGGTTTTTAATGCCAACCTGCTGGTATTTTAGCAGTGTGAGACAAAGCTCACCCAGGCATGGGGTGTAAATGGAAGTGATCATTTATTTTTGCTGCACAAAGGCCTGTGAAAAACTAACTCCAGATTTCCATGTTTGCTGGGAGCAGGGAACATCTCTGCATGAACAAGTTCTCATCTTCTCCCTCGCATGCCGGAATTTTGCCGCCTGCTTCATCATCACGCTGGCTTGTCTGACTCATCTCGGATCAACGGGAGCTTGAAATTATCTCCAGGTCCATTACGAAATGTGTAACAGGGCTGGGAAGATGCACTGAGGAGCAGGGTAGGGGGGCAAAGCTTTTGTTCCACCCTGGCTCAGTACAGCCCACTCTAAATTGCGCCGTCCTACCAAGCAAATAAACAAGAAGCAGCATTTTTTTGCTTCCTGCCTCTTGGGAATTTTTGTATTTCACATGTTTTACTGCAGCAGAAAACGCAGAGCTTAATCAGGCTTTTTGTCTGAAACGTAATTGGAGTTTGGCTGTTGTCACCAGTTTTAACCACTTCAAACATGAAATTGCAGACTCATGCATTCACGTGGACTCTGAGCTCAGAGGGCAGATGCGTTGGCTTTATTCATGTCACAGACCCATTTTGGACTCGGAAATGCCTTCATTTAGTGAGGTGCTGTCCAGCAGGAATGAAGAGACTGGAATTTGGCACTCCTGAAACAAAGATCTGTGGGTTTCCTGCTGGCTCCTGGGGTTAACAGGGCACTAGAATGAAATGCTAAGGAGCCTCGTGTCAGTCCTCTGATCTGCCATCGCCTGGAGATGGTCACGCCAGGCTCGTCCTCTCTGCTCCCTGAATACTAAAGAGAAATAAAATATTATTTACCACTGCAACTCCTCTAAATGCAAGAGAAAGTGGTACACTATGCACATAATTACTGTCTGGTGGCTCCAAGGCACAGTTTTTTCCCAGAGAGGAGAGGAATAAAAGAGTGTATTCCTGAAAGAGATCAAAACTAGGGAGGACAGAACTATGGCAGAAAAAGAAATGCACACAAATAATTGGACTTAGCAGAAATGTGATATCTCAGACAAACAGATAGTGAAAAAACTTTGTGAAAAATAAATGAAATGGAGATACAAGGGAAACAAACATAAATAAAAATAGATGGCATCAGTGTAACAGGCTTAGACTTACCTAAGCTTATATGTATTGACTCTAATGGGGGGCTCTGACTGCACTCGGCATTTAAAACTGCAGGACTGGGATCTGTGCGTTCCAAATCATAACCTTGTAGGTCCACACTGAGTCAGAATATCCCCATAGGCACCAGATGATTTGGTTACCAGGTTTAGAGTCTCTCTGTAGTCTGGACAGCTTTGGGTTGCTTCGAGTCTGTTTTGAGCACAGAGATTTCCTCTTGTGCCATCATGGCACCAGAAAAGGACATATTGAAAATGAAGTCAGAGCTCCAAAACTTTTCAAACTTCTGTGGAAGACAATATATAGGGTAAGAATAAATAGAGCTTAGCAAGGAAAGCATAGCAACAATGGGAAGTTTGCTTTCTGAAAAAAACACAACATTGATAATATGGGTCCATTTATAAAATTTGGGAAGACACAAAGATCAAAACCAAGTTCTTAAAATACATTTGTAAAGAAAGTTCAGATTTCAGTTTCCTCCTGATTCTAGGAAAGATAAAAGTTTGTGGATGTTACCAACCTCTATAAAGTTGGTTTTGGAGATTTTTATTCTTTGCATAGAAAGTGAAAGCTGAGAAGCATTGAAGTGATCTATGAAAGGGGGAAAGGCTCATTCATCCTTCACACAAAACACTGGGAAGGAAACCACTCATGTGGATTCCTGCCCTTCTGCAGAGCTGTGCTCCCTGCTGTCCCTGCTTTGGGAAAACATTCATTACACCCTTTCTTTCCAAAACGTTGAGCTTTTCTCCTCAGCCAGTCGAGGTGGCTCAGACATCAGGGATGCAGACGGGGAAATAGCTCTGGAATACAAACGAGTCAAACTCACCCCTGGCTTTGCTTTCTCTGGGTGTCCAGAGAAAGAAGAACCTGGATTCATCCTGACTCCTGAGTCACCCTCAGCAGCAAGGTGATTCACCAGCACAGACGTAGATCACCAACGCAGACCCAAAACCAGGGTGATCCTCTGGGTCTGCTTCAGCTTTGCCTCTGGGTGTAAATGGAGTTTCCAAAGCATCGAGGTGAGCTTGGTGCCAAAATCAGAGTTCCTCAGTCCTCTCCTACTGCTATAACCAGTCAGATAGAAAAACACTGCCTTGGAGACACTCCCCTCCAAATCAGCCAAGTACCCTAGCATTTTTGCTGTGAATATCCCAACGGATCCCAAATTAACCAGCAGCCTCCTCAGGGAAGGCTCCTACCCCTGGAACCTTCTACCTCATAAGTTTTTGAAGCTCTTTAGATGCTTCCTGCTGTCTCTCCTTATCTCTTTGCCTCTGGTCCAGCTTTCATCCTCCCACTCTCCCTGCAGTGTCCATGGCAATCTCTGGCTCAGCAGCTCCCGAATTTGTCATCCCCTAGACTCCCAACAGATCCAGCATACTGGCTGTGCTGGGATTCAGCTCTTTGGCACAGACACCTTGCAGCCTCCATCAAACAAATGAGGGATTCTGCTTTTCCACAGAAATATTCCCCAGCACAGCAGTGCTCTCCATAACAACCTCACCATGTTCAGAGGCAGATGCTCTAAATTAGCTGCGCTCTATGAACAGGAGCAGCATTGAGGTGGGGGAATGGAAGGGGGATGAGAAAAATTGAAACATTTTGCCAAAGGTCGCATTTCAAATGACTTAATTTAGCTTCATTTTAAAGGGCTTCTTGCCAAAAGACTCCATAAGAGTCTTTTTTTCCTCTCTCCCTCTTTTTTTTTTGTTTTTGTTGGGTTTTTTGTAGCATAGCAAGAAAATGGAAGCATCAACAAATAGGCACTTAGGCTTGTCATTTCATTTCTTCTCTCTTTTCCTTTATTTTCAGTGAGAAAAAGAAAGCAAGAAAACCTGGAAACGAGGCAAGTCTTCTCAGCCCTGAGAACTGCTGAGGCTCTTTAAACTCTACAAGCATTTTGCTTGCTTAGTTCTTTGTTTTGTTCATCAAGGATTAATTTTTGATTAAAGTTTTTCAAAAATAAGTTTAATTGAAATCAATCCTCCAAGCAATTTGCTGGAACTGTTTCCTGATCAAAACGACATCAGAATAAATGACATCTGATTTAAAAATAATTACATCCAGTGATAATTAGTGTGTTCCCAGGAAAGTTTAACAATTTTCACGTTGTAAAAGACCAGGAACAAAGTCAACATGCTTTGAGCTAGTGGGAACACAGCCTTTTCAGACAGACACCACATAGATATGAAACTGGGGAAAAGAGGATGTCTCTGAAATGAAAGACAGGTGCAAGAGAGAAGTCTGGCTGAAAGGAAATAGAGAATATGCACCACACATATTAAAAAATGGATAAAAAATCCATACCAGGATGGATGCCCTGGTTTGAAGAGGCATTTATCTTGCACTTCCCCAGCACAGGATGTTATTTACTCCTAAGACTGTCTAGTTTATAAGAAAGAGGAAGAAGTAACCTCAGCTTCATTGAAACTCATAAATAAAACACCTCTCCACTTTCACCAAGTGCTGCTGCGCTAAAGCGTCTCTGAAACTTCACCTAAAAAATGCTTTCAAATATTACACGAGACAGCTTTGTTTTCTTGCAGTGTTTCCCATGTTTTATCCACATCCTTCAGCTGCTGGGGAGAGCTGAAAGCTGCCAGGTGAAATCACAACATGCAGTTGAAGGGAGCCAAGGCACTCTGTGAGAAGGAGCTCAGTGTGACTATTCCAAAGCAGCCCGTGAGGAGAAATGTCACTGACTGCCAGGGACATTCCAGCTCTTTGGGGCCCTGCACGTCTTTGTGTGGCATGGATTAGCCATTTCTTACTTCTTCCTTCAAGGATCAGTCTGAAATGCATCCAATTCTGGCTGTGCTCACAATTTCACCTGACCAGATTTTTAAGGGGGGGGGGGAAAAAAGAGAGAGAATTTTAATTTAAAAACTGCAAAGGCTTTCTCTCATGTAAAAAATACTTCAGAAAGCTTCAGTGAGGACTGAAAATCAATAGTGTTTTCTTTTTGCTAGGAATAATGGTTATTTCTGAGCAGAGCCCTGGTGCTGGAGAAGGCAGCTGTGGGAGACGTGCACATCTATCCCGTGGATTCACGAGGGCTTTGTCTTTGGCTCCCATTTACACAGCATTAAATTCTGCTGTGTTGACTTTGAGCTTGACATGCCACTAAATCTTCAGTCCCCAAGCAGAACCCTCTCCAAATCATGGTGTTTCACTGGCTGCCTCAGACCACAAGTGTCACCTTCATTTGAAATTATCTTGTCCCAAGTGTGCTTAAAACATTCTCATAGTTTTTGATGAGGTTGGGCCCCATTCCAAGGCCATGGCCAAGCCAAAACCCCTGCAAGGGAGGGTTTTTTTCCTGGCTGCTTCCAGGATGGCCCTTTTCAGGTCTGTTCAGTCCCAAAGTAGGTCTGTTATTATGCAAAAGCAATTTAACGGGATATGAGTTATGACTGAGAGGATCCATGCAGGTGTTCATGGGGTTTAATTAATGTGCTTGCTTCACACCTTTAATTAATTTGTGACAACAGTCCCAAGTGTCACCGAGGCAAAGAAAGACAACTTTGCTGTCCAAGGCTTGCAGGAAGTATAAAGGATTTCGTGCCTTCTGGGGTGATGAGTCTGGGGGAACCTGAAGTACCCAGCCCAGGATGGTGTCTGGGAGCAGGAGTGACTGCACAGCTGCCTGCAGAGTTAAAAAAAGTACAGAAATGATCAAAAATTAAATTAGAACCACTGTTTGTCAAAAAAGTGACTCTTAAATGTTCCCTTAAAGTGGGAATGGATCCTGTGGTATCAGTGAACCACCTCTGCTAGATCATAAAATCAGGGGATTCCAGAACGGTTTGGGTTGGAATGAACTTAAAAATCATCTTTCCAATCCCTGCCATGGGCAGGGACACCTTCCACTTGCCCAGATGGCTCCAAGCCCCGTCCAGCCTGGCCTTGGACACTTCCAGGGATCCAGGGGCAGCCACAGCTTCTCTGGGCACCCTGTGCCAGGGCCTCCCCACCCTCACAGGGAGCAATTCCTTCCCAATATCCCATCTAGCCCTGCCCTCTGGCAGTGGGAAGCCATTCCCTGTGTCCTGTCCCTGCAGGCCCCTGTAAACAGTCCCTCTCTTGCAGAGCTCTACACCTTCATCATTTGATGAAATGTGAGAGCGAACTCATTCTTTTTTCATCAACAGGCTCATTTTGCAGATTCCGCCTCAAACGCCTTTTTAATCTCTTCAGTTCAGTCTAGCAGTAAACTCAGTAAACTTCCAGAGCTGTGTGTCAGCATTTGTCTCCACACACAAATATGTGATTTGCTGATAAGGCAGATCGGAAGCTGGTTAATTGCATCGGATTTCTCCCTGAAAAGCCTTTTTAACTACCCTCAAATATCATCGAGGCTGAGGCTAAGTACATGTTTGAATATTTTCTTCAGTTCTCTGCTGACAAAACTGCTGATGTGGTTGTTCTTACATCTTATGATTGATCAAAAAAAAAAAAAAAAAGGAAAAGAAAAGAAAAAAAAAGAGAAAAGGCAAAATTTTAATCCTAACACAAACACACAGATGAGAGACGCTCCAAAGAAGGCAATTTCGTACAGAACTGATTTTCATAAAGATTTTCAAGCATTTCCTCCTTCATCAGTGTTTGTTCCTAAGCATCAGACACTAAAGTAAATTGAAGTCTCTCTTACTGATGTAATTTGACTTTATTTTGGTGGCTCTTGACCATCTTTTACCTTGTGATTTGTTCCCAGCAGTCAATATTTGGTGAACAGTTGTTGACTTGAAGATATTTTTTTGTCTGTGGGATATCAGACTTGTCTTCCTTAATTAATAATTAATTAATTTGCACTGATACGTTATTGATGAATAATTTCGGGGATTATCTTTGTTCACCAGTCATGGAATCCCAGAATCCCAGACTGGTTTGAGTTGGAAGGGACCTTAAAGCCCATCCAGTGCCACCCCCTGCCATGGGCAGGGACACCTTCCACTAGCCTAGGTGGCTCCAAGCCCCTTCCAGCCTGGCCTTGGACACTTCCAGAGATCCAGGGGCAGATCATTTGGTCCATCCTTTCTCCTTTTCAAACACTCTCATAAAAGTTTCTGTTTCACTGAACACAAAAGAGAACCAGATTTCATACAGAAGCCCTCAGGCCTTCAGCTTCCATCATGGATTTGGCCTCCTGGCTCTCTTAAATTTCTTTTAACATTGCTGACATTTTCAGGTAAACAAAGCAAGGCCTAATTAACACTTTAGATTTTTTCCTGTCATCTCTTCTGCCAGTACTTACCACCTCAACACCAGGCTGACAGCAAGGAAAACTCACTAATTTGTGACTCATTCCATCTCTCATCCTGTAATCCTGGTGCAAAACTGCATTCCCAGGTGGAAAGGAGCACCGAAGGCACAAGAGAGAGTCCTCTTTGGCAACTCTGCCCCCTCCCCCTTGAATGTCCTACACAAAAATTCCCAGTTTCCTCCCTTTCTCTGACATTTGATTTCCCTGTAACACCACAACTTTGAAACAGCAAATCTCATCACCTCCAAAATCCACAGGATCGGGATCTACAATGGCCTCAATTGCTTCAGCTTTGTCACAGTTCTGAATGTCTAAGTCATTGTCCCCAAAAGCAGAGTTTTCAGCCTGTCTTGCACTGCCATGACATCTCCCACCTGCTGGGATTCAATACCCCCCATTTTATTTGCTGTGCCAACAGGGAGTTGAATTTCTGCTGCAAATAATACCCCTACTTGACACAAAACTCATAAAAAGACATGCAGAAGGTTCAGCTCAGGAATGTGTAGTTGGGAATGGAGAAATCCCAGTGGAAATGAGAGTCCAAAGGGAGAGGGATGGGGTGAAGGACACGGGAACCTCACGAGCCAAGTCCCCGGCGTGGCTGGAGAGGAAGGACCCAGGGATGCAGAGTAGAGGAGAGTAAGCTGAGAGCAAAATGAATCTGTAATTAATTAATGGCCTTGGATTAATGGTGATGGATCAGCTGTGACACAGAATTAGAGCTGGAGATGCAAACTGAGATGGATCAGGATGCAGGGGGAACGTGGCACAAGAGAAGTGGGTGAATCATCCGACGAGACACAGGCCAGGAGGGGGTGGAGGCAGGGTAGGACTGGAAAACAAACTCCTGGAGAACACTAAGCTGCCAGTGTGAGAAAAGGAGTGGGATATTGGAAGGTGGAAGAAAATGAGACATGCAGAGTTTAGGAGACAAAATAAAAACAGAGAGGAGTCATGGAAAACGTACTGTGTCATTCCCATTCTTCCACTACTCTCATCCCACCGAAAAACAGGGTGAACATACATTTATGTGCTGAATTTAGCTTAATATTCAGCTTGTAATATCACCAAGCAGATTTAAGCCAGCTCAAACTCTACTTTCTTTAATGTTTTGTAACATTTTTTATTTGCTTTTCCTTTTATTTTTTTCCTTCATTTACAACTTTTTCTCCTTTTCTTTGACCCAAAGACAAAAAATTGTCACCCATCAGTACCAAGCAATCCACCCTCCATCTGCAGCAGAAAATTATGATTATTCACAAAAGTCACATGGTTGTTGTTCTGCTCCTGGGCTTTGAATCCCAGTGGGAAAGATAGAAATATTTCTCCTATGGTTTGGGCAGGAATTGATCACTTCCTACTCCTAAATACAAGTCTTACCCTGCAGAGACAACGATAGGAATGTTCACAACTTGTTCCCCAACTGACTTAGTCTGTTCCACAACAGACTTTATGCACGCTTGACAATACACAAGTAAAACATCCTTTCTTTCCTAATCTCCTTCCTAATAGCAGTGACAGGGATTTACTGTGGCATAGAACAATGAAAAATGAAAATGGAAACTTCACCCCACCATTTTGGCTGTCCAGGACCCAAAATTCATGTTGGTTGTGGGCACGGTGGGATTTTAAGCTGTGCAAATATATTGGAATTCACACCATGCAAGATAAGAAAAACCCAAATACAGGAAAGAAATATTTCAAATGGCAATGCTTAGCAACTCAGGAGAAAAATACTCATATTTAGAGGGTTTAAAAACATTTTTACAAAGTTTTTAAACCTTAAGGAAAAGAATGAAAGCAAAGAATAAGACAAGAAGTCAAGCATTGGCTCATTCTGAAAAGCAACAGAGGCAAACATTTCCCTACCGTGGGGGTAATGAAAAATCAGCCTAATTACATGGTAATTAGATACTTTGTGTGTAATGCTGAGTACTCATGGGTTGTGTATATTGTGAAGCCCCTACAGCAGAATCTCCCAGCACCCAGGACAAGACACCCAAGAAAAAGTGAATGAGTAGAGGGGGAGTCACAAGATTTTCCCCAGTGTCACAAGAGAAGTGTCACAGTCAGCCACTGATCAACCAAAAACACACTTGGCCTGTCACAGGGACAGCTGGAAAAGCAACGTGCCCCGATATTTTTATTGCATGTTGTCATTGAACAGGAGCAGGGGACCTTGGGGGACAGGCAAATGGATCATTTTAATTAACACCTAATTGTGCTTGACACCTGAAATTCTGCTAAGCTTCTCCCCTGCCAGACCCAATAAGTGAAGGATGTCTGTGCCGCACTGTACCAACAGGCAGGAACTGGGAATTACTCCCAGCTGCAGGATGGAACTTCCTTGCCTCATTTTCCTGTGGAGAAAACACAGCATTTTGGTTTTAAATCCTAAAATCAGGAAGACAGATGACCAGATTTTCAGCTACCAAAACCCAGGAATGATTTCCATGGAAGTGAGGGTTTTCTTTGTGGCTAGAACAACTGAGAAGTTTCATAGGGAACAAATCAATCACTGATTAAAAAGTACATATGCACCACTATCCTCCTCTGTGGTGAGGAATTCAGCACAAATACCAAACAGTTTTAAAAAATATGTCAACGTAACCTTGAGATGATGGGGAGAAAACCCACACTGAGAGGTTGAAAACCCAAGGAAGGTTTATTTCTATGTCCTCAGAAAGGTATAACATTAGCATTGTCCCACCTTCTATTGTTCTACTTGTATCATTAGCTTTTATTAGCATTGGATTGAGCACACCCTGCTTTATGACACTGCAATGTAAATCAAGGCAGAGCCTCCCCAGTGACTCATATAAGCCAGCAAGCTCCATATAAAAGAAAGCCTTGACAGATGGGAAGGCAACAGAAGCTGCAGAAGGCTGTTAAACTTCTCTTTTCCCGTTTTACACCAAAGTACACAGCTGGAGACATGAGCATTTTTATAGGTTAAATGCCAGTGAAAGAAAACCAGGGAGCACCGTGAGTTCTCCATCACCTGGGCCCCCCAGACTGCTCTTGACACAAAGATCACACCACTTTAATCATGTCACCATCCCCCAACCCCCGGTTTCTCCTGCGTCCTGATGTCCCAGTAATGCTGCTGTAAAGCATCCTGATATCCATGTTGTCCATTCCCTGGTGGGAGGAGGGTTAAAGCAGTGATCCCATGTCCTCTTCTGGAAGAAGCTGAGCTGAGGTGATGTCCCTGTGCCTTCCCCAGCTGAGAGGGGCTACAGACACCCAATCCCTCAAAGGGCTCTGCCCTCATGGGCACCCCTGTCCTTCTCTTTCCTTCCCAAGACATTTTAGCCAGCAGGGAAAGCTCAGAGCCGACCAAACCTCTGCAGATCACCTTCATCCCAAGCCTGATGTGCCTCCTTTGCCCAAAATCAGAGTGAGAGGCACACAAGAGGTGCTGTCCCTCAGCAGAGCTCCAGCACAAGAAGCTCACCCTGGCTTTTCCTCCTCCAAGGGAAGATGGCAAAGATATTTTAGGAAATGTTGCCTCAGCTGTGGTGGACCAAAGGTGCAAACTCCTTAAAAATGGCTTTGCCACCTACAGCTGTAGGTGGCAGCCTGAGTTTAACTTAATTACATTAATTAGTTTGGCAATCTGAGAAGAAATGGTGGTTAGCAGCTTTGGAGTGGAGGGGGATGTTAGCAAGGAAAGCAGTGATAAAATCGAATTCCCTTATGGATAGAGCCTTGCAAGCAATTATCTGAGGTGTTGGCTGGCTGTGGGTAGTGTTGCAGAGCTAAATGTCTCTGCTGGGTCCATGTTTCATGGGGTAAAAGAGTTATTTTGGTGTCCAAACTCTCTTGAAGTTGTTTTACAGGGCTCAGCTTGTTCCAATCAGAGATGCTTTACAGATGTGCCCTCATATCAGGAAGGTTTTACTCCCAAAATGTGGGTTTTTTCAGAGTTAGAGGGGGTTTTAAAAATATATGTTTTTATTTTTTTAATATAAATTTTAAATTTATCCTAAAAGGTTAAAAAGAAAACAAAAAAGCACCCAAAAGATAACAGTCCAAATTTCAGCTGTGATGGGCCTGCTAACAATCCAAGCAAGATTTGCAATAAACAAGCACTTTCTTGATGCTATTTAAGCCTCATAAACAGAAACCCCATTGTTCTCCTGTGTTATTCCCAGAGAAGTGGTTGTTGAGACATTTAGTCTCTTGCAGTTACCCATCACTAAGTTCTAACCACTGCTAGAGACAATGATTAAATTAGAAATAAATGGAGAGGCACATTGATATAACTAATTTTGTTTAAAATACCAGTTGGCTAAATTGGTACAGTCCTGTCATGCTTGGACACTTCAATTGTTAGAAACCATGTGGACATGGATGAGAGACTCTTTACAAGGGCCTGGAGGGACAGGACACAGGGAATGGCTTCCCACTGCCAGAGGGCAGGGATAGATGGGCTAAAGGGAAGGAATTGTTCCCTGTGAGGATGGGGAGGCCCTGGCACAGGGTGCCCAGAGAAGCTGTGGCTGCCCCTGGAGCCCTGGAAGTGTCCAAGGCCAGGCTGGATGGGGCTTGGAGCCATCTGGGCTAGTGGAAGGTGTCCCTGCCCATGGCAGGGGTGGAATGGGATGATCTTTAAGGTCCCTTCCATCCTAAACCATTCTGGGATTCTAGGATATAATAACTAGCACCTAGGAGAAGTAATCAAAGACTAAAGAATGTGAAAGCTGATTATAAAGTTATCAGCTTGATGCAAAATAGGAGACATTTAAATTTGCATTATTTTATCATGGCTGGAAAAGCCACTCAAGCTGGAAAATCAGCCAAGATTTTTTCAGCTGTTTTGGTCTTCTCCATCCCTAATTCTATCCCTGAAATGCTCCACATGCACAGGGAATCAGGAGCCTTGAGGGCCCTGTGTTGTTCTGGTTGTCATGAGCAGTGATTTCATGGGTATTATGCTCCCAGTGATGTGCATGACTTTGGTTGCACAGGTTGATTTAAATAAATTCATTTTTTTACAGAAAATGTGTTTTCCCACATGCCAGTCATTCAGATCACATACTTCCCAAAGATTTTACCACCTCACTCACTGTGGTGTTTCAAAATACACAGTCAGTAAGAAAAATAGTGGTTTCTTTTAAATTAAGAAAAAAAAAAATCCAGTTAATTTCATTCAAATACAGACGCAGGACTTTCCTCATCAGAACCACTCCAATAATTTTATTTCATCAGCCCCACCTGATGTTACAGAGCAAAAAGAAGGACCTACAGTTGGCACCAAGCATTTTGAAAATTCTCAGCTCCACGAGAACAGATGCAGCAGATTTTCAGCAAGAACCAGGCCTGGGCTGGCCGTGCTGGGGGAGCAGGGAGGTTTTATCTCCCTGAGGTTTCAGCAGCTACAGAAGATCTTTGAGCCCCAGCTGAAAACTAACTGGAATCCTACCATGAAATTTAATGAAAACTCAGCAGAAAGTCTCCACTGAATGCAGCCTTTTCCCATTCCATGGCGAGGCCTCAGGTGGGGTGGGATTTTTCTGCTCACAAAAATGTTGGGGGCTCAGGTCTGTTGGGCTTGTTTAGGGGAAGAGAGAGAAGCTAATAAAGAACCAGTTGCCAAGATGACAAGGAAATAATAGAGTTTCCAAAGAAATAGAATTTAGAACATCTGCTGCTCCCTCTACAAATCCTCTGAAACAATCATTTAATCTGGGGAGCATCTGAGGTTGGAACATTATTAAATAGAGCATGGCAAAAACACATCACAAGCTCTACAAGAACTTTGGGAGGAAAATCTACCCTGAATTGGGACAAAAGGCAGAAGTTGAGATATTTCAGACTTAAAGCTCCCCCAGGTTGTATTGGATCCCCTGAAACATTTAATTTCAACCAAATTAAAAAGATTTTCTTGGTATTATGTTTTCTTTTTCTTATTGCTTTCCACTAAGAATTAGGCTTACACCTTGAAAGAATTTGCTGAACAAATCAAAGAAACCTGAACACAGAACAGGAAATTCATCAAAAGAAGCCCCTTTTTAAAGTTTCAGGTTTTAACACAAAAAAACCCAGTGATCACCTTTAAACATAAGGAAGACCCACATTGTCTTCATGAGGCTTCCAGCACCAAAGCCTTCAGCTTCCATACATTTTATTTTCATGGCACAACAGAGGGCAAAACCTGTACAGTTCATTCCCTGGATGCCTCAGGTCTGTTAAAACACAGATTATTAAATCCCCAATTCCTGTTTCATACAGAAACTATTTTTCGTGTAAATGAGGAGCCCAAATTACAGCAATTCGTGTGCATTTTCCCACCGTTTTTACTGAGGCTCTGCTTTGTTTCAATAAACCAATGGGAGTGGCAAACTGCTCCAAAACATCTCCCAGTTTGAGGAAGTTCTGCTGTGTCCTGGAAATCAAGGAGACAGCCCTTGGTGGGATTACCTTGTCCAAGACACAGTCAATCATCAAAAGCAGAGACTTCTGCAATACCTCAAAGCCTTCCCAAGAAGCACTGGCCAGGCTCCAGCTGGATCCCAAGATATTCCTGACTTTTCACTGGATCTGATGGCTTTGCCACCCAACCACTCATTATGGTGGGAATTCCTGTCTTCATAACTCAGCAGGAGTTTCTGACGTGCAGAAAGGGGTTTCCTCCTGCTCAGCCTGACCCTGTGGGATACTCATTCACCAGGACCACCACCAGCAGCAGCATTTCCACCTTTCACTTATATTTTTTGTGATATAAACGCATGGAAGTGATGCCTTAAGTGGCTACCTAGAAACAGAGACTGACAGGAATAAGTGAATAAAGGTAGGTATTTATTTGAAAGGCCTTCAAAGGTACACCCTGGAGAGCCAAAGGCTACATCTGAAAAGGACCCCAAGATGGACAATGAGTCATGAGTTCTTCACACTTTTATAGGTCTGGTTCATTTGCACATCAGCATAAATTTTAATTTTAATTTGCCAATTAAAACTTCAGCTAATGATTCTTCAATTTCTCCACCTCTCTGGAGGCCCTAATTTACACCTTTTGGGCCTAGGGCAGTCTGAGTGTCCTTGAAAAACAAGCTTGGAGAGGCTTTGTTTTGTCTAACCCACAGGAGAGAACAGCAGCTCACAGGCTACAAGGAACTTCAGAGTTACACACTAAGCAATACAGGGTTTGAAAATATAAAAGTCAAAACCTAAAGGCATCAGAAGTCTCCTATGATATATTTAATTCAAAATTCCCACAGTGGAAAGAACAAGCTGGAACAAGGAAGGAACAAAGTGAAAGAATGAACCGTGGAAGTGTCCACGGCCAGGTTGGACGGGGTTTGGAGGAACCTGGGCTAGTGGAAGGTGTCCCTGCCCATGGCAGGGGTGGAATTGATGGGCTTTAAGGGCCCTCCCAACTCAACCCAACCCGTAATTCCTTCAGCTCCATCACCACGTTCTGGAAGGTCCATACCTTCCAAGTAACTGAGGCCATCAAAAACCTGAGTATCCATGAGCAACACTGACAAATGACATTTACAACTTCCTGGGAAGCAGCTTAAGTGCTCCACTGAGACAACGAGAGGGGACATGTGGAAACTCCAATAAAAGAAAAGTCAGTGAAATGTCTCATTCTTTCCAGTAAGTGGATTAAGAGTTCTGGTAAGAAAGATGAGGTCAAGCTTGATGACTTTCAAAGGAAAAACATCACATTCTAGAAGCTTCTATGAGAGCTGAAGCCAAGTTTTTTAATTCTATAAGCCTTTTTCTAATTCTTGCAAAATTAAAACTGAAACAAAGGGAAAAATATCAGTGAAAGTAGGAAAAGAATGAATCTGATGAGATAATTAAGTGATTAAGCCCCAAGCTGTTCTTGGAACTGATCAGAAATGACTTGGAAAACATCATTCCACAAATCCAGCTTCTCTTCATACCCTGTTGCACTCTGAAATTGTAATTTTCATTTTTTCCTATTATCTGCATTTTCATGGATAAGTTTTATTTGGCCCTAGGTTCTGGAAGCATTTGGTAAAATGCGCGTGGTTTTCCACAATATTTTGTTAAGGAGGGAAAAAATCCACAGCAACCAACCAAACACATAAAAATCCCAAAGGAAGGGGAAGGGGAAGGGGAAGGGGAANACTGGGAGCAAGAGCAGTGGTCGCTCTGGATGTGCGGGAGGAGCAGCTCCAGAGGAGTTTGTGTCTGGAGGGAGGAGGGGAGGGGAGAGGAGAGGAGAGGAGAGGAGAGGAGACCATCAAAGGAATGCATTAATTTTCCATTACTATACCATTTTTCCAATTTTCTATAAAAAACCTGTATAAAACATCAAAGGAAACACAGAACAACTTATTCACTATAATTTTATTCAAAATGAACATATTTTAAAATAAAATTTGACAATTCCAAATTCCATCTTGAATGAAATTAGAAATAGCAGCCCTTACAGTATTATTCCAGAGTCTGGACACTGCATTATGCAACCAGGGTAATTATGTGCTGGGCTTCCATGAGCCACGATCTCACCATTTGGGATCCAAGAGACAACCCGTGATACAGTTCCCTGAAAATCTAATTTCCACTGTGCTGAATGAATGTCTTCAATGTGCTGGTCCAAGATTAGTATTAAATGAAAATTATATTGTTCAACTCTAGCTTTAGTGATTTCAAATTGCTGTTGCAAACAGAGAGAGTGTTCTCAGATAAATGGGAGGTTTAATTAAACATGTGTGTATTAAGTTATTTCCTTAATTATAGTATCACCATTGCCTCATATTGTTTTCCTGTGTATTAAATTCAGTTTCTCACATTACTGCATTATTAGATCAAACTGGTAATTGTCAGTTTTTTCCTTTCTTCAGGCTTATCTAAGCTTGCAGTGCTAAGTCTCACTTCACTTATCTCGTTCAACAAGGCAGTGATGAAAGCCTTGCAAAGGAACCTTGGGTTAATCAGGGCTTCCCTCCTATCTCTTGAGCTTGCAGAAACCTGGAGAGCTCCTGGCACATTCTCAGGGTCTGAAGGTATGGCTGATGCTGGAGCAGAATCCAAAATCTCCTGTCCTGGGTGTCCTGGCTGCTGCCCTGGGCTGAGGACGATGACAGAACAGAGAGGGGCTGAGCAGGGGACCCCCAGAACCTGGGCACAGCCTCCAGCTACTGCAGGATTTACAATTTCATGACCATTGCCAAGCTTCTTTTATCTTTTTCTCTTTTTTTCCCCTCTTCAGGAAACTTTCAGAACTCCAATTTTTCGTTCACAAATGCAGGAATGACCTCTCCCCCTTTTTTGTCGAATCATAGATATCCCATGGACAGAAAATCTCACCTTTGATCTGCTCCACCTCAGACAGAGCCAAAGCTACTGCAAAAAATCAGTTTCATCTGGTTTAAGTATAAAATATTTAAAGGAGAGGGGAAGCTGTGGTTTTATTTAGCTCAAAGGTGGTCTGCTGAGATTCACTGATTTAGCTTCAGTAACAAATAAGCCAAAGATTTCAGCAATCATTGAAGCCATTTCAACATTCACATCCAGTGAAACCCCTTTCCCCCTGTCTCCAGTGGGACTCCTTAGGAGCCCTAACAAGCCCGAGCTGGCATTTTTCCATGCAGGAGCAGTAAATCCAGCTTGTCAGAGGTGCTGACCTCGCCTTGCACAGCCCAGCAGCCCATTACAGGGTATGGGGAAGGCTCAGTGTACACACCTGTGTGTAACCCTGATGGAGGCAGGAATTGGGATCTCCTGACCGAGGGAAAGCTCTGGGACAGCTCACAGGAGATCTCCAGACATGAGGGAGAACTTGGGCTTTCTAGGCACCTTCACCAGGTTGATCAGAATGGCTGAGATTTTGTAAAGAAAGGAAGAATGACCCTAATTTTAAATTAAGGAAGAATTTACCTGATTTACTGAGCAGTAATTCTGTCACCTTGTAAGAGAACAGAGGGTGTAGCACCATGAGAGATTTATCTCTAGTGTGGCTGTTAAGTGTAAAAACCATGAAAGAGCCCAGGGTAGGATGAGCACTGAATTCTCCAGGTGAGATTCGGCCCTTCCCCTCTCCTGGATAACTGGATGGCCCAGAGCTTGCAGGAAGGGATGTCTCAGCTATAATATAAAGCAGCAGATAAGGAACTCGATGGGAATTACACTGGCAGGAGATGGCTGGAAGGACTAAAATGCACCTGACAGGGTGTGCAGAGTTGCTGTGAGCTCTCCTTGCAGCACCTGCTTCCCAAAGTGCTGCTGGTGGGGATCTCCAAAGCAGTTTAATTCTTTGTGTAAAGGGGACAAGGAAAACCTGCACGTAATTAGAAGAGTAAAATCTGCTTCACCACTGATTGACAGAACCAAAAAAAACCCCGCTTTTTTCTCACTAATTTACAAATCACCAAATTAGAGAGAAAAGGAGATTTATTACCCTACCCGTTTTGATAATTTTACTCTCCTAGATATGTGAATTTACTAGAACATTTTCCTTCTTTCTCTTTTTTACATTAAAAAAAAAAAATGAAGGGAATGACAGAGAATCTAGAAATATGTTAATGTCTTTCCTTCATCAAACAACCATGAATATACATGACCACACTATATTACTATTTCCAGCTTCTTTGATTTATGTTATGGATAACATGTTTATAGAAAGCTAATCTCCACAAGAACCAGAAAAAAAAGAGAAACTGAAGAAAAACAAAAAATCACAGCAGCAGCAGCAGGAGGAAAATCAAATATCACCTAAATTAAACTAATCTCCAAAGTAGGCCAGACAAAAACTGTAAAGCATCCAGGATTTCTAAGGCACTTTATTACAAAGGGGTTTTTTTTAATATCAAGATTGGTGAAAATACGATTTATAAAGAAGCACAGACAAATCGTTATTTGGGGTGAGGTCTTCAAAACAGGAATTAAGGAATGGAATTAAGCTGTCCTAGGAAAACTGATCCAACATCCAATTATCGATATTGATCACATTTGATTCCATGTCAGTGACTCCTAATCACATCCCCAAAAAACTGATTCAATCAGAGCGAGTTGTTTCCAGCATGACAGACATGGCACTCGACAAATTGCTGCTCATAAAGGTTTGATGCTGAATGGGTTTTGATTGCCATTGAACTGGGGCTTTGTTTGTTCTGGTTTGTGCCACGAGACTCAGCTGACCCCAGGCTGTCGGCGCTGCAGGCTCTGGCAGAACCCCCAGAAGTGCTGCAGGTAAAAGAGTCCAAATGGCCCAAATGTTGCAGGTACAGATTTTTGGGGTGGATCAGTCCTTAATCCAGTCCTCAGTGCAATCTAAAGAACATTCTTGCCCTCGGCTCACTGATCCCAGAGACAGACAGCATCATTAGTGCTGTCTAATGAACCTTAGTCCCAATGATAAGCACAGACCTAATGACCCCCAAGCACGCAGGCATGGAGCATGGCAGTTATGGTGTCCCTTTTAATGACTTTGCTTCCTGTTTTCCCAGCCCTTCTCCTTTCTAAGATGGACACAAAGTTCTGATCTGCCATAGCCACTTCCAACCTGAAAATTTCAGCGTTCCATTCCTGTCTCTCCCACAGCTGGTAAAGGACAACAGGAATGGTCAATGCAGGAAGATTCGACCTTGCCACTTCTCCCGTGGCTCAGGCACATCCTGGTGCCACGAGGACCCACCTGCTCTATGATCACTGAGTTTGTTGTTACACCACAATGTCTTTAAGAGTGAAAACAAACCCAGCCATCAGCAGGTTCTCGGAAATGGCATGACCTTCTCAGAGTCTGAAGTGAAACTGTGGCTGCCCCTGGATCCCTGGAAGTGTCCAAGGCCAGGCTGGACAGGGCTTGGAGCACCCTGGGCTAGTGGAAGGTGTCCCTGCCCATGGCAGGTGGATGATTCCATGACTCCTCAGAGTTCAAAGGGACTATTCAGTGTTTCTGTGAGCCCTGTACCAAGCAGAGACTTTGCCCTGACGGTGGCATTTCACTGGGGCCAGTGGCTCAGTGAAGATTTGTTTACCCCATTGTTGACACACTTGTATAACACTACATTGCACTGCAGAAACCAAAATTATTGCCAGCAATTATTCACTGAATCTTCACCAACTATTCACAGCATCAATTCGATCCAATCAATCACTTCAATTACCCTCATAATCTCTTTGAGGGGATATCTCCCTGTCCCCATTATTCTCCCAAGCCCCTGAATCATGACATGTAGTTTTTTCCTAATGCAATAGATGCCTTATTTATTCCACTGCCTCTGTGTATATGACATGCACACTGTTCAGAGGATTGCATTGTTGTCACTGCAAATAATGATCTAAATGCATTCCAGGACTTCATCTATATTTCCCTGAGTGTTTTATAATGTGCAGGAAGCAGAGAAAAAGATCTTCAAGTTCTTTTTGAGGAAATATATATCACTGTGTGGTGGGGATGTCTTCAGGCACCACTTGTTCCCAGAATTCTTTCATTTACATTTCTGCTGTGTTTATGTGCTCTGTCTTAATGCTTCTTCACCTACTTTGGATATTAGCAAGTGGAGTAAGAGATATTTTCATGAGCCTTACCCTGTGAAACAAATAAAAGTTAAAAATTGATACACAATATTTATTTATATTTCGGTGCACAGAGAACAAAGTCTGATTTCCAGAGCCCTCAGAACTGAAACCTTTAGAAATATAGACTCAGTCCTCATGGCCACACAGAGAGCAATTTCGGTTTGTTATGATTATGAGGAAATTTCAGCTCCTCCAAATAAATACATTATGGTCAGAAACCAAGCAATTTCTTTATTCCTTTTTCGTAAAAAAAAAAAAAAATTGTTATTTTGGAAATCTCTCTTTTTATGGCTTTGTAAAAGATAACATCAAAGCAGATGGAACGTGTGCCATAATCATTGATTATTAACATGAAATATTCTGTAAAGAAGAAACTAATGGTTTTAGAAATGTTTCAACCAATACTTTTAACTACAGTTTTCACTGGGAAAAGAGCCATGAGCCACTGTTGAGAGAGGAAATTTCCCCCACCTGCACCAGTCTGGAAATGTGGTGATGTTTCTCCTCCCAAACCTTCCATAAACCTCAGCTGGGCCCTAAAACACTGAAATAAGTGAGCAACACACGCTATTGGTTCCTTCACAGCATATTTTGCTGACAGCTCTGTAAAATTAAATATAAATTAATACCAGCATTCCCAGATTCAAAGCATAAAACCTAATTAAATAGATAATTTCAGGCCTACCCATACTGATTAGGCTGTTTAAACTTGCTTACTTCCTGTAGCAGATATTCCAGAAAGATGAGGGAAGGACATACAGTTTTTATTGTTGTTGTTAAAGGAAAATTTGAGAATGTTCCTACCCCGCTTCCCTCCCCTGTGAGGGTGGGGAGGCCCTGGCACAGGGTGCCCAGAGAAGCTGTGGCTGCCCCTGGATCCCTGGAAGTGTCCAAGGACAGGCTGGAGCAACCTGGGCTGGTGGAAGGTGTCCCTGCCCGTGGCAGGGAGGGGAACTGGATGGGCTTTAATGATCCCTCCAACCCAGACCATTCTGGGATTCTATGAAATTTAAATCACAGCATTGCTCCCAAGACCTTTCTTCCCCAAATTCTATCCTGTTTGCTCCCCATTGGGCAATGTCAGGATTTTTTCCTCTTCCCTTTGTTTGCTACCCACGGAAAAAGAGTCCCTGCTCCTCTCCCATTGCCACTGGCTCAGGATGAATATTTCAGATTTTATCAGCTCCAGCACTGAAGGAACTTGGTGAATGAAAATGTGCTTTTGTTCTCATTTTTTAGGCATTATATCAGGGAGGAAGGGAGCTGCTTGTCTACTGACAGAAACTAAGTGCTCCTATCTGTTGTAGCCTGCTCTCTTATCTGCTGCCTTCTATTGTTTCCCGAAAAACCCTCTTGTAATGGGCAAGGAACTCGATAAAAAGCACAGAACAAGGGCTGGCCTAATTCAAAAGGACATTTTTCTGTCCCTGGATGTTAAAGCCATGACCCTGTTTGTGAACAATGAGACATGAATGAGGTGTGTGGATGTTCAGTGTGTCACCACAGTGCACAGAATATCTGTAATTTTGTCAGATAGCCTGAGGGATAAGAGCCATGGAGATGCTCCCAGCATGTCTAGTCCTAAAGAGAACAGCAGCTGCTGCACCTTCCATTTTCATACGAAAAATCCCTAATGCCAAGGCTGAAACAAATCTTTCTTCCCCCTCCATTTCCCCCTGGATGCAGCTTGTTCACATTTGAACTCCTTCTGCCCAGGTGTGCTCAGCTGGAAAACCAAACCCACCTGGAAAGGTCACAGGCTGCAGGCTGGGCAGGGCTCAGTGCCCTGTGCATTGCAGATTGTTTGTGTCTTGGGAAGAAAACATATCCAAGCTTGAAGGAAAAGAAGCTCCAGATCAGAGTTATATTTAGGGAAATGCCCCCCATCCTGGCTGCCCCATCCCTGGAAGTGTCCAAGGCCAGGCTGGACGGGGCTTGGAGCACCCTGGGCTGGTGGAAGGTGTCCCTGCCCATGGCAGGGGGTGGGATGGATTGATCTTCAAGGTCTCTTCAACCCAAACTGTTCAGTCATTCTACGATTCTATAAAGGGAGAGAAAATGGTTCAGCACTCCAGAAGCTGAACAGGTACTTGGGGTTTATAACTGTATTATATATTCTATTTAACATCTAGTACTGCATAATACAGTATTACATTATAGTATGTATAATAATTATACACATTATCATTTAAAATAGCTTATATTAAAGTCATTATTTATCATTAATCCATTCTAGTGGCATCTAGAGTCAACCTCAGTGCAGCCAAAGATGGGATATCATAAATTCAGGGGTTTCAGGCCAGTCCATTGAGCTCAAATCTCCAGTACCAGCTGCACCAGCCCTTGCTGAGTGACTTTAATCACAATGAGCAGACAGACACCTCTGGAGCTACAAAAGGGTCTCCCCGACACCTTGGTGGGCAGGGGACCAAACCTCTCCATGCCTCAGTCTCCTGCCAAGTGCCATAATATTCCTTTCCCCCTCTGTTTTATGAAGTTGTTGCAGTTTGTGAGCAGAGCCAACTTCCCACAGCTGGTCTTCAGCAGCTGGTTGTGACCGGGGTGGGTGAGCGGTGCTGCCAACACCTCAGATGACAAGTGAAAGTTCAGACATCTGGCACTGGCTGCTCACAGACACATTTCCTTCCTGAAGTGATAACACACAGGTGATGGAAATAAAACAAAAGGAAGCAAAACTGACGCTTGCTATTGTACTTCCAAATGAAAGCATGACTTCAGGGAAGGGACTCTGCTCTGAGACAGCAGCTTCCGAAAATGGCTGTTGGAAAAGAACTTTCCATTTGAAACAATAATCACATCTCTACCTGTGACTGAACTGACAATGAAACAAACGGCCTTGAGACAGTCATAAACCTAAGACAGATTAATTTGTCTGGAGATGATACTGTTTTCCTACACTGCCCTTGCAGCACTGAATTATGCATCATTTCATTTATCAGATTGCCTCCCTCTCCCTGCCATCCCTGCAGCACAACCACACTGCCTAAACTGCACTGATTTCCAGCAGGATGGAAAACACACAATGGATTTTCTTATCACGCCTCTCGCTGTCCCAAACCCAACAAAGCCCTGCCTTCCCACTCATTTCTTACCACTTTTACTGTTTTCCTGCCACAGCTCTGCTCTGTATTTGTCCTGCATGACAAAATTTCCTAATTGCAAAGAGCAAGCCAACCATAATTATTATGTTTTTGCTGAGATTATTTTCTAGAGGTATCCCAACTCTTATGAAAATGAGAAACTTGGGCTGCCTGGTTATGTATTTTCACAGGTACCTCCAGTGACAGGGATCCTGCTGAGCTGTGCAGACAGAAAGAGGACACTGTCAGTGTCAACGTGCCTTCAAATTATCAGGAGCCTCCAGGCTCAGGGCTGTGCACAAGGGACAGGACACAAGGATGTGCCATTTCCTGCTGGTATTTGTCCTTCCCCACCTCCAAAACCCCCTCTGTCAACCCAAAAGAGGGTACTGCCATAGCGGAGAGGGACCAAGAGATGCTTATTTTGGAACGACACACTGCTGGGTCCTTCTTCTGCTTTACTCTCCTGTCCTGATGCACATGAAATCAAGGGGAGGGCTTAGAGAGCTCTTGAAACAAAAAAGAGGCCATTTCTTCACTCAAAGAGCTGTCAGGCCCCCAGGGCAGTGGTGGAGTCGCCATCCCTGGAAGTGCCCATAAAATGTGTAGAGACATCACTTAGTGCTGTGGGTTACTGGGGGCATGGGGGATTTGGGCAGAGGTTGGACTTGAAGATCTTGAGGTCTTCTCCAACTCCAGTGATTCCCTGACTCACTGAGATGAGCTGCCAAGGCCCCAGTACATGGCACAGACCGGGATTGTTGGCCAAACAGCTTTACCCCAAATTCGATGGCATTTCTGATGGAGATGCTGCAGCGCACCAAATCTTCAATTAAAGAACATTACAAGATCATAATTAAGCAGAGTAACCGTACTTAAAGCCCCCCTTCAACTGTCTGAGAGAAGAGTTGTCAATGCAAGGACGTTGGTCTTTCCTTTCTCTCCGGATGTCTCGGATGGAATCAGTGCCTGGAAAAAACCAGGAACCCTCCAGCAACAAATTTCTCCTGAGAGACAGGATTTAGTGAATCCCCTGGAAAAAATTAGCCTGATGCTTTTGGCACACAAAACATAGATATTATATCCCTTGGGAATAAAAACCTTCAATGAAGAAAGACTTCAATGAATATTTGTAGGAATTTTTATCTGCTTTCACGATAAACAAACAGAATTATAAAAAGTACCTTCTCCCTCTTCAACATTCCCAAATATGTAGGTTTGCAAATAAAGCCAACAAAATGGAACCTACTCAGAATGAAAATGTTCACTGGGCATTCATCTGTGGGATGATAAAGCATAAAAGTGAGCATCTGTATATTTGGATGCATCTTATTTATGCTCAGGGAAGACACTGGGAATGTCATAAAATCCTGCAAAAAAAAAAAAAAGAGCCCTAAATGGCCTTAGAGTCATGTGAAATTTAAAAGAAAACTGCCCAAAATTTAGTACCTGGAATGCAAATTCATAACAAAAATATGCAACATACTTTTCCAGTCACATCAAATATGCAAAAATATGGTTGCAAATTGAAAGTAAAGCAAAACACAGATGCACCATAAATTTCATTCTGGTACCATTATGAGGAGCAAAAGCCTGAGAAGATTTTTGCATTTTTATTTTCTCCATTCAATTTATTCACCTCTTTTTACTATGAATGAGAGACCCATTAAAATATTAAAAGATATTTAGTAGGTGATCTAAAATGATTAAAAACAGGATTAAAAAAAGCATTTCCAGTGCTTGTCAGCATCAGGTTTTTTATCAAATTTAATACAAAATAGCTAATGAGGGCAACTCAGCCCCAGTAACGTTGTTCAAAATGCAAACTTGATTTTCAAAATCCTCCCCTCCATATTTAATAGGGTGATGATTACAAGAAAAGTGATGCTCCAATATGTTAATTCCCTCTCTGTTTTTCTGCTGATGTTACTCTTCATTTGAAGAAAACTGTCACCCTCTCTTCCCCAGCAGATCAAAGAGAGGCATCCAGTTTGTACCAGATGCCATCACGCAAAATTACATTTAAGAAATCTCCAAAGTAATTAAAAACCTCTGTATAAACCCTCTCAAAGAGGAAGACACACTGTACCAATTCCCCCTCTTTAAACAACTTCTGGGGAGGTGACAAAATGTGACTTAAAGCTTATGCTACACATGCCACCTCCTTCCTTTGAAGTCCTAATTAATTATCTTGCCTGAGAATCACAATAAACAGGAGGCTGCTTCTGCATACTGAGGTATCTGGGCTCCTCATCCCACTGAGGCCAAGCAAGACCGTGGAATTCTGGTGAGCAGTTGGGTCTTGGACAAAGAATTCCAGGAGTAGAATGAGACTGGCTCAGGTCCACGATGCTGGATTTATTTTGGGGACATACCTCTTCGTGTACCTTTGCAGTCAACAAAACAGGACTTGCTGCCCCTGGCCTGGAAAGAAATCAGGGACAGGAGTGGGGGCCTTTGTCATTGCTGGGAATGTGTGGATGCCAAAGGCCAGAGGAGATGGGGTGTAGACAGACCAGCCCTTGTTATGATCCTCAAATCCAGCCAAAACAGCAGCAAGAAGAAACCTGGGTGGTAGAGAGAAAAGCTTCTGTTCCAGAATGGAATCTTGGTGAATTTATCTTGTAATGCTGTGAGGTTATCCTAGAACTTTATTTAGGTTTTGAACAAACCCATTTTTGCCTGGTGCTAAAGCACAGAGGTCACGCAGAGAGCAAGGGATGGTCCAGTACCAGCCAGGCCACACCAGTGCCTGCAAGGTGGCATAGGCTGGTCCATACCAGAGACTCCAGTTATCCTCCTTACCTTCCTTCCCCACCCCTCAGAGCCCAGCCATCATCCTTACCTTCCCTCTTGGAATTGCTCCAAATTTCCCTCCCCTGGGCACCCAGGAGGGCAGGAGCAGGTGCAGGTGCCCTGAGCCCCTGACATGAACAGCCCCATGTGTGTTCCACGGGACATCAGCTGTCACCAGCGTGTCACCACAACCTCAATCAAGCCCCAGGAGCTGCCTGCCAAGGTGAGGTTCTCTCCCACTGCCTGCTTTTATTAAACAATTCACGAAGGTATGAATTCACTCCAGAGCACAAAAGACACAAATTGAAATGCATCCAGCTGCTGCTGGTGCCAGGAATATGACTCTGAGCAGCTTCCACTGTTTATAGACTTGAAAAAGATGAAAACATCCGGTCTGACATGGAAAGGGGCTGCCAAATCCATCCCAGAGAGCGAGTAATGGAGTTGGTATTCATTAACCCTTCTTGGTTGGCTTTTTTAATAAAATGAGTGAGATCTTGGTCCAGCCTCCAAGCAAGATTTATCTATTTCTAAATGACAAAGAAATGGAAAACACAAGGCACTTGGCAAAGTATTTCTTTGAGTACCTTGGCAGCTTGTCATTGATAATGGAATTGTTGTCTGATCTTCAGTCATTTGCAATTTAATTTACCCACAAAACCTACCACTTCTCCTTGCACATATTTCTCCACAATGTGCCTATTTACCTTCCCAAACCAGGAAGAAATACATTAGATGATTTAAAGGGTAGCCCTTAATGCAATTTAAAGCCTTGGAAATTGATTTTCCTTAATGAACTTTGTATCCTGACATCCTGTCGTTTTTTCCTCTAGTACATTCAATTAGGCTATAATCAGTTATTAAGGGTTAGATAATGGGAACGTGACATCATCCACACGAGGCAGAAATTTTTGTGAGAGATTAATTAAAATCTAATTTTCATGCAAGGCTAGACCATCTGGGCCAAAAGGTGCCTATGATAATGGCAAGGAGGGAAAAAAAAAAAGGAGAAAAAAGTCCTGGAAAACCCAACATGGGGAAAGGGAGAACACTTGGCTTGGGTCGATGCTGAGATGAGAGGGAAGCTGAGAGAGAAGATGTTCCTCTTGGGGATGTAAGAGAGAGAACCTTTGTGCTGTCTTCATCTAAACCACAGCAGAACAAACATCGTGAATCGAAGCGTCTCAGCAAAGGAGCTGAACACATTTCTTTGTGGATGAAAAGCCAGAGCCATTCATGTTCTACTTTCAGGTAGAAACACTCTTTAATAGCAGTAGTAGCAGTGCTTAAAGCAAAGAGGCTTTTGTGGCTTTGTTAATATTAACTTGTGATAGAGGGGAGCTCTGGGCTCCAAATACATCTCTAATCTCAGCGGAGAACACAGCTCAGCAGTTCCATTTGCCCCGTATCAAAGAAGGAAAAATGTTGTTATTCTGCCAAGAAAATAGATCTATTTATCTGATGCAACGTTCTCTGCGACACAGGGTTTGTTTTTCCTTGCCTCTATTTTTTTTTTTTTTTTTTGGAAATGGGCATATTGTAACCATTCTTAAAACAAACTGGAATAGAAGGGTTATATCAACCACGAAGAACTTTCTAGCAACAATATCCATATTGCTGCAGTAATTTTGGAGGCTCTCATATTTCAGAACTAAAAAAGCCCTGCAGCTCAAGAAAAACAGCCAACATAATGCTTCTTCACACTCATTACTGCTTTTCAAAGCAGCACCTCCAAAGCAATCCAGCCCATGAGCAATTTTGGGACACTGCCTCTAGGAGAGGTGAAACGAAGATTCAAAGCCTACAAATTGTCTCTGCTCATGCAGCTAATCCTGGAGTGACACACCTCGTGTGCCTGCCTGGCCTCATCTGCTCATTCTGGTGGAGTTTGTCTCCATTGATGTCCAGGAAAACAAGAGCCAAGCCTGAGGGTCAGAATGTTCCACAAGGATCTCTTTGTGGGGTCTGGGGATTGAGTTGGTTCTTTTTTTGGTCTTTCAACTCTTTGTTGGTTCTTTTTTTCTGAAGGATGAAAAGTAAAATTCAAGCTTTTGTCCAGGTTTTCTCTTATCAGATGGCTTTGAATCTGCTGGAAAACTCATGTTCTCTAAACAATTTAGAGAAGCTACAGCTTTCATTGGATTTAAAAAATGTGTTCTTGATATTGTATTTTTTTCCCTTTAACTTTCTAGGTTTTCTCTTTTCTCCAAACCTTCCAAGCATCCCAGCAATCATCTATAACCATAGTCTTAATTAAGAAAGAACGTGGCTTGGATCATTATTCCAAGTCTGTTTGGAGGAATTGTTACCCAGTTGTAAGTGAGGTTTTCAATGACTGTATTTCTTCCCCAGAGATAAGGCAATTAACGTTGTTTCCCATAAAATCCACCTTCCCCCCCACTGCCTCGGTGGAGGTGAGCAGAAGTGAGAACAAATCAATACCAGAATCCATTCCCAGGAAAAGGGAACAAATATATCTTTATAATTACAATATGTAACACATTCCACAGCTGCATGCCTCTTGTGGATACTTCTGATCTGAATGTAAATACATGTTTTATGCCGAGGATAATTTCAAAGAGGAGCTGGGAGCACACACGGAACGATCCAGTGCTTTCTGTGTGCTTTTAAATCTGTAAGCCAAGCTATTCATATTTTCTCTGCATTCCCATGATATACTGAAGAGCAGCCTGTGCTGTAATGTATCGTGCAATGGAAATATAAAATAAAAACCACTTAACTGGCCAAGAACCTGCACTTTCTCCTTAAATCCATGCTCTTTATAGACCTATCTCAGTTACTGGTTAGGACAAAGAATAGATCACATAGGGGAGACATCAAGATTTAATGTGAGGCTGTCCAAAGTGCCACAGACCAAAGACCCCCAGATTTCTTTACTGATTTCATGTTTACTCTGAGCCGAGCCTATGATTCAGCAGTGGGGCTGCTTGGGTATTTCTAGGACAAGCCTGAGAAACTTGTTCAATATTCACTTAGGAGTGCAAATATTGATCATGTCCATTCCCCCAAAACTGAATTCTCTCAGTCCGTGGAAATACCAAATGAGCAAAATCTGTCTTTGCTGTTTCTGAGTTTCCTTGCCTGGGAGTTCCACTCATTTACAGGTTTGCTTATCCTCTTCCCAACCTCTCCTAAGCCACACCACCTGGAAAACTCCCCTTCCAGACCAGTTCATGCTTGCCAGCTGGAGGGGTCATGGCCTGTGGGCAGGGTAGGGCTGTTAGAGAAACAAACAGGCATTAAATATCCCCAGACCAACTCCCAGACCTTTCTATTTCATCTACAGAAAGAAAATAACTCTGGGGTAAACATGCAAGGCATTGAACACTTTGAGAGAAATTGCTGTTCTCCATAATTATTTTTTAATTTACCCTCTGCTGGATGAGAACTGAGGCCCTTGTCTCCTCGTCAGCACAAACTTTGCATTTCTTGATCTGCATCTGGGGCTTGCTGAAAAATGAGCATCTTGATTACAGTTCTGCCCTTCCCCTGCTCAGCTCCAGCTGCTGCCTCTCCTCGTGCATTTCCAAAAACTGAAAGGCAGAACCATTTACTTCCTTATTTCTGTTATTTATTTTGCTCATGTGGGTTGTTTCACTTCCTTTTGCAGCTCCCTGAATATCTCTGAAAGGAGGGAGAAGTGCCCGGCTGTGCCCCGGGGCAGGTGCAGGACCAGGGAGGGAGCGACAGCTGGGGCAGTGCCACCACCACAGTGACAGCAACGAGCCCCAAAGTACAACTTTTACAGCTCTCCACTCCCACCTCTTGCTGAGAGCAATGAAGTTTGTAGAATCTGTGAGGGGAGGAAAGTGGGGATGGGGAATTAATGGCAAACAGCTTTTTGTGTGGTCTCAGTGATCCTAATCCTTCACAAATGCATCCTCTGTTGGGTGAGACACACTTCAAGGAGTCGTGGCTCCCAGAGGTATTCCTGATTGCTTTTCCCAGCTCTCCCAAGAAGAGCTTGGCTGCCTTCCACAAACCCATATTTTCCTTTTCAGTCAGCACACTGGGATGTGCCCTCTCTCCACTCACAAGAAGATGGATCTTGTGTTCCTGAGCTACAGCCACAGCAAAGCCCAGGCAGGGAGCCACTATCGTGATCTGCGGAAAACCATTCCACCATGCAAGGCTGACCCAGCTTCTGGCTGAAATCGGTTGACAAGGAACAAAAAGGGGCTCAAACCTAACAAAAATCCAGAATTAAATCCTGCTGCTCCCCTCTTTATCTTACCCTTTCATCTCACCTTATTGTAATGACCTCGAAGCTTTGTGAGAGCCTCTGGAGCACAAATAAACGCAAAAATAGCAGAGTGTTACTTGGTGGAGAAGTTCAAATAATGATGTTGGGTTTTCCTGTGGAAAATTTACTTCCAGGCTGCAAGTGAGAGCAACCCCCTGTGGATGCCGAAAGCTGAGTTGCAGAGAGATTTTCCAGCTTTCTGCCTCTGTCTGTGAGAAAGTCTTTACTTTCTCACAGACAATGGCTGAAAGACAGTTAGGAGTTTCTGTAAACTATCCTCTTTATCTTGCAGGTGCAGGTTGTTGTCATACTGACCAGAGAAATGTTTTTAAAGTAGGTCTTGTGGGATCTAACCAGTCATTCTAAAGAGCTGGATGGTCGGGGACCAGTGGCCTTGTGCCACTCTAGAGAACTAACATATAAACCCGTTTGTAAAGTTAAATAAAGATGCCTTTTCTTCTGGAACTGCAATCAGTGTCGTTTCTCACCAATCCTGCTACAAGCAGCAACAAACCCCTGGTCACAGATCATTCACCTTCAGCCAGGAAGGTCTGCACTTCAAACAGCATCAGCCAAGAGGCCTTTTTTGCATGGCCGAGCTCCCCAGTTTGTGATTCACCCTGCAGTGGCCCAGCTGAAGCTGCTGCTCCCATGGCATTATCCCCATTTGCCTCTCTCCACCCCCAGAGCACACAGGAAGTTCACAAACCCCCATAAAAAACACTGTTCCCACATCCCAAAGTCCTACCTGCTCTCCCACATAGCAGCTTTGCACTTGTGCAGAATCCTTTTTTTGCTCTTTCAGTGTCACTTTTCCACTCACAACAAAAAAGTTGCTCTCTCCAGTGCTGGTCTCTGGTAGATGTTTCCCTCACAGAGATCCTGGTTTTCCCTGGTGCTGTTCCAAGGCTCGGCAGGATGGCTGGTTTTTAATCAGCCCAGCAAGTCACTTGGGTCCCTTAGAGCCTAGCCCAGATTTACTTTAGGATTTTCAGTGTTGATGAAAGCACAAGTGGGAAGGAGCAAAGCTTCTGCTGCCTTTGTAATTAATCACAGGTTAAAGTGCTGTATGAATTATACAGGCCCCGGGAGAGCCATCACTTTTGGAATTTCCAGCAAAGCACACAACTTAAGACATACTTTGCTTTGTGTATTTGGCTAATAGAAGCATTAGGCACTGAGCTTTTTTATTATTTTTTTTCAAAGTTTTGAAATAACCTCACTAATCTGGGAGAAGATGATTTTCTAACACGAGCTCTACCTTTAGACCTTGGAGAAAATTTGGTGCTGTGTGAGTTTAGACATCCTGGCAACAGCTACAACACAAAACTCAGACATCATGTTTTTCAAACCAAGCATTCAGAGGGTTTTTGACAGGGGGTGGGTGGGAGAGTCACTCAGCACTGAATTTGCAGAGAAGGATGTGGGGGAGGGAAGCAGTACAGCCAACTGCAACTCCTGCAAATTTATCAACAAATATCCCCACAGATTTTAACATCCTGCCTGCTCTGACTCCAGAGCCATGCCATTGTTCACAGCACAGGGAGAGACAACAGCTTCATGCACATCACCCTCACAAGCAATCCTTCCAAAAGTGTTAAATCCCCCCATATGTGCCAGTTTACAGATCCTAAGGAGATTGTTTTGCTTCTTATGAAGAAGTTTGAGATTCAAAAAAAAAAATACTAAAAAAAAAATACCCACTTGGAAAGGTAATTTCACTTAAAAAGAAATTTATTTCATTATAATTAATAGGAACGAAAGAGGAATCATAGAAGAGCCTGAGTTGGAAGGGACCTTAAATCTTTTGATTCCACCCCCTGCCATGGCAGGGACACCTTCCACCAGCCCAGGTGGCTCCAAGCCCCATCCAGCCTGGCCTTGGACACTTCCAGGGATCCAGGGGCAGCCACAGCTTCTCTGGGCACCCTGTGCCAGGGCCTCCCCACCCTCACAGGGATTCCTGCATTATGTTTTTATTAACAGTACAGAAGAATTGTTGTCATCCTTTCTTTCCTCTTTCTTATCCCCAGCAGCTTTTTGCTTTAATTAGACTTTCTTCTTAAATCGTTTTAAAGCACAGAGAAGGTGAAAACACTGGCAAAAATATTTCAGTGGGATTTCAAACAGTAAAGCATGAAAAGAAGAAATATGGAATTCCTTTGTCTTTCGATTGCCTTTAACAAAATGCTGCTTCTTCTGTGGATTGGTTCATGTGTGGGTTACAAAAGGAATTCAAGAGATAATCGGGAGTCAGTAATACCAGGTCTGGTCCCATGGCTTTAAGGTTGCTTAATGAGGTTAAAGAAAAGAGAATGTAAAAGAGATGTGACTACAGCTGAAATTTCCAAGTAGCTCCAGACATACTTAATGGAGGAACTTGGGCCCCAGTGAATGCCAATAAATCTATTTTCTTTTAAAGAAAAAATTACGAAACATTTAAAGGGCATCAATCACACTTTTCTTAGAAGAGTGTTAGAGAGTGACAACTAAAGATGCCCTGTTGTGCTGTAGTATACCTTAAATCATGTTTCAAAGCCTGAGCCAGTATCTGAATTTGCTACTAAAACTACTTCTTCATTGCAAGATTAAAATCTAAGGTTAGAAATAAATTTTGTTTTACACTAGTGAAATGATCAAATATTCTTTTTCAAAGCTTATCTTTATATTTACTGTTAGAACAACGCTGTTAGAACAAGTTAAAATTTTCAATTAAAAAGCTACTAAATAAAGTTTTTAATTTACAGAAAGAGAGTGATGGAAATTTCCAGGCTTGACCATTTCCATCACTTTACAAACAAACAAGGAAGAAAAAGAAAGGAAGGCTGAATAAGACCATATTTTGCAGCAGACAGCTTAGACTTAAAAAAAAAAAAAAAAATCATGTTTTTCATCCACATTTCATGACATCAGCATCAGTTGATGGGGTGTGGGAATACATCTCCTCACCAAAATCTAACAGTGACAGCTTTTTCAGCTTCTGACAAAAAGATAAATATTGTCCAAGTCATTCCCTTTGGGGTAGTGTGGTCATCCCAGTTCTCAGCTTATTTGATTTTTGTATAAACACATCTCTCCCATTTATCTGCCTACAAATACCGGATTCCTACCCAGTGAGGAGCATCTGGAGGCACCTTTCCTGCAAGACTTGCAGAGAAAAGGGATTAATTCCAGTTCATTTCCGTGCGTGGCACCGAGCCACGTGCCTGGTTGAAAAGCTTTGTGTCTATTTGGCTTCTTCCTTTTTCCTTAAAGCCTAAATCCAATTTGTTGCTTTGTGCATTCCTGAAAAGGTGGGAGTTGTGCAAAACCCCCTGGAGATCCCTGTGGGGCCAGAGCACACCTCGAGGCTGGTTTATGTGGCCCAGGCAGAGGAGAGGGCACCGGGAAGTGTCCAAGGCCAGGTTGGACATTGGGGCTTGGAGCAACCTGGGCTAGTGGAAGGTGTCCCTGCCCATGGCACTGGATGGGCTTTGAGGTCCCTCCCAACCCAAACCATTCTGGGATTCTGGGATTCTATGGATATTGTAGACAGCTCCACAGTCTCATTTGATGCCCAAGTGCCATTTGGATGAATGGCAGCTCCTTTATGACGAATATTTCTTTGCCACATTGAGCTGAATGATTAATGCAAGTCCTGAAGGTCCTCTTGCAAAGGCAGTCGCTGCATTTCTTCTCTTTATTGTGGGCAATTCCATGGACAATTCTCTTTGATGAGCCTATTTTTTTCCAGAAGGAATAAATGAGATACTTCTGCTTGCATCCCCAGCAAACAGCCAGGCCACAACGAGGATGTCTCAGACCCAAACCTTCAGCTACAAACCACAGCTATTTCCCTTTCCCAAAGCACCCACGGACAGAATAAATCCTGTTGGTGCTGCTCACCCACCTCCCAAGGGCCACATGTGAACCATGTTTCCTAAAGATTGACAGGAAAAGAGGGTTGGAGGCTGAATGGTCTTCCAGAAAGGGAGCTTGGGAAACAGAGGCTGTCACTCAGGCTTTTCCAATATATCCTATGTCTTCAGCTGCTTAATATGACCAGGAAAATGAGCTGCCTGCTGCTCTGCATTTCCAGCACAACCTGGACTTGGTGCTTACCAAAGAAACACAAATAAATGGAATTCTTAAAAGTGTGTTTTATCTCTTAAAGTTGTCCAGTGAGATTTTAAAAAATCCAAATATCCCAGCAAGTTAAATCATCATTTGTCTTCTGGAGTACCTTGCTGTAGTTTTCCACAAGCAAGTCTGTAAAACTTTCTCTAATCGTGTCTTTTTTCTTTAGAAGCTGCTCTTTTCCACCTGCTTCCATTTTAATGTGTCCTCAATATCAGTTATTTTTACTTCAGCTCTAAGAGGCAAATAACGAGGATGAACAATAACTCTTCCCTTCACAAACAAAAATATGATATTGCTAGTGGAAGAAAACACGGAAAATTGCCAGAGAAATAAAATCTCAGCAAGTGTTTTCATTTGTCAAATTTGCTCAGCGAGAAGGTCCTCAGTAAAGAAAATATAATCCATAAAGCCAGCATCAATTATCGCAGAGTGGAGGCATTGGGCTGTTTTTGCTCCTAATTTTTACATATTGGAAAAGGATGATTACACACACTCCATCACCAGGGAAGAGGCTAATCCATACAAACATCACCAGTCCCCAGCTCCTGCTGGGCATGGTGGAAATCTGTGGAATTCTGCAAACTTGTAAACCTGCTGAAACAATAAACTGAATTAATCTAAAGCACTGCCTCAGTGCAGCTGATGTTCCTGGGAAACATAAGATGCCTTGTTTGATGTGTATTAGTTCCTAGTAAAGATAGGGGGAAAATCAGGATTTATTTGAAATTCTTCAGTTGCCATTGTGGCAAACCACTATCAGTCTGTGCCAATAAAGAATACAGGAAAGAAAGGAAATCAGGAAGGAAGCTGATGGCAAGGATCTAACTAAAAGGAAGACAACAGAAAGCGATGACTAGGGGTGGAAATCACAAGAACTAGGGATTTGTTTATATAAATTCATGGAAATTGCTAAAAAAAAAAAAAAAAAAGACCAAAACCTAACCAAGCAAAGAAGTAAAGCAGCAAAAAAAACCCCACAAACAAACCCAAACCCCAAAACATACTATAAAAAAACAAACAAAGGAAAAAATGCCTAAACAGAAAGCAAGGGGAAAATAGTAAACGTGTAGATGGAGATCCACAAAAAGAAATCTTAGGAAAGCTCAGAAGTTTGGTAGATTTTGATCACTTCTTGCTTACAATTAAGCTAAAAATCAGAGGTTTTAGCTATGCCATACTTGGCCATTCAGAGCCTATCTTCATTCTCACCCTTTTTTCTTTAAATTTGTGATGCTGAGCTCAACCCCTTTCTTGAAATACACACATGTGGCTTCTGGATGCCATCAAGTGCTGGAAGCCAGTCTGCTCACAGAATCCCAGAAGCACTGAGGCTGGGAAAGCCCTCCAAGCCCATCGAGTCCCAGCTGTGCCCAATGTCCCAGATGTCCCCAGCCCAGAGCACTGAGTGCCACCTCCTGCCCTTCCTTGGACACCTCCAGGGATGGGGACTCCAAACCTCCCTGGGCAGCCCCTGCCCATCCCTGACCACCCTTTCCAGGAAGAAATTCCTGCTGATGTCCAACCTGAGCCTCCCCTGGCGCAGCCTGAGGCCGTTCCCTCTCCTCCTGTCCCTGTTCCCTGGGAGCAGAGCCCGACCCCCCCGGCTGCCCCCTCCTGTCAGGGAGTTGTGCAGAGCCACAAGGTCCCCCCTGAGCCTCCTCCTCTCCAGGCTGAGCCCCTTTCCCAGCTCCCTCAGCAGCTCCTGGGGCTCCAAACCCTTCCCCAGCTCCATTCCCCTCCCTAGACACGCTCCAGCCCCTCAAGGTCTCTCTGGCCATGAGGGCCCAGAACTGGACACAGCCCTCGAGGGGCTTCAGCAGTGCCAGCACAGGGGACAGTCACAGCCCTGGGCCTGTGGCCACAGCAGGGCTGGGACAAGCCTGGATTCCTTCTTGGCTGTCTGGACACACTCTGGCACTCACTCTGAACTCAAGAGTTTATTATTATCTAAGATAGAATAGGAACATCTCCAGTAGATGTGCAGGACAATGAAAAGCAATTTGCAATTGTTCCCAGCATTCTTCATCACTGCTGGAGGCACAGGCTACTACTGAAATCCTAAGACTCATAAGATGCATCCTGTGTGGAAATATTCCAAAGATTGTTCCCGGAGAGGTTTTCTAGTGTACTACGAATGTGCAGTGTGCTCACCACCTTCCTCCGCTGTGGTAATCCACTTCTCACTGACCTACACATCCAATTAATTTGCAGCTAATGGAACTCTGTGTTCACAGGAATTCTGAGTATTACTCGAAATTCCCAGATGAGGCTGTCAGCCAACTATCTTGGAAGGGCTGATAAGCAGCAGGAACACGGGGGCTACCCGTGGTGCATAATTTTGCTTCTCACATATGCTGCTGGTGTTTGGCACACAAATGGTATTTCAAGTTCCTTAAAAGGAGTCAGTGCCGGGTTTCATTCCTTTGTTCTATCTCATGGAAGTGCAGTGGCTCAACCCTGAAATGACCCTGAGCATCTTATTTACTCCAGATTGAAATCCTTCTTTGAGTTTGCTCCAGATCCAATTCTTTCCCTGCGTTTTCTCCAGATCTAGCGCCTCCGTTCACTCCTCTGTTGAGAGCAGTGAAGTTGGAGTCCATTGCAGGGCAGACTTCCTCAAGACCTACTTTGAGGGAAAACTTGGTGTAAATGAGGTGGTTCCTCCTCTGGCTGCACAGTTTGGGCCAGGTCCTTGGTTTAGTCTCTCGTCTTATGGCTGGGATCCCAAGGTAAGGATGGAAACATCCTTTCTTGTCTGGCTGCATCTCTTCTTGGGCTGCCTGAGAGGGAGTGTGTGATGTGCCCCAGGGCAACTGAGGGACACCTCCCAGTCTGCCCCAAACAACTGAATTGGTGGGGCTGGTTTGTGCCTGGTTTAAGGCAACGAGCAGCAATGGAACCTGCATTCCCTGCAGTGATCATTCAGGACCACAGGGCAGGTTTGGGGAGTCTGACTGGATCCCCTGGAGATACCACTGCACCAGCTCTGTCAACACCTGGGAAGTGACAGCCTGTCCTGAGAAGAGATTGGATTCCCCACAGAAGCATTTGGCCATTCAGAAAATTCCAGAAAAATCGTTTTGGGGGTTTTGCCTGCAGAGTACCCACAGCAAAGACTGTGGTCATGGGCTCCCCTTCCTCTCCAGCTACGCCAGCTCCTCCCTTGCAGCAGCAGCTGGGAACAAACGGTGTCTTCAGACAAGGCAGCAGCGATGGAGCTGCACTGCAGATGTAAAATAAATCTCTGCCACAGCATCAGAGCAGGTAAGGCAGAAAGATATCCATAGAAACTGCTGTTCCCTGCACAGAGCTGTCTCCCACATGCTGGTGCTCAGAAGATCTTCCTAAGCCACACTGGCCATAAATGCAGCAGCTCTGATGGGTCCAGTATGAACCATTCCCTGTTTTTTCCTGGTGAAGGGGTTGAGGTGTTTCATCTTCCGGTGTGAGATTCACCCAAAGGAAAACTTTTCTGAGTAAGGAAGCATTGCAGTTCTGTAGCTGCATATTTTAAGCCTGGTTCCTAAGTATTCAAGTCATTATAAATCCCCTGACTTCAGCAGAGCTGTGCAGAGTTATGCCAGCTATGAATCTGCCTGTTCCCCCCTTAAGTACTTCCCAAGCATTAAAATCCTTTCAGAAATAAGTCATGCAGGTGATGTTTGCCCACACGTAAATCAATTAAGATGTGAAAGGTTGTGTGCAGGCATGGGGATGGGGGGGAACATGGGGGAAGAGAAAGGGATATTTCCCTTTTTAATTTTCCGAGTAGTTTCTCCCTCCAGGGCATCCTGTCTTTGGTGAACTTCGTTCTGTGTGCCCAGAGCTACTCATTCTGTAACACTCACACTGCCAAAGGTTCATCAGGATTTATAGCACACATCCTTAAGGTTGGATTAATTGTGTATTGCTTCATGGAATGGGAGCTTTGCAACCTGGGCTCCTTACATGATGAATTACCTTTTTTTAGGCTGTGGTAGAAACACAGTTTGAACCACCACTCTCTAATCTTCCCAATGAACTGACTGGTTTACTTTTATTTTTTCTTCCTGAAATAGGCTGCCAATGAAAGGTATCAACCTTTTAAAAATCCACCCTTCACATCCAGATTTTGAAAAAAAAATTGGAACTACGAATTCTTGTAACTCACTGATGTCCTCCCGAATCTGCTCTGAAATGTTTATTGTCAAGTGATGGCTTTGGTACTAATAATTCTTAAATATCCTCAAGACTTCAGCAGAATGAGCTCTTTAGGAGTAAAATATCAGTGAGTGCACTGATTTCATAGCCAAAAGCTGAAAATCAAAGGGTTATTTTAGGATTATTATTTTCTATGCCAAAATGGTTATAAAGATTAACATTTCATACTAATCAGAGTTTGACAATGCACCAAAATGTAGAAAAAATATAATAAAAAGTAGATGTCAGTTGGGACCAGAGAAATCTGAATTGAATAACAGTGGGCAGAGCTTCATAAAAAGGCAATTTTCCTGCCAGGCATGGACTGCTCCTGACCAATATCCAAAATGAAGAAAACAAGATCCCAAAGCTTAATTTATAACTAAACTGCACCCAGCTGCTCACCCACTACAGTCAAATAAAATGACTCTAAGTGGGAATAAATATTTGCTTCGCATCACATGAATCTGCCTTACAGCTCTTTCACTGACAGTGTAAGAATAAGTGAGATTTTCCATTATTATATGCTTCCAATTTTACTTATCCATCATAAATTTGCTAGGGAGCCCATAAATCTCTCACCTGATAATAATGTTTTTCAGTAGATACTCCTCTGAGCTCATATTTGGTGAGATATCATACACAAACACTGCAAGCAGACAAAAATAAATCCACAACAGGTGTAATAATTGTCTGGGAAAAAACAGCACTGTGCTCAAAAAAGGCATTTAGGCAGAAGTTACAGATTTCCTTGTTGAGTTTTCAACCCTAAAATTGCTTCTATAGGTCAGTGGCTGAAAATTCACAGAGCCTTGATTAAAATTTCAGGTTGAAATTTTTCCATGGCTTCCTCTCCCTTGCACCTTAAAAATGAGCATAAGGACATGAGGAACAAGACTAAAGGTGAAGGAAGAATTCTAAAAGTATTTTTGGTTTAGAGGCACTTGTATCACGAATGAAGACTTTTCTTTTCCTCTGTTACACTTTTAACCTGGTTCTGAAAAACTTGAGACTAAAGGAGGGCTGGATAAAGGAAAAAAATTCTGAGGCTTCAGTTTTATCTCGCAGAGAACTTAACCAACCAAAAAGACAGAGGCATAAAATCACAGTCCTCAGCTCCCTGCCCTTGATATTGATTCAGCTCACACGAATCTGCAGTGAGCTCCTTCTTTCCTCAGGATTCTTGTGAATGTGTGAATAGCTCAGGCCTGTTTTGGTAAAATGGCCCTGCTAACCCTGATAGCTGCAGAGAAAAGCTCCGAAATGTGACCCAAGTGAATCCTAAAGTGCTCAGAGTCTAATGATGAATAAAAGAGCCTGGCATGTTTATTAGATTTCATCATTCTCCAACACTTGGGCTCAGCAATAGCGTAAGCATAAAAACAGCCCTCACAGAGCTTATGGAAAGAGAAGGGAGATTATTTTATGAAAAGGTGAGGCCCCTTTCAGGCTCAGGTGCCACCTCAGCCATCCTTGACCGTGCCCCTTGCATGTTCTCTGGCCAGGCACCTGACCCAGTTCTGTCAGTGTGAGTCAAACACAAGGAGGGATTCCAGAAACACAAGGAGGGATTCCAGGGTGTTGCCCAAAATCCCAAACCTCTCTGCCCCAGTGCACAGTCCTGCCAGCGTGAGCGACCTTCCTGATGGTTGTGACAGTCCCAAGACTCTTGTACTGCTTTGTGGCTCATGTATCAGCACAAACATTGCCTGTGCAGTTCATCAAACACAGCCTTGGCTTCCCTTTGGGCTCTGTGCAAAGACACAATTCTCGTTCTGCTGAGTGCAAGTTGCCACTAAGAATGTCACACTTCACGTCTAAAAGGCCTAAATCTCCTTTTCCCACTGTTCCTAAACTCATATTCAACAGTAATCCTGAGCAAGGGCTGTGTTTTACTGCAGCCTGGACATGGCCAAGGAGGCCTGGAGTGTGGTGAGCACCTCGAAGTGATTCCATAAAGCCGCGTGTGATTAAAGCCCAGCAGAGAGCCGCTCTGCCCCTCAGAAACAGCATTCCTGCAACAGTTCCTGGCTTGGTTTTACCTCTGCACCTCCCAGATATGTCCAGAAACCTGAAATTCCCCCACCAACACGTTGGGAGAGACTGTTCCCAGAAGACTTTCTGCTCAGGGTTGTGGCCAGGGAAGGTTTGAGCAGCTCACACACACCCAGAGGTGCACCCAAAGCTGCTGATGCTCCTCCAAACCCGCAATTCCCACAAATCATAACAATGCTGCTTTAAATTCTGGAAGCATCTCCACCCAGAATGATGCCTGCTGATCTCAGAGGAGTTCTGAGAGCCATCATTATTGCAATTGTCTGTGGGGGTCTGTCTGAGGAGCTCGGCAGCCTCTCCAGCACTGTTTCTTGGCCAACAGCACCATCTGCCTCCAAGAACCGCACACGGGAGCACACTGTGCTTCCTCCGTGTTCCCTGGCACTCTCTGCTCCTTTCTGCAAACCCATTCGTGGCTGTGTTACCACAAGGTCTCTGCTGGGTGTGAACCAGGGTTTGGAAACGTGGAGCAAAGGTTTTCAATCTCCAAAGCTCACAAAGCACCCTGAAATGTCCAGCGCAGCGTAGCAGTCCGAGTTGTCTCTGGGAAACCAGCAGCACAGATCAGGCACTGCAGAAGCCAGGGCTTTATCCCTGTATGTGGCTGGCTGGAAACAAGGGTAAGTCCTGCCTAGTAAACATGAGCCCTGGTTTTCCTTTTCTGTGCCACAGAACTGTTTGGGTTGGAAGGGACCTCTTAAAGGTCGTGTGACCCAGCTCCCCTGCAATGAGCAGGGGCATCTTCAGCTCCAACAGGTTCATGCTCACATCAATGTGAAATGTAGTTGTTGTGAAGTATTCAATCAGCTTTAGAGCACTGCACTGAAAAAAATCCTGCACTTCTCTTCCCATTAATTTGCAGTGAAATCTTTCCCCTGCAAACTGGAGTGGTTTGGGAGTGGTTTCGGGGTTTGCCCTAACTAGGAGTACAGAAAGAGATTTGTGCCAGAAGACACAAACATGTAGCTTGTTAATTGTTTGGATTAATTTGCTGGATTCGGTGGATTAATTTGTTAATTAATTTGCTGGACTTTCTGCAGAATACATCTGTTCACAGCAACAAACAAGGAAAATTCCTTGGGGGAAACTCTCAGGCTGTTCTTTAGGATGGAGGTGCTCCAAAAAACCAGTTGCAAAACGGCTGCAGCGCCATAACCACAGTAATAAAAAATGCAGCAGCATCTCTGGGTGGAGCAAGGACCCCCGGAGACCTGGGATTTCAGCTGGAGTGTCAGAGTGTGCTGCAGCCTGAGGTGACCATTCCCACCTCCTGTGAGGAAATGCAGATGATCCTTGCTTTAAATTCAGCCATGCCAGACCTCCCTCCACAGGCTGGCATGGGAACACGTATCGACAATAATTTCTTGACATCCTTTAATATTGCCCATGGAAATGGGAAGAGGGGAAAGCCTGAACAAAAGCATGTGTGAGTACATTTAGCAGAGGCCTGAACTCCTGTCCAAAATTCAGTGCAGTGTCTGTAAATAAATAAATTAACACATAAAGTTGAACTCTTATCAATCTCGTTAGCCGTCATTTATTCATACAGCTCCACCACCTGCACTGCAGTCATGGCTTAGTGATACATGAAATAGGACAGAAATTACAGACCTATCCCTTGCCCCCTGATTAGATTTTAGATATTTTTGCACTTCCCAGCCTGCAAAAAGAGAAAATGGAAAATGGACATAACCAAAATCTCTTCATGTTGCTACTCATGCTCACAAGTGTGACAAGATGCTGAGTCCTGTCAAAGCTCTGAAGTGCCACAGCCCTTCTGGAAGTCTACCCTTAGAACTAGAAAGAGGCTTTTTAACCTCAAAATGAGACTAAAAATTGTCACAGTCAACCTTTCTTAAAACACAGACAGTACAAAGGGGACAGAAAGCAACTAAAAGGGCTGGTAGAAAACTGTCTCCACTTCCTTTTGTTCCCTGTTGCTGGGTGAGCCCCTCCTTTCAGGGTCACCATCATCCCACAGAACCTGCAGCATCCCCCTGGTCACTCAGGAAAACCTTTTGTTCCTTCTTTTCTCAAGTCTGGCTTTACACCTGCTCCCAAGTCTCTTCTGGAGAGCACGGGGAATTCAAAGCCTAAATATTCTTATATTTAAAGACTATTCTTTAAAAATAGAAAAAAGGTGCTTAGGGTCATTTTTGCAAAGCAGATTTTATAATATAAATTAACATGAAGTAGAGTGAAGCATAATCTCTGAATGCCTTTGGAATATTGGCCTGGCTGTGTGTAACCAGGAGCACCCAGCACCTCTCGGGCCTGGACTGGGGCAGTGCACACACATCAACTCTCACCCAGGTATTTTTAGAAAGCTGAGATTTGTTTCTTGGTGACAGGAAGAATTCAAAATGCACTCCTGGGTTGCCTCGAAGAGTGGGGTCCAGCCCCTTTTCTTCACCATGATTATTGCATATCGTAAGGAAACGTTGGGAAACCTGATTAAATATTTTATAGCTCAGTCCATTTAGCAGTCTGAGTGTTTGAACTACTGAAAATGAGCAAGGAGGGCGTGCCTGTACGAGGGAGCTGAGCAGAGCCTAACTTGGATTCTTTCACCTTCAGCTCTGACCTGAAATTTTCTTTTTAAACCAGCACAACCTTATTTAAATCCATGCTCTCCCTCCTCCATGGCTATGGCCTTGGACTGCAGGGAATTCCCTGATTCCAGGCCCAGGTGAGAGGTTCAAATGATGGCCTTGACCCTCTGTGGTAGGAGCAGGGGAGACCTGAGGGAGGGGAAACCTTCTGCACCCCCCTGCTGCCTTCTGGCGTGGAGAGATTGGGGTAAGGCAGAGTCTCCTTCCTCCAGTGCTTGGTTTTGTGGCACTGAAGCACATAACACATTTCTGTGCCAGGTATTCCTGTTCTCCTGAGTCACAGCCCACTTAGAATCATGGAATTATTATGCTTGGCAAAGCCCTCTAAGATCATTGAGTCCAACCCATTAACCCAGCACTGCCACGTTACCACTAAACCACATCCCCAAGTGCCACATCCATGTGTTTATTGAACACTTCCAAGGATGAAGCAGGGACCTTATCCTGTTCCCACTGAGGTCCCTGAAGAACTCCCACCTGGGAGCATCATTTTCCCATATATGAGAGAGCCCTCACCTTGAAAAGCAATAAAATAAAACAATCCCCAAAGCCGAAGGTAAATGTATTCCTAATTTAGGGTCCTCCTGCACTGTGGGGAGAGAAGCCATCTATCTGTTATGCAGCTGCCAAAATATATCAGAGAAAATTTAACAGCAAAGCCTTTATTGTAATGAAGCATATACAGCGTTCCCAATAAAAAATAAGGAGAAGAAGGAAGCTAACAAGCATGCACAGCCTGGGGAAGAGGCTGTACTGTTTGGGGACTCGCTGGTTTGGGTTCCCAGGCCCTGAGGGATGTTTTGGAGGGATTGGGAGCAGCAGTTATTGATTCAGCACCGCCACACGCAGGCGGGATGTGGCGGGCAGGGAGACACTGTCTTTCCCTCTGGATCCGTGAAATACAGCTCCCTCTTTCCCTGCAAAAAGGGTTTATTAAAGCTGTCAGCCCGCTTTGAAATAATGACAGGTGTTACACAAATCAGCAGCCTTAGCTCCTTACTTAGCGAAGCACCAGAGCCTGGGCTAACAGCACAAAGTGAAATACCAAAAAAATAAAGAAAGTGCAGCACAACAGGATGGGACTGTCCAGCAATGTGGAAAAAGAAGAAAAAATCTAATTTTCTGTTGTTTTTAAGGCACTGGGAGATGTAGGCAGCAATTTTAATATAATAGAAATAAATACTATGGATATTTTCCTTTACAACCCGCTGAGCTCAACAGACAAGAGAAATTTCCATTTACCTCATCCTTGCAAGGTATTTGTATTTTTCCCTAATGTCTGTAACTGGTTAGGAAAATTATGACAACTGTAGACAGAATCTACCAGAGCCTGAGAAGAAAAACAAAATCTTTTCACAGGGAGGAGACAAACTGCAGAGGTTTTTTGGCAGAGGTTTGCAGCCTGAAACATTCTCAGCCAACTACTCTGCCATGCTGCTCTTCCCTTTTACAGGCTGCTTTTGGTGTCCAGTCAGGGCATTTTTAGCACTGATAGACAATGAGTTATAAAAAATAAATCATGTGGGGTCCTGCCAGGACTGGCATCGAGCAGCTGAAGCAATGCCTGTGGTCTGACCTACCCCTCTGCCCTGGCCTGAGAGCAGAGAATCCTGGAATGGTTTGGGTTGGAAAGGACCGTAAAGATCATCCCATTCCACCCCCTGCCATGGGCAGGGACACCTTCCACTAGCCCAGGCTGCTCCAAGCCCCGTCCAGCCTGGCCTTGGACACTTCCAGGGATCCAGGGGCTGCCACAGCTTCTCTGGGCACCCTGTGCCAGGGCCTCCCCCCCCTCCCAGGGAAGGACTTCATCCCAATATCCCATCTAAGCCTGCCCTCCTGCAGCTTAAAGGCATTCTTCCTTGTCCTGTCCCTCCATTCATTGTCCCAATTCCCTCCCCAGATCTCTTGCAGGCTGCCCAAATATCCCGGAGCCCTGGGACTCCACTGCACCACCCACCAGAAATGAGCTGCTCCCCAGCACGCAGGGGACCTATTCCTACTGTACCCATGGAGTTTCAATGGCATTATTCAAACAATTTGAAGTCTCAAAGTATTTCTGAATGCCTTGCAGGGACACAGGCAGCTCTGGTTTGTGAAGGCTGTAAAAGCAAACCCATAGGCTCCCATCCAGAGATTTCCAGCACACAGAGTTTTGGTCCTGGCTGCAGAAGCCCCTCCACTCCTTCACCAAGCTCATATGTCCTGATGTGCCAAGGATAACAGAGGGAATCAGGGAGAGGTGAGCAGAGCACACACAGGAAGAGGGGCACAGCCCACGTGAGGACTCTGCATCAGCAGGAGCTCCACACTCTATTCCAAAGTGTTCTCCTGTGCCCATCACTCGGGTTGGACTCTGCCCCTGGAAGCAGCTGCAGGAGGTGGTGCAGCACCACCCCAAATGGAGGTGAAACCTCTTAGAATCACAGAATTGTAAAGACAAGATCATCAAGTCCAACCACCAACCCAGCACTGCCCCCCAGGTTCACCACTAAACCTTGTCCCCACGTGTCACATCCACATGTTTTTTGAATCACCTTCAGGGAAGTTGATTCCTCCACTGTCCTGGGCAGACTGTGCCACTGCTTGACAACCCTTTCTGTGAAGAATATTTTCCAATTTCTATTGGATATATGTCAATATCCAACCTAAACCTCCCCTGGGGCAACTTTAGGCCGCTTCCTCTCATCCTGTCTCATCTCACCCTTTCCACCACCTCGGACAAGGCACCAGGAAGTTGTATACAAAATAAAGCTTTATCCATCCTCTTAAATCACCTGCTTTTCTGCTGAGGGAATACCAATTCCAGAAGCAGGAGAAGCACCTCAGCCATCATTGCTGTGCTCCTAAGGCAAAATCAGAGCACTCTCTTCATCTGAACCTGTTTAAAAGCTCCAAGAGGAGCTTCCCACCTAGCAAAAAGCTCTTTTCCCACACAGAATTTGACTATCCTGCACAAACTTCTTCCATCAGAAAGTGGGCTTTAGCTGCTCAGTTAAAAGGGTTTCATGTCCTATTTCCCAGTTAGAGGATTTTTAGCAGCAGTAACAGCAGTTGTAGGAAATAAGTCTGGTTTCCAGTTCAGAATACCCAGTCTTATCTCTTAAAGGATTTGAGCGAAAAACAGTTGCTGGTGGGTTATTTGTGCCTGATTTCCTAAAATCCAGAGCATAAGTTTCCGTTATAAGAGGGAATCAGTGAAAAAATAAAAACTATTCCTTTAATTTCGTTCAAAATTCCACCCAAATCAGCAGGAATCTTACCTGCAGAACTTTACCTCCAAAAGTCACACATGTGTAGAAGGAAGGCCCTGAGTTTACCTCACAAAATGCTTCATTCTGTCTTGAACTCCCTACCACTGTGAGATGTTCAAGGAAAATACTCTCCCCCCACGAAAATTTCCATGAGTAATATTGGGATAGGTGTCCCAGAAGTCATTTTTTGTGACAGGGGCAAGGATAAAACTCTGAGGCACAGCATCCAGTCCTCCTAACCTGGTACAGCAAGCTGGGCCCCTGGAGCTGCTGAGCTCTCTTCTTATCTGGGTTGTTTAACATTGCTAAGGCAAGGCTATTTGCAAATCTTGGTGCAGACATTTTAAAAATATCAAAAATGCATTAAATATTGGTTAAATGTTGGACTCAACGATCTTGGAGGCCTCTTCCAACCCAAAGGATTCTGCGACTCCATGGTGTTACGTGACTCCATACACTGTGAGGGACTGAAATCCTTATCACTGAGAGGGTGCAGCACAATTCCCACACCATTTACATCTGAGAGGTTCCTGATGTCTCAAAACTGCTGTGTCTGTGCACAAGGAGCTGCCACGGTCGGGAGCAGCCACTGCTGAAAAGCTCCATGGATTTTCCTTGAGAAAGGACACGTGCAAGTTCAATCTCCCTCCCTCAGGGATCAATACTGGCACCAATACTGCTCAATGAGTTTATTAAATGACCTGGCTGCTGGGGTAAGTGCACTCCCATCAGCTTCTCCCATGATTCATCACTGGGCAGAGCTGTGGATGTGCTGGCAGCTCTGGCCACCCTTCAGCAAAGCTTCAGCTGGATGGAAAAATGGGCCAGGGTGAATGGCCTGAAATTCAGTAAAGGGAATAAAGGAAAGAGCAAACTCCTGCCCCAGGGGTGGGATAACCTCAGCACAGGCTGGGGCTGAAAGCAGCCTGGCAGAGAAGGAGCTGGGGGTCAGGGTGGACACCAGGCTGGACATGAGCCAGCGTCGTGGAGGAGCAGCAAAGGAGGCCAGCGGGGCCTGGGCTGCACTGGGAATGCTGCCAGCACCTCCAGGAGGGGAAATTCTCCCTCTTCTTAGCACTGGAGAGGCCACACCTGGAGCACGTGTCCAGATCTGGGCTCCAGCACACCAGAGAGGCTCCAGGGAAGGGCACAAATCTTGTTCAGGGACTGGAGCATCTGGCCATGGCTTCTGCCACTGCTCAGGTTCAGCTATCAGATAGGCAAGACCACACAGTTCTCAAAAACGTGCAGTAAGAGCCAATGGGCATGAGCAGAAACAAAGGAAATCTTTATTAGATAAGGCCACACGTCACAAAGAAACCCATCATACTGATAAGCTTCACAAAATGTGTCCTAAAGGTCTGTGCCCGTGGTCACAGAGCATCTCTAAAACCCTTGTTCTCATTTTTTTATACTTGGTTGCTGCATGTCTTAAAAATCTGACTCTATGGAGCTTATTTTCTAAAATCCACAAGAATGACATTAAGGTGAAGCTGTTCCTTTCAGAAACAATTCTTCCTAACTTCTGAATACTCTTCCTATGTGACCACAGTAAGAATCGGTTCCGTGCTTATCCAGGAAATTTTTGCCTCAACATTTTAATAAAAGGAGTAGATTTGGATATTAACTCACCACCAAATAATTTCCCAGCTGAGTGGGTGAGCAGATCCAAATGCAAAGATCTCTGGTTTATTCCTTTGACTCTGATCTAGATGTCCCTTAAACACCACCTTTCCTAGTTATACACTGTGGTACATCCCAGCCTGTTTCTGTCTGAGCTGAGTTTTGTGAGGAGATGGAAATGAGGCCGAATTTTGGAGAATCATGACATGAGGTACCCAGCAGTAAAATTAGATCAGGCACCACACTAAGTCAGGAGGAGCAGCTCAATAACTGGCAGACAAAAACAATGACATTTTTAAGAGTAGAGAAGGCTGTGCTTGCCACTATTTTTCACTTTCTCCTTAAATGAATTCTCAATATTTTGGATACATTTGCACAGTAAAAAAAAAAAATCAGACTGAAGAACTGACACAGATTTTTTTCCTGTGGCATTTTAAGAATAAGAAAATTGTCAATCTCACTTGTGGAGAGCCCCAACTGTGCTTTAATATCCAGCAGCATGAATAAGGGAGAATATGCAAAATAAGAGGTTTATCCTTATAAGAAAATTACCCTGAAGATGAAAAGTTTTTTCTTCACTTAAAATTGTGCTGCAATTAAAAACTGGGTTCTCAATTTAAACTTCCTTTGGTTTTTTTTTTAACATAGAAACATCAGAAACATGGAAACATCTGAAACACAGACTGAATTAGCAGTAGATACTCCATTCTCTGACAGAGCAGAAGCTTTTAAGATGAAAATAAAAAAATCAATGCGAACATAGATTCATGTGAACACGGTTAAAAGTAGACGTGGTTACACAAATGGTCACATTAAGTTAAGTTAGTCCTGATTTAGCACTCTGGCTTTGCACAGGCTGACTTACAGCCAGTCAAAATACATAGTTATTAATATTTCAGCTTAATTCTGCCTTGGCAGGTGGCAGAAGACACCAGAACCTGCTCAAAAGACAAAGACTCCCATCGAGCCCAGAAGGGCAAGTCCCCAAGAGCCACCCCACTCTCATTATCAGTGCTCTCCATGTTCCTCTCCCTTCCAAGCTGAGAATACCAATCAGCCTTAATGCTTGGCAGGAATTATTCAGCCTGTTTGGTAAAACTGCCTTCGAGCCACACATAGGCTGTGACAAAGTTTTCTAATTAAACAGTTTCATTAAGCAGCAGAGCATACCTTTGTAAATCCCACAGCTGCCAGCTCAGGGCCTGATCCTCCTCCCACTGAACTCAGAGGAGCAGGATCCCTGTATTTACATTTCTCCCTGTCTGGGAGATTTTAGGAATCAATAAGCAAAAGTTATTCTAAGTCTCAAAAAACATGTATTCTCTTTGGGATTCTCTGGGCAAATTGCTTATTGATTTTTCCCAGCACATACTGCTGATTTTCATAGGCCTCGGATTGTTTGGGGGTTTTTCTGGCATTGTGTCATGTAATCATAAAAATTCTCCTCTGATACTATGGATATCACCCAAATTTATAATGTGTCTGAGTCAATATGAACAGAGGCTGTCTCAGAACACCAAGGTTATAAGGTTGGTGTTGCTGGGGAGTACACAGCACTCATTAAATGAAATCCATCCCACCACACCATCTCTGTCTGAACCAGACACACTGGGATGCCCCACCCATGTTATAGGTGGAGAAGTGTCCATCTGTAACATTCTGACCTCAATGGGGGCTGAAAACATTCAAAAAACCCCCCACATTTTGAGTAATTTGACTCCTACTCAAATGTCATCTTCATCCCTGCAGAGATGAAAGGCCAAAATTGCTGTGGTGTAAGGCAGGAAAGCCCCAGGGGCACCCAGATTCAGGCCCTGGACAATCCCCACTCCTTCCTGAGCAAACCCTCTGGAAGCAGTAATCAGGTCCTCACTTTCAGTCCCTCCTGCCTGTCCCTAACACCTCTGCAGAGCTGCTTGTGAGCATTTCCACCCAAACTGACACCTTGTCATTCTTCATTCCAAAGACGTGATCCGTGTGCCTCCCTCCAGGCCTCTGACAAGCCCAGAGAAAGCCGGTGGAAAGATTGTCATCAGGGCACATGAAATCATTTAGTGAGAACGAGAATCACAGTCCAGAAGCCTTGAGCACTCTAATTAACCTTCCAGGAGAGGATCTCCTCTTCCCTGTGTTTTTAAAATAAATGGGAACAGCTCACAGGTCAATGGCAATCTCCCCACCAGGCAGGGGGGTCGGGGTGACTCAGGGAGAATGTTAAGGCTGCAACTGAATGCACGGAATAGGTTGAGAGAAAGCACATCTGCCACTGCTCATCATGAGTAAGGAGAACTGTTTCTCAGGGCAACAACTTCCCATCACATTCTTCCAAGTTATGCAAAACACTTGTTTTAATTTTCCATAATTCTTTCATGAGGAAAATCTACCAAATTTTGCCAGCAAAAAAAGTTTGTGTTTAAGGAGATTTTTTTTTTCACCTTGCTCATCTAAGAGGACGGAAAAAAAGACATTTTTTTCCCTTAACAACATCTTTGGAGTGGCCCTCCAGCAACTGTCTGTCCACCTCTGCAGATTGCTTCATCCAGAGAGAGTTGTCACATAGGGAGAGTTAATGCATCAGACAGAGACAAGCTGCAGTGACCCACACACTCTCACATATAAATAATATAGAATATGAGCTGTTTGTGTGAGCACAGAGATTTCTGCAGGGCACTTTAATATTTTGTTTACATCTAAAAGTAAATACAGTTCTTTAAACAGCTGCCTCATGGTCCCCAGCTGTCCGTAAATATGAAAAGCAAGTGACATTTGTTTCAAAACAGCCAGTAAATTATATATCTAGAACAAAAATCTAGTAACTCTGCTCAGATTGGTACTGCAGTGAAAACTTCAGCCAGAGTACAGAACCGCGCTGTGCATCCATGGGAAACATTTCCACTTCCCCACTAACCACCTGTCTGGACTCTGAGGTGGGAACAGGTCAGGGACACTTCCCCGTTGACTAGGAAGAGATCAGGGGCACTTTTCCATGGACACTTTTCCATGGACACTTTTCCCATGCTGTCCTATGTCCAAGAGCAGAGTGTCACCAAGCATCCAGCATTCCCAGCCAACCCCTTCACAGGGTCCCCTGGACCCTCCTTGCCCCTCAAATCCCTCTTTGACCTCTCCCAGCCCTTCTCCACTGTGTTGGGATGGCATGGTCAGGTTTTGGGAGCAAGGGGGCTACAGGGGTGGCTTCTGTGAGCAGCTGCCAGAAGCTTTCCCAGTGTCCAGCAGAGCTGATTCCAGCCGTCTCCAGGACAGACCCGCCGCTGGCCAAGGCTGAGCCCAGTAGGAATGATGGTAACACCTCTGGCATAACAGATTTAAGAAGGGAAAAAACCCCATTATTGGGCAGATGGAATCACTGCCAGAGAAGGCTGGGCTGAGAATATGAGAGAGGAACAGCTCTGCAAACAGCAGAGCAGAAGGAAGGGTTCTGGAGCTAAGAATCCCCTGAGATTCCACGGGACGGCCCATGGTGAGGCAGCTGTGCCCCTGCAGATGATGGAGGGCACAGGGGGGCAGAGATCCACCTACAGCTCCTGGAGGAGTCCCCACCAGAGCAGGGGATGCCCAAAAGAAGCTGTGATCCCATGAGAAGTCCACGTAGGAGCAGTGTCCGGGCAGGGACCTGCACAGCCCTGCAGGGAGGAGCCCTTCACACTGGAGCAGGTTTACCGGTTTTTGTGACCCTGTGGGGGACCCAGACCCGAGCAGGATGTGCCTGAAGGGCTGACTCTGTGGAAGAATGACCCACGTGGCAGCAGTCTGTGGAGAACTGTTGCCCTCGGGATGGACTCATGTTGGAGAAGTTCCTGGAGAACTGTCTCCATGGGGAACAGAGTGGGAGAAGGGGCAGGACTCATAAAAGCCCAGAATGGTTTGGATTGGAAGGGACCTTAAAACTCATCTTGTCCCATGGTCAGGGATAGCTTCCACTAGCCCAGGTTGCTCAGAGTTTTACACACCTGAACACCGTCTGGTTTTTTCCAGCTACAGCAACAGTTACACAAAGAGAGATATAAACCTCTCCTGTCCTGACTTTGATGATATTAAAACAAACTCATTTTGAGTGGGCTGACTTGTCAAGCTTTCTAGATCGTTCCCAAGACTCCTCATTATTTACCACTTCATCAGCCCTCTGTCATCTCCACACTTTATCTGCATTGAGTTTGCCCTGCTTCTAGATAAAAATATTCAATAGCTTCTGCCTACTTCTAATCCAGGCAGACCTCAGCTCTGGGCAGAGGAAATCAGAAAAAAAATCTGATGGTTGTTCTGCAGTAACGACATCTTGAGCTGTGCCAGTCAGGTTTCAATCCAATTAACGTTAACTTCCCTGACATGGTATCACTTGCTCTTTTACAGAATGTCAAGCAGACTGGGTTAAATGCCTTACAAAAGTCTACTGGACTAAGTATATCAAACTCCCCACTTCCTTTGCCACCTACATTTGTAATCTCCTCATGATTGAACAAGTCCAGAGTCTATTTTCGTAAAGCATGTGCTCTCGTGATCGTTCTATTCCTGTCCCCTCATTCCATATTAATTGAATAACATATTAGATCCACAGCTGATGTCACGCTACCCAGGCTGGAAATGCTCAGATGACATGTGGACTGTGATGTGGAGTGTCGTTCTTCCTGAATATTTCATCGTGTTGCCATTTCTGAGTCACTAGTAGAGATTTTATCACCTCCATCTTCCACTGGGCCTGTAAAGGTTTCGTGTTCCAAAGCTACCTAAGAAAATCCTGCTGCCAGCTGTGTTTCTTTCTCAGTGCTTTTAGATTCCACATCACATTGCCAGCTTATTTCCTTTTTTGTCCCTTTTCGTGTTGCTTTTTCCCCTTTTTATTTCCTTCGCCTCTCCATTAAACACCCTTCCTCCCCGACTGCTCCATTGTGGCATTTCAGTGGGAAGGTTCTGAACTCCATTCTCATTCTACTCTTTCAGATTTTCCTGACAGCATATTTTATCTTTTAAGTTCTTCCACTTGAAGAACTTTACCTCTCCATTAAGTACATAGGGACTGCCTCCTGTCTGCACCATCAAACCACTTCAGGATCCTCAGCAACCAACAACTCCCATTCCACAGAGGGATTTGTCTCCATTCTTCATCAAAAAAGGTCCCAAACTGGGGTGCACTGAAGGAGGTACAACAGCCTTTGTGTTAGGAAATGATCTCTGACAGTTTGAGAAGGCTGCAGGGGATAACCAAAGACCTTTGTGCCACAGGATAATTTTGCATCATTCCTCCGTGCACCATCCTTCAGGAACAGGAAACTGAGCTGGGTTGTCCACAGGACTGGACCTGAAAGCACCGTGGGCTTGTGAGAGGCAGATGGATTGAGCTTCTCCTCTTCCAGGATTGTCCCACTGGCACAAATTCTTGTCAATGCATTTTTGGGCAATGAGGCACGACTGAATACGGAAAAGTTTGGCCCATCTGCACACCCCATTTTCCTAAGCACAGCTTTTCAGCCCAATCAAAAAGAAAAGAAAAAGCCTAAATCAAGAACTCAGTATCCTGAAGATCACCCTGAAGGCCACTGTTTCTTATCCCAGCCCAGATGGGATCTGTGTACCTTCCTATTCCTAGAGGAAACCAAAATCAATCATTCCTTGAGATGACATCTCATTAATCTGATATGAACTCCCAAACTCTTACTGCAGCCAGCACACGAGGAGAGTCTAAAGAGAGCTCCATCCTCCTCCTACAGCAAACTTCCCGAGGAGTCTCTGAAATTGGGGTAGGTCCAAAGAACAGGGACATTTGAAATAAGAGGAAAAGTACAAGGAGAGTTGAATTTTTAAAAAGCAGGTATTTGAATGTTTGATTTCCCTAGCCCATGCTACACTCAGCAGTGCTGTCAGCACCATGTGTTAAATACTAAAAGAGGATGAATTTGGTGGAGATGTGAACTGGCATTGGTGTCACTACCTCCAATGACAATGTCACCCTAGGATGGGGGTTGTGTTCTTCTGGAAACGCTGGCAGAGAGCATCAAGGACAAGTCACAGAATGTTTGCAAAGCCTCCCTCCCTTCCTGGTGTCACCAATTTCCACGGAAAAACCTCCTGAGCACCTTGTTTACTTCAATAAAAAACATGTTGTCTCAGCATCTGGGTCAGAGTAGTTCATAGCTCACTCTCCTCCAGCTTCCCCTCTTCTGCTCATGATTCTGTAGGAACATGGGCAGAGGGCAAGCCCACCTTCCACTAAGTTTGCTGAATTAGGCTGGTATCTTGGAAATGGTTGTAAGCTTTTCCCCTTTTCTTCTTTATCTGTCACTGCAGAGACAGCCTGGGAGAACCGATTTCATTTCTGAAGCTGGCCAGCAGTAAGTTTTGCCCTGAACTATATTTATTTTTGTGTTTCCAAAAGTTTCCAGTCAGAGTATCAAGTTTTGTTCTTATCAGATAATTACACAGCACTTGCCTCCTGAGGCAATTTTAAATCAATCTCAGGAAAGGCAGTAACTATACACTGTAGATAATTATAGTCCATTAAAGTACCTTAAGATTAGATTCAGAGATCACTAATCACACAAGGTCATAAATGTACTGCACCTTTCCGTGCTGGTGTCTGAATTTTGATATGTAGCCCTTTTGCAGGAAAAAAATATTTTCTAGCGTTTTTTATTGAGCAAAATATCAGATGCAAATAGCAAACTAATTAAAAACATGCTAAATTATTGCCCTAAAAGTTATCTCAGTTCTCACCAGTCAGTCACAGGGAGAGAATCGAGCATAAAGCAAGACTGTCATTTTAAAGATACTCTTGACAAAACATGTCATATTTTATATTTAAAATAATGTCTAAGCAAACGCCTTCCTTACTCCAGGAAAATGGCTCCTTTAATTGCTGAGAGAGAAGTGTGAAGTGTGCCTGACAAGGATCTGATTAAATGCAGAAGCTCCTTGCGCATCTCACTGAGCGGAAATTCTCCAACTCGGTGTTTTCCCTGTGGCAAAACATCATTTTTGCTCAAAACACATCAAATCCATTAAGGCAATCAAAGCCAATCTCTCCGAGGTCAGGTTCTCCCCAGCTGCAGCACTCCCAGCTCTGTGCTCACGGCTGGGCTGTGCTGTGGCTGCTCAGTGCCTTGTGCCTGGTGATCACCAGTGACAGCCCTGGGGCTGCTGCTCTCCTGTGGCCTTGTCACCATGCCAGGGGCCAGTCCAAGCCCCGCCACCCCAACAGACTCTTGTCCACAGAACAACCACAGCTGGCTTTAGAGACGACCCCTGGACAGGTTTATCCGACCCAAGAAAAGCTGCATGTTTGGTCTGGAGACTTTTAACTCTAATGTAAACCAGTCTGGGAAAAATGGAATGGCATAAAACTCCAAACAACTTCAACTAAGGTCACCACCAGGTCTTTTGTGTCATGACAAGATGGCTTATCTAAGACATTTCACCCCTATCTTTGTTTTCTGGGAACGCTGTGTGAGATTTTCTCGTGCCAGCCTTACGTAGTTCCTCTTGTAGCTGGTCCAACCCCTGCTGCCTCCCAGCCTGCTCTGGATGCCCTCCAAGCACTGCCCACCACCCTCAGGCTGACACTTGGCACTTCGCTTAACTAAACTTTGGTTTGCCTGTCAGGTTTGTTCCTAGGGCCAACTCTCATGCGTGCATTTTATGAGCAGCACATGGAGCAATGGCTGCAGTGTTCCAGGAGGGATGTCCACAGGCCATCCCTGCCCTTGGGACAGGAGATGGAGGGACAGGACGCAGGGAATGGCTTCCCACTGCCAGAGGGTAGGGAAAAATGGGATATTCGGAAGAAATTCTCCCCTGTGAGGGTGGAGAGGCCCTGGCACAGGGTGCCCAGAGAAGCTGTGGCTGCTCCTGGATCCCTGGAAGTGTCCAAGGCCAGGTTGGACAGGGCTTGGAGCAACCTGGGGTATTGGAAGGAGTCCTTGCCTATGGCAGGGGGGATTGGAAATGGATCTTTAAGGTCCCTTCCCACCCAAACTATTCTGTGGTTCTACACAAAGACAATGGAAGGCAAAGATTTCCCCTACAGTCAAAACCAAACCTTGACCTGATGCAGTTGTAACCCAGCCCTGCTGATTCCACACTTGGTGGAATCCAGTTGATCTCATGGTTGGTGGCTCCTCGGATCTCACAAGAGTGAAATCCCTGCTCAGAGGAGGTATCAGACAGTGCAGGCAGGTCTGGATTACTACGAGACCAATTCAAGTGTTTAAGGATCTCCAGCTGATCTTTTAAAGGCCTCTGCTTTCTACAGATACTTTAAACTTTTTGTTCCCATACAAGGTGAAAGCAAACATTAACAAAGAAGAATTTGCCTTTGGATAAATAACCTGGTGCCATGTATTGGCATCACAAAAAACCAGTAAGTGCTTCTATATGACATGAAATCATTTAGTGCCACTCAGACCGAGTCACCCTGTACTGGGGGCTTTTCAGACCTGTGTGATTGTCAGTTCTCAGGTTGTCTGTAAGTTATTTCTCCTGACTCCGGGTGCACAAAGTAGTCTGACACCAAGTACTAGTCTTTGAGAAGAAATTGTACACTTTTTCCAAAGCCTCACCTCTCTAGATGAGTTATATTCAGGGTTAACATTTCTTCTAATATTTGATGTCAAAACAACAGTGGGGGATTTACAAGGGTTCTTCCAGGGTTTCAGGAAACTGCCCACAGCCAGACCAGAAACAATAATTATAAACATAAAAAACCCCCAAAATATATTTACCTGCCTCACCCAGCATAGCACATTCATTAGGGCAAAGTCAGAATCTCTGAAGTATTTTAAATTCCTTTCTTTTGAATCACAGAATCTACCTTCCTGATGATGCAGGAAAACTCTGGGTGCTCCCACAGAAGGAAACTTTCCCCAGAGCCATGAAGGCAGGTTTCATGCTCCATCCTGTGCACCCAGACCTGATCTGTCAGAATTCCCCCTGTGGCCCATCCTGAGGGGATTCATCTCACCTGGCACCAGGCAGTTCATCTGAGCTGGTTGCTCCCACTGCTGCTATTAGAGATTTCTCCCACTAGAGAGAAACTGGCACTCTCAGAGAGTAATCACCTAATTTCCTTAGACATCCCCTGCAGAATGAGATTAATTTGTGGTACAGTAGCTCCCTAACCTCAGTCGGAATCTGTGAAGTGTTCGTGCAGAAATACCCAAAAACTGCTGACTTCTTTCACATGCAGAGAGCTGGCTCATTAATTTTTGGCTTGCACATAATTAAAGACACCAAGGAAGCCTGAAATGACATGGATTCCATATTCCTATAGCCGACACAGAGAACGTGACAGCATTTTCACCCAAAATACCTGCTTTTGGGGCCGGTATAAATGGGTTGTAAACATAAGAGTATGTGCAAAAACTCATTCTTGTAAAGGTCAGAAGACAGAAATCCTCTGTACAAGGCAAAGATCTGTATGCAAGAACACAAACCAGGATTCTGAAACAATGAAGAGAATCTGGGTTTTTATGTTTTCTTGTAATTCAATAGTTCACACACACTTAACACTGCAAACATGAGCAGCTCCCCTCATCAGGGAAGCTCAACAGTACACTCAGGTTTGCAGAGAAGTCACTGCAGGACTGGGAGCTGAGTTACCACAATGTCAACAGAGGAACATAGAGAAATCAATTTATTAGATTTTTTTTTTTAAGATCTGAATTATCTCAGAAATTGCAAACTGATTTAACTTTCAAAGCTGGGCTTTAGGAAGCTCATCTGGAATATATTATTAATCAGGAGTATTATAAATGTTACATGGTAATGACTGAAGCCCTCGGTGAGATCAGGGTTGCCTTATGTTTGCTTCATACAACTCAGTAGGGAAAAAAATCCCAATCCCTAAAACATTTGCAGTCTTTGAGAGATAAGGCAGAAAAAAGGTAGAGGAAACATAGACACAATTAAGAAATAAGTCTGTGAGTAAACAGCAGGTCCATGACGAAATCAGCAGCAGAATCGACGCCTCTCACATCCCAAATCAGTACCTTGTACACAAAATCATTATATTCTAATTAAAAATCTTTATCTGTAATAGTTGAACACAACATAAACCTGAGCTGAGCCTGGTTTCTAGGAGAATACTGGCTCAAAACAATATTCCGGAGAAAATTTTAAGCACGAGGAGGCAAGTCTCCTTGGTACAGAATTTATCATCATGCGCTGAGCATTAAAGAAATCACCAGTGTGGTCTGAATGAGGCTCCAGTGAATCGAGCAGGAGCCCTCACGCTGGAAGCTGCTCCCTGGAAACTCAGGAAAACCTGGCTTTTCCACAACATTCATTATGTCACACTCCATAGTTAGGTTTCAGTCACGTCTAGATTTTCTCTGCAATGCTTTAACTGTGAGTTTTCACAAGCCAAGATCCAGAGGATCAGCAGAAAAGCCCATCCCTTCCCAAACCGTCCTACTGGAGCGACACCTGGAATAGAGTTCCACAACAAACATTCATTTCCATGACAATGCCAATCAATTAGGGGAACAATCCACTTGGCGTTGCTAATCCCCCATTTGTGATCCTATTGATGTGAGTGAGCAATGCCACCAGACAGAGCTCAGGAAACCACCAAAAAATGCTCCCAGAACATGTTATGGTCTAAAAAATATAGATAATATGCTGCATATTGAAACATAGGCAAAAATTAAGAGTCAGATCTCGCAGGAGGGAAGCGTGCACTGAGCTGTGGAATCCCTGAGAGTGGCCAGGAGCACTGTGAAGACCTTCCAAGACTTTGGGCAATATCCAATGAGTTTTGGTGATTTTTACTTAGATCTAGCTCATAAACTGAGGAGAGAAATTCAAGTCCATCTTCCCCCGTGCCTTTACTCATGAGTCATTTCTGTGAGTGATCCAAGGAGGAAAGAAAAGAAAGAAAAAACCCAAACCACAGAAAATATCTATACAATGCACTCATTTACCCAGAGGTGGGAATGTTCCATTTCCTGTTCTGCCCAAGTGAAATCAAGGCTGTTCTTCTATTGGGCCAGGAAAGATGATCTCCAACACAAACCAGGAAAATCCTTCAGGATACTCAGCACAAGGAGAGGGAAAGGAAATTGGAGCCTGACTTTGCAAAGCAGTGCCTGACACATTTCTGTGAGTCCTGCCTGGCCTCAGTCCTTGTGATAAAGCCTATTTAGAAATTTCAGCTAATTACTGTATAATTTAAATACTTTTCCAGGAAAGAAGGGTCTGTTCCTCCCCAGGCCCATCTTGCACCCAGCAGGGAAGAGCCTTGCAAACTCCTCCTGTCTGGATAATCAAATTCATGTTTGCTGAGGCTGCACTAAAGGGGGGGGTCCCCACCCTTCCTTCTCTTTTTCCCTGCTCAAAGGCAAGAAGGGAGCTGACACTGTGGAGAGATAACAGTATTTAGCACAGACACCTTCCCTTTCAAACGGCACTGATTTCATGCAACGGGTTAGACAATCTCCATTTCCATCACATTTCATTTCAATACTCGCTATGTAATGGAATCTTGGTTAGTTTAATATCACAGCACCGGTAAATGAAACTCCCATCTCAGTCAGTAAGAACAATGTTTGGTTTTGGCCTAGAGCAGGGAAGAGTGATTGAAGCACTTGGGAATTCATTTCAAAGGCTGTGGAATGCATTTATACGGCCACATCCTCTCTTCCCTCAGACACCCACAAACAGCGCGGTCTGTAGGGTGCGCGTTTTGAAAGCATGTGTTAGCAATTGTCAGAAACTAAATGGCAGCCTAAAGGGATGTTTAATTAGGAGAACAGCCAGCAAATTGGCACAAATGGCAAACATGAATAACACTTGTCTCAACAAGCATTGACAATTTCCTTCCATACCATCAAAGTCCAACAAAGATGCAGCACAGGGCCAACTTTCCAAGTTTTTAATCACTTTGATTGGATCACTCAGACAGTTCTTGATCCACTTTAATTCCACCAGACAGCAATATTTTCCCCTGCACAATCCAGTGGCAGAGTAGTTTAAAACTGCGACGGTCGGAACAGGAACAGGAGGGGAGAGAAGCCGGGGAGATGTGTATCACCTACAGCCACACTGCATCCCATGGAAAGGACAGGAAAAGGGCATTGTTTAGTGACGAGGATAATCTTTTCCATGTTGGACAATCCACAGAAGGCAGAGCTTGTGCATAAAGAAGTGCATGTGATCTATAGGAATCCCCCACTCTGACCAAACCTCAAAGACTGAATTCCCCCCATTAATACTGGATTACTGGGAAAATCATTCTTTGCAAAGATTTCTTACCCCCATTTAGAATAGATCACGGCGAAGAAAGGTCAGATTTGCTCACGTCCATCCACCAAACTTCCTCAGGCACGGCCTCCTGGAGCTGTGAGGGAGCTTTTCCTTCTTCCCAGAGTCACTTCAGACAGACACTTTCTTCTGAGGCCAAGGGACGGGAAATTGCTGGCATAATATTTCTCTTAAACAGTTCAATACATCAATTAATCAATCAAGTAAGCCAATTTTTGTAGTCTTGTACTTCTGACAAGCCCCATATATTAATAAAGGGAAGCACCTGCCTGCTGCTCAAACACATCTTCAGAGTGCTCTGGTTTTATCACTCAAATACTCACAGTTATGTCTTGGCTGAGGATGAGTTTTGAGGAAAAAACCAAAATACAAGAAGTTGGAACAAGGCATGAGTTTAAGTAGCATTTAAACTGAACAGTTTTGCCTTCTAAGCCCATTTATTGAGTTCCACGACCTTATGATCTCATACATGAGTTGTGATCAAGCTCGTTTAAAAGTACTAAATAATCAAATAAATACTAATATTAACTTAGATTATAATAATTAAACACACCTTATTTACTCCTGAAGTGGGGGGGGAGCCAATAGGAGCCACTAGTATCCTTGCTGTCTAGGAATTATTGTCTGGGCAACATTTACTGAGCATCAGGAAAAACCAGCAGAGAATATTCTTAATACCCAGTTGCAGTAGAAAACACCAATGTGAGTATTATAAACAAAAGGTGGAGTGATATGGGGTAGATCTCTTATCTCATTCTCAAACAAATTAACACCGTTCCTCAAATAATCTCAGTTTTTATTCACTCCAAAGATGCATTTGAAATTTTCCAGTCATTCCTTTCCAGTGCAGGGTTTGTCTCAGGTCAGTAGCACTCAGATACACTGGAAAACCTCTGTTTTTAAAACTATTTTAAGATTTTTCTTTTCCCAAGAAAATTCAAAATGTAAAAGCTTTGATCATTACACTATTGAGTCTCACTTTTTGGTACCTATTTAGTTGATTTTTTAAGACACAATAAAACTTTGGCCAGTTTAGCACTGCAGTAAATAAGATGCTCCTTGCTGTGAATAAATATCCAAACGCTGTTAATATTTCCATGGTGGAAATAAATGCTTCCTTTGCTGCTAAAAGTATCTTTAACAAGATTCATGAGACCAGGAACCTGCTTCTCCCACAGCACAGCTACCCCAAGTTGTAAAGTCATGGGGTGTCCTGCTCCTGGGTGGGCTCTTTGGACACTGTATTTTCTGGTCTTCAGGCCATGGGTGCCACCACTTTTGGGGCATTTACGTGACAAGCAAAAATGACAACTTGGCAAACCAGTCTGGCTGCAAAGTTACACCATTGTGATAACAGCCAGCCCTGATGAATAGGCTCCTGAGGGAATCAGGCTGGGTTTAAATGTGAAATATTACACAATAAAAGCTTGCAAGGCAAACCATGATTTAAAGAGAGGGAGAAAATCTAATCCTGATGAGCTCGATATGCATTAAATACACTGTGGTTTTGAGAGCTTCCCAGAGATGCCTTTTAGCATATAAACTATCATGGAATCCCGGGATAGTTTGGGTGGGAAGGGATCTCAAAGATCTCATCCTACCCCCTGCCATGGGCAGAGACACCTTCCACCAGCCCAGGCTGCTCCAAGCCCCGTCCAGCCTGGCCTGGGACACTTCCAGGGCTCCAGGGGCAGCCACAGCTTCTCTGGGCACCCTGTGCCAGGGCCTCCCCACCCTCCCAGGGAACAATTCCTTCCCAGTGGCCCGTCTAACCCTGCCCTCCTTCAGCTTCCTGTAGGTTTTTGCTATAAAAGAAGACTTTTAAAATATCCAGGTATGGCTTTTGGAAATTAAGTTTTTTCTGTAGTAAAAAAGTAATAACCTTTTTCTTTCTAGATATTTCTGAAGAAGGTAGCTCCAGACTCTCCTTGTTTACTCAATCTCTGAAGCCCTGCGTTAGGTACAAGTGGGTTGGTGCAATAAACCTGTGGCTCTACAATGTGCTACCCCTTCAGAGATGTTTGTGTTTGCCCTTCCTGGGCTCCTGCATTGACCTGAAATAGAGACAGAGGTCATCTTTGCCCACATGCTTGTGCCTCTCTTTTTATCTGTCAGTGTCTGGTAACTTTTGTTTTACATACAAAATTTCCGTTTACTATCTGTCTTTAGACTACTACATTTTTACTTCACGTGTAAAGCCAGGTGATTTCAGGTTAAAAGTAAGTTCTAAGATTTTACCCATGAGGGCAGTTTACCTTGGTAGCAACTTTTCTTGGGATGTGATGAAGCTTGTGCCACATCGTTAGATCAGAACCAAATGTGTGACTAATCTATCAGCACCTGTGTGTGTTGAAGGAGGAGCTGTGGTTACAGGGAAGAAATTGCTGAATGGAGTTCTGTGGTCTCCAGGGCATGTGAAGCCCCATTTGGGTTATAAAAATGCGTCCACCCAGGCCTTAAAACCACAATGCCACCACCAACAGAGACATGAACTTGAGGATATGGTCTAGTGGTGGTGCTGGCTTGATGACTGGACATGATGATCTTAAAGGTCTTCTCCAACCTTCTTGGTTCTGTGATTCCACAATCAATTCCTGCTTAAATTCCTGTGTATTGGGTAGAACAAGAGAGTGATGTGGGGGAATTTGTGGTGGAGAAGCTGTGGAGAGGAAAACTGGGTCTGTGAATTGTTCTTACTTTTTGTCTAAGTTTTTTTAAGAAAAGTTTCTTGTGTTTCCTATCTAATTAGAAAATTTTTGTGGCCTGGCAGTGAACGTAGTGTTGTAAAAAAATCTGTGTTCAACACTGTCAATTACAGCTACATGAAAATGAAAGAATTTTGGGCTTAATGATAATTTTCCTTCCTTGAAGATGTTTGTTGAGGTAGCAATTTGGGATGCAGTCTGTGGTTCTGGCCACGTGTGATGATTTACCACATTGCCATAGCAATTGGGTTGGAGTCATGACTGGAGTTATATTCTAGCCTTTTAAAAGTATTTTGCTAATAAGAAATGAAGAGTTTGATAATCTAAAAGCAAAAGACAAATAACACCCAGGCCTAAAATGTTTAACTGTGTAAAGATTTTAGTGTAGAGGAATTGTACAGCCCAGCCTCGTTTAGCAGTTCCAGGACTGGACTCTTAATTTGTTTATTTTTGTCATAAATCATGTTGTTAAATAATGCACTTGTGTTCTTCTTAGTTTCTAGATGTAATAACATTTTTTTTGAAATGGGTAAAAATGCTTAAATTTGAATGTCATTAATATACGTAAAGCACGACTTCTGCATCTGATACATTCATCACATCCCAAATTAATCATCAGGGACAGAACCCAATAGCTCATTTCAAGCAAAGGCCAATAGCTCTTGGGGAAATTAAATCATCTTTCAGAAATATTTCATTCTGAAAAGCTAATAATTCAATGGAAATGGATTTTTAGAAGAAAACCTGAGTGTGTTACATAATCTTTCTGTAGGGTTCTCCATCTCATACATTAACATTTCATGTCACATCTTAAAGCAGAATTTGTTGAAAAGCAGTTTACACTGTTGTGGTGAGCATCACAGTCCTTTAATATGTCTGAAGTGATAATAATATCGTTATGGAACTCAAGGGAACATCACTTAAATCTGATTGAAATGGAGACAAACACAAAGGAAGCGACAGATACAGAGCAGGAAATTCTTATTTTTGCAATGACACTTTTATCTCATCTCTTCCCTCCCCTGTTCTTCTACTGGAGAATGGGGTGTCCAACCACTTCTGCAAAACACTGTGCAATCTGCTGTTCTCTACCCCTCCGCTCCTGGTGTGACAACTTAATGGAGAATGAAAAAGGCATTAAAAAGTACATTTATTTTTAACTTTGCTCCTCTAGGTAGTAGACAGCTCATGGCTATGCAGGGAGGGAGGAAAGGAAGGACCTGCACCCTGTCCTGATGGGAACAGGGGAGATGATGTCCGTGGAAGGGGGGAGGCTGGTTTGGGAATTTTTTTATTCCAGTAAGTGTTTATAAGTCTTGCCACTTGACAGTTATATTGGCCATTTCAAAATAAACCTATAGCAGATTTGTATTATCATTATTATTGAATTATAATATTGTATTACATTAATTATAATATTGTATTATTGTTTAATTATAAAGCAGGTTCAGGTTTGCACTCTGAAAGGAACAGACACTGTTCCCCCGCCATGTGTTGGATGTTGTTTCATGGTACTTTCAGGCTTTGCTGTCAAAAATGTTTGCAGTGAAGTCTTCCCAACACCAGGATGGCTGGAATGTCCTCCAACGGCCAGAAGAAGGCTTGTTTCATAAGTTTTCAAGAGTATATTTTTTTCCTTTATTGGGATTCTCTTTCTCTAAGTACCTGGAGGTACAAGAGTTGTGACCATCAGCAGGGCTCACCCTTTGGGGGTCCAGCATCCCCGTGTCCCCCCCATGGGCTACTCACCCCATAAAGGAAGGGGAAGCCTGGCTCTGCTCACGCCTGGAGCTCCACCCTGCCCCACAAACAGTGGGCCCCATGCTCATGAATCTTTTTGGATCAGTCCTAGCACAGGCATAACTTAATCCGTGTGTTTCGTCCAAGTGACATATTAATTATGGATTACACCTAATGAATATGCTAATGGGCAGGATTCCAGAGTTCCTGCTGCCCTGCTGTGCTCTCCAGGCCCTCATCCATTTTTTAAGAGGTGTCTGGAGGAGACAGCATCTGGGCCTACGCCAAGGCTCCGTAATGAAGGCCACACACAGAGTTCAAGGGCTGATACTTGTCCTTCAGGGAGAGCAGCAGAAACTCGTTCAGTCTGACAGTTGTTCTTGAGATTTGAAATTAGATTATTCACTCTTTCCCAGTGTAAATGGGGGAAGTTATTAGTGCTTTTCCATTCGGTGGGGGATAAGGTGTGACCTCATTTTCCACTTCAAATGAAGGGAGAAAGGGAGAAAAACAAGTGGAAAGAAGTTCAGCCCAGTGGTGTAGTCGATAATATATTAAAACTGAAGCACTCCTTCTGCCTGCATTTGCAATGAGATTACAGAAGCTGTCAAGCCTCTCTATCTTCTTGTTGGTTTTTATCCTCAGGTGAAATAACAAAAAGGAAACAAAAAGTTCCTCTGGCGAGGCCTTGACTGAGGGTTTTGAATGCAGCCTCGAGCAAAGGCTGGTGTTTAAATTGCTTCACTCTGAAGAGCCCTGGGTGCTCTGGAGTGTCTGTAGGGACCTCAGCAGGTGCTTTCATAAATCTTCGTGGTTGGAACCATTTATACAATAGCACATATTAGAGCAGGGACAATTAATGTAACAACAGAGATGGAAACAGGAATAGTTTGGTGCATCAGGCTTGGAAAAAAGTGCTATTTTAATCCTTTACAAATAGGAGACAGAACTGCATCTTGAGAACATTACCATGAGCACTCATGAACTGATAAAATATCAACCTTGGAGGTATTAGATTGCAAAGAAAAAAAAGCCGCTTTTCTCTTTTTTGAACACTGAATTATTTAATTTCAGCAATTGTTATTTTTCTGTTGTTTTTCGAGTGTTAGCAGACTCTCTCCAGTCCATCATAAATTAAATGATGCTGCAGCTGCAGGCCAAGGCCTCACAAGAAATCAAATAGTACCTAAAGAGAAGTGCCACTAAAGACTTGACTCCAAAGCACAGTCTGGGTATTAATGAGTGAGTAAAGGAGTGTTAGAAAAAGGCCATGACTCTGAGTCACTTCCACAATCAGTTTTTCTTATTTATAGTTCAATTTCGAAATTCTTTGAAGAGTTTGGAAGAGTTCTTTCTTTGGTGAGGAATAATTTAGGGAAATGTCAAGTTCATCTGTGAGGAACAGGGATGGGACCATGACTCAATCACAGATCATGATTTTTAACATGTTTTTATGTATAGGTTTGTATAATTAAGTTTTAATTTTAGTGTAAACTGAAGCACTAATGTGTAGCATAAACTTGAAGAGAGATTTTCCCCCAAAACCTGGAAAGAAATGTAGCTGACAACACCCGTTGCAGATCTCCATAGCTTGTAAAAAGGGAAGTTACGTTACCATAAAAGAATATAAACATAATCACAACAAAATCACTTTTTTTTTCCTTAGCAGGAGCAGATAATCTTTCATCTATCCCCTCTTTCAGCCAGGGATAAATACTTCTTATTGATCCATCAGTTGTGCAACAAGAATGTTGAGATGAAATAGCTTAAAATGCCCTAAGGTTTCCTAAAACAATAGAATAAATTGTCTAACAGTAGGTTCTCTTCTTCAGACTAACAGAAAACCTAAATATTTTCATAGAATCCCAGGATGCAGAATATCCCGTGTTTTCACTGACTGGAGATACTCTTCTAAAGAGCATGAAGATTTGTTCTTAGGGATTTTCATTGAAAGAATAGGGATTGTCCCTGTTTCTGGAGCTGGATACCTTAAAAAAAAGGCTGTCCTGGAAGGCTGGGGTAAAATGCTGATTGTTTTTCTTTCTGCTAATCACAGAGGCATTGAGTCACTCAACACCAGCTGATGAAGGAGCCTCTCTACCCTCTGGATATTTGCTTTTGCATTTCTTTTTCCTCCCCAAAATTGAAAGTGGGATACAAAAAGATGGATTGCTAGAAACTCGTAGTGTGGGCAGAAGTAATACAGGAGGTGCTACACTGAATGAAGGGAAAGGCTTCTCCCTCAAAGGTAAACAAGAATAAACTCTGTGTTTCTGCACTAGCCCTTGGGGGTCAAAGCAATAAATACTCTGTTTTCCTTGCTTGAAGTTTATACTTTCTGTAGGAATGGGATTTTGCTTTCAAGAAAAGCCTTAATTCTTCTTCCTTGTGAAAACAAATTTCATCACCAACCCATAAATAATCACAGGAAAAAAATAATAGCAGCCTAATTTACATCTAACCTTTCTTTTTAATGATTAATGGATACTATTTATGTAAACTGTTTCTACATTCCAGCGTGAAATGAAATTTAAATTGCAGATTTTACAGTGGTGTATTTTAACTGGTGACCCTTTCCCCAATCACAAATTAAAAAAACCCAATTACATTTGTAATAAAGATGCTAATGCATTTCTTGTTTTTAGGGCATGTAAAGTTCTTGCTGCTGGCAACTTTCATTCTCCCTGCTGATGAGCCACTAAAAATGTATTTTCTGAAGTGTTCCAAGATGTGTGGATGTGGAGGAATTCTCAATTCATCCACTCCATTTCCATGGCCAGGTAAACTTGTTGAGGACTGTGTTGTCCACAGTTTCCCCTGGACAAGGGCAGCCCTTGGAAGGAAGGTGGGTTCTCCTTGCCTTTGAGGCACTGAACTTTCACCCAAGGGGCCAAAGGGCTCCAGAGATTACTGGTACTTGGACACTGGTGTGGAAGATGCTCCTCTCTGCCTGCTGCAGGTTGGATTGTCCTTCACGCAGGGCTGTGGGAATGACCAGGAGAGGTCCCTGGGGTCTCTCCTCAGTTCTTTGTGCCCTACAGAGCTTTGGATTGAAGATCTCGGAGGCAATTGAGTTCCAGTCTGAAACAGTGCTTTCTTCTTTTGCTTCCAATTGCACTCAGGACCTCTTTGGGGATTAGAAGGAGAAGGTATTTCAGTACCTTGCTGTAGCTCTATTTAAACTCCAGGAGGATACAGGAGTGGAGAGGAAGGAGCTGAGTGTTTTTCTGTGTCCCATCACACTCAGGACTGCGTTGAGCTGTGGCTTTCAAAAGGCAGCAGGCTCTGCACCCCCCTCTGGAAGAGGCTGGTGGCTGCTGTGAGCTGCACAGACCCTCTGGGATGTAATCAAAGCCTCAAGGTCCCAGCGATGTGTCACATCTGTTTGGGGATCTGGAAGGGAATGAGGAGGAACAGGGACTAGCCAAGGGTGTGTGGGGGAACTTGTGCCAGAACTGGGTGCCCTTTGCTGCCTTAGGGCTGCTGGTCTTGTGAAGGGAGCAGGGGCAGAGCTTTCCAGCTGGGTGGATTTTCCTCCCTGATGGAGAACACTGGAGAGAAACACATCAAAACTACCTGAGAAGTCTTTTTTTATTTTTAAGGCCTTTTGTTTTGGTGGGTAGGGGAGCTTTATTCTATTTTTGTAGCAATGCACCGTCAGAGAAGTGCAGGACTAAATATTGTATTTGTGTCTGTACATCTGTGGGGGCAAGAAGAAAGGTGATAGGGACAAAAAGTAGAACAGTTTGCAGAAAGGCAGAGTTTGGGGACTGCATCAGGCTGAGTCTTACAGTGCCAGCAGACAGAGCACTGCAGTGCTCATCACTTTTTGCTGGTCTCTGTGTCCAGCAGTATGAAAATATCGTTTTACCCAGAGACTGAGCAAACTCATTCTGTGAAACATTAAATGTGGAACCCCTGGGTGTCGTTTGGAGATTTGCTTTGCAGAATAGAAGAGCACTTTAATAGCAGGTATATAAACCTCCTTAGCAATGCTTTTGAAAGCTGTGACAGAGATGACCCCAAGGAATCTCAAGCTGTAACTTTTGCAGCACTCAGTTGTTCCTGGCTGTGACTTGATACCTTGGGAGAGGGAGCACCATTGTGTGGTGGGGATTCACATGACTTAAAGCTGTGCTTAGACTGATCAGGACAATAATTTAACAAGGGAAATCACCTCCCTTTAACTTGAACGGGACCAATTTCTGTGTATCACAGGGGCTGGAACTGGATGGGCTTTAAGGTCCCTTCCAACCAAACCAATCTGTGCTTTTATGATTTTATAATGACTGAGCATCTTGTTTTCCAGAAACCTGCAAAGTGACCTTGGGGACACAGGCTCGAAATCCTGATGCAATCCTGATGCTGATGATCTCAGCATAGCACATCAGGATCCACATTTGCAGTTTCTGGAGTCCAAGGCAGCCCAGTGTTGGTGTTTTTGCTGGATCATTGGCAGTACACGACACCCACTCACTGCTTGTGGAACTCTGCTTAGCTCTTACCACAGAATTCAAGAGGCTTGAAATCTCAGGGCCCATTGCAATCACTTCTCTCTGTGACATGATATAATTGCTTGCCCTGACAATTTATTAGCACATAATGCTGCCTTTGTGTTGCCACCAGCCTGGAGCTCTGCTGTTGTGTGGATTTTAGAGTTCCCTGCTATTGTTCTGGTCAGCAAAAGCCCACCTGACCTTACCTCTTTGCTTAATAACTCCTTGGGAAGACTAATTTAGTCTGATTTCTCTGTGCTCTCAATGCTACCTTATTATTTTCTCATTTAATTTCTAGCTGAAAGTGTTATGTAGTTACAGCTAAGAGGTTGGGTCCCTTCAGTAATTCATTTTTTGTCATTGTACAGTGACCAAAGCACTCAGCTCAAGCGACAGAATTCACACAAAGCCCGATGCTCTGGCTGCCCTTCAGAGGAGGCTTCTGGGTTCAGATCTTTCTTGACAAAGAGGCACCAAATTGATTTAATGGACTGTTATAACCTCAGCCAAGGCTTCAGATTAGTATAAAAACACTTTTTCCACCCTCAGTTACTTCCCCGTGGAGGTTAGTGGCTTTTACTGAACATGAATGTATTTCTGCTGATATTAGAAGTAACAGGGCTGGGTTTGTAAATGAACAGGGTTAAATGGAGTCTATAATAGATAAAAATGAAAGTTTGACTGTTTCACCTTTAATGAAGGTATTCAGGCAAGGTATTACTTAAATTGCTTAAGCAGTTCTGGTTATAATACAGCACTGAAGATGCTGAACTTGTTAGCTTGTTGATTGCATGGTTGTGTCAGGGCTAATCATGACTGACAAATAATTGAAGCAGTCTTTCTAACTCTATTAAAGGATATATTCCAACAACCACAAAATCCTCATCTGAAAGGCAAATCCTGTGTGCTGCAGCCCAATGAGAATCTTTCCAAGCTGTGCACACAGCAAAATGTTTGTTGTGCTGCTAGATGTGAATATTGACTTTTAATTTACCCTTTAAAATGAAAATCAGGAGGGGAGAAAACCTCTTCTGAAGGGTTTTAGTCCTTCTTATTTAAGCAATTATCAAAATATGCTCAAGGAAACACGATGCAAGATCCCTCTTCCGTGACTTAAAATTTACCCTGGTGGGGAAGGGAAGGCTTTGGTGGCTGGTTTAGTTTTGCTTTTAAATGAAATTATTAATTTTGTACAGTCTCTTCTGTTGTGAGGGCAGAGAATGAAACCATTGCCTATTTCTACTCCTCCCAAGTAAATGCTTGCAGGGGCACCTTTTACTATCCCGGGCTGCTCCAAGCCCTGGCCTTGGACACTTCCAGGGATCCAGGGGCAGCCACAGCTTCTCTGGGCACCCTGTGCCAGGGCCTCCCCACCCTCACAGGGAAGAAATTCTTCCTAATATCCCATCAAAACCCACTGTCTGTCAGTTTAAAGCCGTTCAATCCTGTCTGAGACCTGGGTCTGTTCCAGACCCGTCAGGTCAGAAGAGTTATCAGAGGGGGGAGTTACCCAGCCCTTGGTGCTTATCTCCTTGGATCCAGATTTTGGGGTGGGTATGGAGGTGTAACTGCAGTTGTTTGGGGCAGATCTCTGCTCTTAAGGATCTATTCAGGGACAGCGTTGTTCCAGGACATTCCCTTGGGGACAGTCAGAGAACAGATCTGGATCCCGTGCCTGTGGTTCGGGTACCTCTGACCCTTCTGCCTCTGCTGCTCCATCTGCAGCCCGAGCCTGTTCTGCTCCCCAGCACTGCTCAGGGTGCTGTAAAGCATCCTGCAAAACATCCTGGATCTGCCAGACAAGGATTTCCTACCGAGGGAGACATTTTCTTGTGCTGTTCTCAGAGTATAGACTTTAAAACCATTTGCAGCCTACTGAATTGCTTTTGTTCTTCCCTCTCCTTGTAGAGCACTTTTGAAAAAAAAACTCATTTGCCTTCCTTTAATGTTTTCATGGAATCATGGAATATCCTGAGCTGGAAGGGACCCACCAGGATCATCCAGTCCAACCCCTGGCCCTGCACAGACACTCCAACAATCCTGTCCTGTGCCTGGGAGCATTGTCCAAACGCCCCTGGAGCTATGCAATGTGTGGAAAACCCTACATCACACATCCCTCAGAGGTATTAAGCTCAGGAGTCAAATCCATATGATTTATTTTTATTTATTTTTATGATTGTATGTTTTTCTGCCAAAAATAAAATGAAGCTCAAGCAGAAGCTTGTCTCGTGGACATTGTATTTCAAAAATTTCTGAAGTATCTGAAATAAAAATTAAAACATTTACATGAAAAACATTAGAACAGCAATAATACAATACATGACAGTTAAAAAGACAATAAGAATCACAACAACATCATTTTAGGTCTGAAGATCACCTGTATCAGTGAAACAAGCTGGACAGGACTATTTCTAAAGGATAGTTTGGAATGTATTTTGGCTCTAATTAAATCATCAGCTTAATAACTCTGAGGAGGGCTGTGGGTTGTTGCAAAGCTTGGTGAGTGGCAGAACTTGCTGTTCCCTTGTCATGTCTAGGCATGGTCTCATTTCTGCTCAGCCTGCCTTATCAGCACGTCAGATGGAAATCAGATCTTGCAGAAGCTGTATTATTATTGTTTTGTTTTTCAGCAGCCATAAAACCTGACAGTTTTCTGACATTTTCAGCAATTGAGGGCACAGACATTCCGGATTGCAGTGTTTCTCTGCACAAAAGCTTAATAGACTTGACGTGCTTTTCCATTTCGTCTTGTTTAAGAGGGACACAGGAGCCAAAGTGAGATGTTAACTTCCACAAAGAAAATCAGAATCTGCCACTTTCTTTTTTATCTGCTGGATCAGATCCTCAATTTCCATCAGCTGTCTCCAGTTGTGCTGAAATATGATTGAACATTCATCTTGTTCCCTGGCTTTGAAGCACAACATACAGCACGAGTGACTACAAATTGAGAGCTTAATACTGGTTGTTATTTTTATTTGCTAAAAAGGTACCAGTTTATGTTCTTTCTGTTCATGATAGCATAAAACTGGAGTTAAGCACTGTTTTGGCCAAACAAAATGTGATCTATTCAGGCTTTGAACAGCCCGGTTTTGCTCTTTTTCTGTCCTTAATTTTGCTTTTGTTCCAGTGTCAGCTTGCAGTAATGTCATATCCTCAGCTCATCCTGGGTTAAAAATGATCCAGGTGTTTGGGGCATTTTAACTTTACTGATGCTCTCAGACAAGGCTGTGAAAAGGGGAGGGGGCAGTGAGTCACTGACCCTCCTGGGGGACATTCCTGTGCTGCCCTCAGAATTCCACGGTTTCCCCTTCTCCTTCTTTCTGTGCTTTGGTGCATTTTCAGCAGTTTTAGTGAAAAATTTCACAGCGAGGTGGGTGTTGCTTGTTAAAAGGATTCATGGTAATGAACATCCTGGCAACTACATTTATTTTGGCAGTTTTTAAAGTACAGCACAGCCTTTTCCTACTGACAGGTCTAATCACATAGGACTTTTCCTTTTGCATTTTCCCATTGTGGACAGATAAATATGCCTATTGTGACTAGATAAATGCTGCAAAGCTGTATGGATATGATTAGGAGGCAGGACTTGGGCTTTAGGAGCTTTCCACGAGCATTTAGTGAGCTGCACAAAGAGCTTTCCAATTAAACCACCTTTTTGTGGGTCAAGTAGTCCTGAGAAACCTTGGCTAGGAGCACCCAGGCAAAACTCAGCTTTGCTGGACCAACGAGAATATCCCTTAGAAAAGGATGCTGAGAGATGGGGTAGGAAGCGTCAGAGGGAAATTGGGGCTGGAAAGAAGTAGAAGAAATCAGTGAGGGTTTAGGTGGGACAAGAAGGATTGCTGGTGATGCCTTGAAGTGGCTACCTGAAAACAGAGGCTAGACAAGATTAAGAGAATAAAAGCTGGTATTTATTTGAAGGGCTTCCAAAGGTACACCCTGGGCAGTCAAAAGCCTCCACGGGGCTCCACCCAAGATGGACACTGGGTCATGGGTTCTTCACACTTCTGTAAGTTTGGTCCATCTGCATATCAGGGTTAATTCTCCAATTACAATTTCAGGTAGTGATGTAATTACCCCAAGTTTGCTCCTCCTGTCAGAGGCTTTAGTTTACATATTTTGGGGCCTGGGACAACAGGCCTTGAGTCCAGGCCCAGAGAGGGTTTGTTATGTCTAACCAGGATGTGAGAACAGTAGCTAACAGGCTATGGAGTTCTAGAGTTACACACTAAAACCAGTACAGGGTCTGAAAATATAAAAACTAAATCCTAAGGCATCATTCGGACTGGAAGGGGGAAGGAAAGATGTGATATCACTGCTTTCTGCCCATGCAGCCTCCCAGTTCTACATCCATTAAGTCCCAGGACTGCAGCCTTGTGCCTCCCTGGATGCTGAGGAGAGACCCAGAGAAGATTGTCTGTGGTACTGTTAGCCACGTGCAAGAACCAGGCTGAACCGCGTGAGGCGGAATTCTGATTTTATTATTTCATTCTAAAACTTATATAGACTTTTGAAAGTTCCTCCAGATTGGGTCAATTCAAAACCTCCCCCTAGGCCGATAGGCCAGGTTGAACTGCCCATCATTCCAGAGACAGTTTCAATAACATCCAAACCTTATCTTTGTTTATAGAACACAGGGAGAAGAAGAGAAAAATTCCCACGGGAAGGAGTCTGTGCTGTCACAAAAGATGATATTTAAAACAAAAAAAAAAAAAAAAAAGAGGGGAAAAACCTGTGGAGGGAGAGCAAGGAAAACCAGGTGAGTTTGGTGGGAAACTCCGGAGTTTTCCACTGTTGGCAGCTGGTGGGGCAGGACGTGGCGGCGTCTCCTTGGGAGTTCATCTCGCTGTGGATTTGCTCACATGTCCTGTTCTTTTCCCAGCAGGAACTGGGATGGATGGATGGATAGCTATGAGACAGAAGGGCTGAGGCTGCCAATCCCTGTTTCAGCAGCTGAAGGAGCTAAACTCATGAGTTACAAGCTGTGTACTCAAAATAAGGGGGTTGGTCCAAGCAGCAAATTCATAGCACACAGTAATTCTACTGACCTCCCCAGGAAGGAATGTAGCCAGGTAGGTTTTAACACACAGAATATCTGTCAATTCTATGTTTATTTTGTTTTGTTTTCATTGCATTTATATGCTCTTTTAGTACTTTGAAAACTTTTCCTTTTGAAAAGCAGCAAAACTGCATCAAACCCCCTCAGTCTAAGCCTGTGAGGTACTTTACCTGTATGCTGGTTGCTCCTCATACGAAACTGATAAATAATACTTTTTGGACTGTCAAAACATGTACAAATCATCATTCGACTCATCACTGCTATTTTGTTAGTGAATTATGAATCCAGGAGAAAAGTTTTTATAGCCAGTATCCTGAAAACTCCCATAATGAACTCCCAGGATACAGCAAAGATTGCTGCCAATAATACAAATAAATGTTGTATCAGGCTGTGAACATGAAATGGAATACAAAATATAACAACTGAAAGGTTTGGAACAGTTGTTCTTTGGTACCTGGTTTATATTTTATAACTATGGGAGCTAAATCAATACCACGATTCTTTATGCACGGACATTTCCAATCTTGTTATGGAATTCTTATAAAATATTCAGAAAACCAGGGGGAAGACAGTAACTTGAAGGGTTCAGGTTTTTTTCTTGGCTGTCAGGGGAACATTGCTTGAGAGGATTGAAAAATATCCCAGAGCATTTTTTCCTGGATGGTGTTTCAGGCAGCTGTGTGCTCAGGGATGGGAATAAACCCACCATTTTATGGAATTGTGTTAATCCTGTTGTGAACGGACATTTGTACCCACAATAACCTTTGCTAAACGAGGCCATGGGCTGGGGGAGCCACCCCAGCAGGGAGAGGCTGTGGGCTCAGTGGAGCAGACATGATTTGAGCAGGCAGTTGTGTTCCTTGTGTCCCTCAGGGTTTGCATTTGGAATGGCGGTGGAGCTTTGAGGCCCTTGGGGCTGTGTCCACACTACAAGGCCTCACCACCCAGCTGGGGCTCAGAGAGCTGCCAGAAAGCCTGCACAGCATGCCCTGGGACTGTGCTTTCCCAAACCCCAAACTCTGTCCCAAGACACAGAATCCCAGAATCACTGAGGCTGGAAAAGCCCTCCCAGACCATCGAGTTCAACCCGTGACTGATCCCCACCTCGTAAACCCAACCAAATCACCAAGTGCCACGTCCAGTTTTTCCTTGGACACCTCCAGGAATGGGGGCTTCCCCACCTCCCTGTTCTTTTCCAATGCTCTTTTTTAACTCATGTATTCTTTCCCCACTTACCCATAAATTGGCTTTAAATATGTGCTTAAACCAAAGCATTTTAAAATGAGCGTCTGCGGCTGTAGAGAAGAAGGGAGAGCAAGTTTTCCTGTGAGTGGGAATCTAATTTGTTATCACCTGTCTTAGGTGCTTAAGAATATGATTTGTGGCCTACATGAAAAATGGAGTTGTTTCATGTAGTAAAGCTCAATTTTGTACTTCAAAGAGCACATAATTTTGTAGCTGCTTCTCAGAATAATAGGATTTCACTTTATTCAATTATTTATGTCTTATATTTCAGCTTACTCTTTAGTTAGTAAATTAAGTTGTTTTATTTATTATTCTGTTAAACAGAATAATTTTATTATTTCTATTTCTATTAACTCCAATTCTTTAACTCAGAAGGGGTTCCTGGCGTCATCTTCTCCTTCCCTCACTCAGAGCACAGCTAATTTTGAAATCACTGCAGCTTTCTCCAATTCATTACGCTTTTTATTCTTTTTTCTTTATTTCCAAGGATGGAAACTCCACCACCTCCCTATAAAAGCATGAGACACCCATGAAACTCTTTGTCTAATTTTTCTCCTGAGGAGCTCAGCACAGCACTAAGGGGGTCACAGAAACCTCTGCCTTGTACCAAGGAGGGTTAATTTTGATGGACAATACAGTTCAGGGGAGGTAAGGCAGCTAAATACAATTTATATGGCAAAATTAATCCCTTTATCGACGAATTGAGTGACCTGTCACATGGAAACTACTTGTTTTTTAGGAGAGTCTATAAAGGACTTCATGGAGGAATTTATTAAATCCTGCATTCATGAAGAATATTCCGAATCTTGCCCTGCTTTTTCCAAGTAGAAATACTTCTTTAGGAAATGATTCATTGTTCCTTAATGCTTTCTGAAAAAAAAAGAAGCATTGACTTTTTCATCCAGAGGGAGTCTCTTATTTTGCCTTTTGGGTGAAAGCACTTAGCCTTGTGCACATGAAGCATTAAAAGCTATGAGCCAGGCCTGCCCCACGTGTCTGCAACAGCTGTGATTTTATTCCTTGAGTTTTTAATACTCCTTTTCTTCATCTTCTCCTCTATGGCAGCCTGGTCATTGTTTTCATATCTTTCATATCAAGTCAGTGTTATAAATTCAGCTGTTACATCTGGAACTGTTTCTCTCTAAGGAAAGCAGAGAGTCTGACAAACTCTCATGGACCCCAAGGATGCAGGAATCATGGAATCCTTAAACATGCAAAACATAAGCAACAAAATTTTAAAACTGGGACTGTAGCTCTGTGTTTACAATTAGGACAGATTCCAGTGCAAGGAAAAATCCTGGATTTTAGGACAGACTATTTTTCTTTGATATTTGAATAACTATTATTTGCCCTTTCTTTTCCTTGCCTTTACAGTTTCAGGAAAATCCCATAGAAAGGTAAAATAGGTAAAGAGGCACCAAAGGATGGTGGTGGTGTTTTCAGCTAAAGACCAGTGTCCACAAGGGAGTTTCAGATCTGTTTTGTGAATAAAATAAAATAAAATAAAATAAAATAAAATAAAATAAAATAAAATTCACAAAAGAGGTTTAGGCTTGATCTAAATGAGCTTTTGGGTGGTCAGGTGAACTGTGGATTTTCTGATCTCCATCCAACCCCTCCTGACTTTGGTGTGTTCCATACAGAATATGTTTTGCTTTATCAGACCTCTAGATTTGATCAATTTGTGCTGGTATTGATGCAGAAATGAAGCTGCTGCCCTACAACAGGTGTTGCAATAAAATGCCTGTAAAGCAGTGACCAGTTCTTCTCTCTGCACTGACTTTCCCTTCATTTGAAGGGCTGCTATTTTTATATTCCATGTTTTTTACAGGATTAACTCTGGTTGCTGGAATGGTTTCAGCTTGCTGCAGCTCTGGCAATTGCAGTCTTTGGAATTAAATTACAGAATTTTCTGCTGTGAAAGACACAAAGGCTGTGCACTGCATTGTTTTTGAGCTAAATATAAATAACACTGTGCTAAGCACAGGTTTGTTCCACTGCAGACATGAAGGTCCCAGAAAAATCAAACCACCCAAACTCCTCCGTGCATCCCATATCAAGATTTCATTCTAGGACAACTTCTTCCTGTAAGTTCTGCTTTTGGGAAGACAGGAGGCCTGAGCAGCAGCGTGAGTTCCACATCTCAGCCATGAGAGTGGCTCAGCTCCTTTGCACCCTACTTCCTCTGTGGGCCTTGCAGGAGTCAGAATTTCAGAGAAAAGAAACCTCACCCAGTGCCTTCTTTCAGGTAATGAGACCTTATTTGGATCCCTGTTAAAATTCTGAGTCTTTGCCAGATGGCAGAAGGCTTCCAGTGCCAGTGACTGTTTTCTTCATTGAGAATTAATTCCATAAGATTTTAAACAACGTTTCATTTAGACACTGTTAGACTTGTTACAGAAAATAATAGAAAACCCCAAACAAATAAAGAGCACTGTCTAAGGTCATTGCTGTAGCATGATTGCTTCTCATTTCTCTTTATTTCACGAGGTCTTTGCCCATCAGATCCCGTGAAAGGCAGAACAGGGTTTTATATGTACTTTATTATGTTCCCTTAAAAAAACTCCAAACCCAACTGTCTTCCCGTGAAATGAATCTCTACAGTGTGAAATCCTTTCTGTGTGTTCCCCGTAACGAAAACACACTTTGAAGGAATCCTTTGCTTCTCTTTTCCAGGTGTTTGGTTGATATTTTTGGGTTTGTTTCTCTTTTTAGCTATATTCATCCCATATGCCTTAAGTTTCTGGGGTTGTTCAGCCTGGAGAAGTCTCTGGGGAGACCTTAGAGCACCTTCCAGTGCCTAAAGGGGCTCCAGGAGAGTTGGAGAGGGGCTTGGGACAAAGGATGGAGTGACAGGACAAGCGGGAATGCCTCTAAGTTGCAGGAGGTAGGTTTAGATGGGATATTGGGGAGGAATCCTTCCCTGTGAGGGTGGGGAGGCCCTGGCACAGGGTGCCCAGAGAAGCTGTGGCTGCCCCTGGATCCCTGGGAGGGTCCAAGGCCAGGCTGGACAGGGCTTGGAGCAACCTGGGCTGGTGGAAGGTGTCCCTGCCCATGGCAGGGGGGGCACTGGATGGGCTTTGCGGTCCCTTCTAAAACAAACCATTCTCTGATTCTATGATTCCATAAAACACAAAGTTTTAGACTTTCTCCATGCTTCCAAATGAGTCTTGCCCACACACACGTTTCTATCTCAGTGGCAGTATCAGAGAAGATGTTTCACAGTCCACAAGCCTTACCTAACCCACAAAATTGAGAAATCATGTTGATATTACTAAATTCCAACAATGACCTTCATTTCTGAGGAAAAGAAATCTTTAACTTTTGGCAAAAGTGGTTTAATGTTAACCTTGCATTTTTTCATGAATTTCCTGACTTATTTCATTGTTTTCAGATACATTAACTTTAAATGGTTTTGCTGATTCTTGCAGTATTTGCATACCTGGCCCCTACCAATATACACACCAAGATTATTGAGTGTTCCCTCCATATAAGCTGATATCCTTTTTATCTGTTGTTCCTATTTTGCCATGTGGAGCACCTGGGAATTTTTTCCAATCATGCAGAGATTTTAAACTCTGATACCACAGAGTAATTTTGCTCTTTGTGTATGTATTTTTTAAAATACATATTGCTGGCATTTAAAAATATAAATTAGGGAAATGCTCTTGAAATTCAATCTTAAAGCTGTAACTAGGAAAATTATTAAATTAGACCACTGTAATTTAGTTAATAATCCTGCTAAATTTTTTTTACATGAACTTGATAGCTGTTTTCCAGTTATATTTTAGTCTTTCTCTCCCCTTGATTAAACATTATGCAGCAATATACAGCAGTGCAAAACTCTGAGTTGTAATGATAATTATAATTCATTAAATATTGATCAAATTAAATCTAGAATTGCTTGGATGTCATTCATTTGCTAAGTACAAAATAAAATCCTATAACATGCAAATAACTTAGTAGTTGTGTACGTAAACTAATAAAGCGAAAATATGCATGGTAATATTCTCAGTAAAGAAAGAAGTTTTTCTTAAATTAAAACTGTAATTTGACCAAGATGATTATCCCTGCTCCTGCCCTTGAAAGGCTGCCATTTGACTGCTGTCACCAGCAGCACAATTCAGAATGCAAAATTACGTTCTTATTTCTTTTTAAATCACATAGAAGTTTCATCAGCACTTTGGAGCTGGTAAGTGCATACCAAATATCTGATTTTTGCAGATAAGGGGGTTACAAGGAACATTTGAAAAAAAAAAAACAACCAACTTTTCATTTTCAGGTACCAGCTCTCACATTTTTAAGCAATCATAAAACATAGAGTTGTTAGGGTGGAAGGTTTGACCTTGAAACTCATCCCATCCCACCCCCTGCCATGGGCAGGGACACCTTCCACTAGCCCAGGCTGCTCCAAGCCCCATCCAGGGACACTGCCAGGGATCCAGGGGCAGCCACAGCTTCTCTGGATGTCCTGTGCCAGGGCCTCCCCACCCTCACAGCCAAGAATTCCTTCTCTGTAATAATCTTCACAATTTCTTGGTGCTATTTGGGTTTCTACACTGCTGGTGTTTTAACGGGTTGGAGGAGGCACAGCTTCAGTGCTTCCTGAATGCAGGATCTTCTCCAGGTGTTGTCCTACTCCTTATCCAAATCAGTTCCATCACTCCAGCCATGTGGACAGCACTGGCATTCTCAAGGGATTTACCAAACAGTGAAAGCCTCTGTCTTAGGTTACAATGTAAGATGTAACCAAAAGCATGTATTCTATCACCGTCTGTTAAAACCAGGTGGGGCAGGGTTCTTTGTGTCTTCCATGACACATCCCTGATAACTCCCTCTGGGGGACANCCCAGAGGACAAGAGCTGCATAACCACCACTGGACCTTCAGAGGAAGACCAGACCCTTCTACAGGATCACCCCTTCAACAGAACCACATCTATCACTTCAGGAGGGCTGCAGCCACCATTTAACTGGACAGCTACCACCATCCTGACTGACAGGGTGTCAGGTGGTATCCTGACTCTGTCGGTGTTTCTCTACTATTGCATTTATTTTTAATTTTCCTATTAAACTGTAGTTCTGATTTTGAGTGTCTCACTGGTTTGCTTTCAAACTAGTACAGCCTCCCAGCAGGACTCCCAGGAAAGCAGAGCCATCCACACATCCTCGCATTTGGGCCAGGCTGGTCCAGGAGGTTGGTGCTGCTTTCTGCTCAGGATTTTTACCCTTATTTGTAAAGGTGCTTATTCAGGAATGTGCAGCACATTCGCCTTGATGTTTGGGACAGGATCCCTTGAGCATTTGATGCTGTCTTAGCTGCTTCCTGCACTCCTGGGATGCTCAGATGTGGCACAAGACCCTGAATACTCTGAGCCCAGACAATTGACCTTTACGTTTCCTTCCCAGGCAGTTCAAATCCATGTTCCCTGGGCATCCAGCGAGGGCCATCTGCTCTGCCTGACATCAGGACAGGTCATTCTTCCCCCGGTCTCCACAGCATTCCAGCATCTGTGGAAAGGACAAGGTGTCCAAGAACATTTGGAAAGGAGCTTGATGTATGAAAGCTCTTAAATGTCCCTGAAAAGTTCTGCTGGCCTTTTTCCTTCAGTCAGGCTTGGTTATTTTGGCCTTGGTTCAATAGATTTTTGATTTCACTCATAACCTCAAGAAAAATGCATCACAAACGACCCAAAATACAGGTTATTTTGGAGTTTGCTTTTTCTCCCTGAGTAAGGATAGGTGTGAGGTTTAAAGGAAAAGCAGCTGTTGGATTTCAAAGGGAGCCAGATGTTCAGGGATGCTTTGCACCTGGTGTAGGGAGAGTTGGTACCTCAGTAAAAATGCTGTAGAGATTTCATTTCCATGGCAAGTTATCCACAACTGGGGCATGCCCAGGAATGGCTGCTAGCTTTGTCAGGCTGAGGGAATCGTGAGGAATGGCAGTACTGCAGGAAGGAGGAGGAACCCTGGCAGCAGAGGGACAGGCAGGGCTGAGCAGCACCAGTAGGGAACACCAGCAGTGGGAAGGTGAGTAATGCACACACTGGTGTGGAAAGTGAAACAGTTTTGTAAGGGACAGGAGCTGGAGAGTGGGAATGACAAGCACACACACAATTACAGGGAGCTGCTGGGAGCAAAATGCACCATTATTTGGCCAAAGAGCAGCTCTGTCTGGTGAGATCTCCTTTCTGGCAGCCTACAGCTCTTGAAACTCGGCAGTTTCCTACATTTTCCCTGTGTTTCATCAAGAGATATGTAAAGAATCATCAATTCTTGTCACCAGCTCTGTGTGTGCAGCAGACTGGCAAGATCCACAAACCTTCCACATCTGGGGACAAACCTGAGCATCCACAATCGATTTTAACACTGTGTTAACAGTCAATACAGGAGGAGGAATAAGGGACAGCAAGAAAGAAATGTTTACATGAGGAATTATTTTAACAAACTAAATCAATTGGTCATATCACAAAATTTCACAAAGATGTGACTCTATCCAACTTGACATATGTTATCTCGAGCAAGCCAGAGGAGGAGTGAGAGGGTAACAGCAACAAAGAGGCACCAGAGCAGATATCTGTGCAATGGCTGGTTTACTTTTTAGACAGAAATTTATATGAACAAGATGCAACACGACCTGTTTTTCAGAACAATAGTCTATAACAGCAGAAAAGGGAGGATTTATTCGCCCTGAGCAATGTAATTTCTGAGAGTTAATGCACCTCAGCACTTATGGGCTGCTGCTTCTTTGGCAAACCAGAGAACAAAGCCAGCAGTGCTCCAAAGTTTGCTCCAGTTAGATCAATAAATACCCTGAAGAATATGGGTATCAGTCCTTGTGCACCAGGGTTCAGTCACTTGGAGGTAAAGCAAATAAATAATTACTGACCGTGTCAGCTACATGATCCTTAAAGTGGCTGAGAAAGAGTGAGAGACTGACAGGAAAACTGAGTTACACTAGCTAAAATCTAGCACTTGTTTCAAAGAAAAAAGTTTACAAAAAGACTACAAATCGAGGTGAAATGTCTCTGATTCATCTGGAAATTCTGGAATTCATACCAGAAGTGTTGCCTGAAACAAGCCCCTCTCTCCAATGCCAAGCACAGGCTCTGCCCTAAGTTAAAGATGTTTTGGTTCACAGCCTAGAAGTGTGGATTTCAGCTCAAAACAGGCTCTCCCTTGCTCTTTGGGAGGAGTTGGTGCCTCTCCCAGCCTTGGGATGGCTCTAAGGGTATAAAAGGAAGTTTGGGTGTCCATCCCTCCTGCTTGGCAGAATGGCAGACAGGCACTTTTATGCAGTGTCAAATTTTCACAGCCCTGTTGTATTTCTTTCCTCCCTCTGTGAAATAATGACACACATAAAAACTTGGATTGAAAGATTATCTAGAATTATTACAGAAAAATATAATTTAAGGGAAAAAATGGAGTACCCGCAATGTATAGCAAATGTTGTAATGAAAACAAGATGAGTCTCACTGAGACTGCCAATCAATTTCTTAATATTAATTATTTTTCCACATTCTTAATAATTTTACAGCTCATACCTTGGACGTAACTACTTAGAAATATTTGGATTTATGTCATAATGTCCTAAAAGCTGTAGCTGGAGTCACTATAACAAAATACACCTTGATGCACAATTAAATTTAATTTTATTGTTTACATATAAATAGCAGATTACTATTGCAAATAAATAGTGGATTTTTAATAAATTCAAGACTGCAGCTTGTCTTTGTTCTCACACATTTTAGTTGCTGGGCAGTTATTTTTGAGTTTAATTATATGCAATGGGAAATAGGATGCCTGGCAGAAATGAAACTTCATTAAATAAGATTATTTTAGTGGGCTGAGTTACAGGGTTTAATTCTTATTTACGCCAGGGTCTGTTCATATTACACTGGCAATAGATGTAATAAGCACTATATCAGACCCTCAAATACTGGCATAAATTAGACACAAACTACAGGCCTGTTTGATGTGGGGGTAAATCATCATTCAAAATTAGATTAGAAACTGAAAGTCCTGTTCGTGTTAAAAAGTCTTTAGATAATAGAGACTCAGGCAATGGCTTGGAATCAGGGAAATTATCATGTTCTATATTGGGAAAATGGACAAAAGACAAAAAACTTCCGCTGGCAGGGTGTACTTAAGGAAAGATCCCATCTTTCCCAGCCTTGTTTAAGCAAATGAACCAGCAAATTCTGTGAAAGAAATACTGGTGCCATCAGTACAAAAGCAAATATTTCCCATCAAAAACCAAGACCAAGTTTTAACTACCAAAACTCTCCTTTAAAACAGCTCACCCTTCTCTCTTGGTGCTGGTGGCCCAAAGCCACCCCCTGCCTGTGTGTCCCCAGGGAGAACCAAAGCACCCAAATAGAGATTTTGGGGGGGGGTTAAAGTCACAGTAACTGGCCAGATGAGAGAGGAAGTCTGGCACAAGTTTTAGCCCACAAAGTGGAAAAGTTTAGGAGCAGCTTAGAGCAAGGCTGGATTCAATTTCCCCAAGTGCCTTGAAGGTTTGGAGCTGAGTGAGGATGTACCAGAAATGCATCAATGCACATAATTCAGAGGATTGATCAGTGAGACACACAGCTGGAGGAGTCCTCATTGCATGCCAATAACGAAAGAAAGCCTGCTAATAAATTTGCATATTAGGAATGATATTCCTTTTAATTTCCGTGTTACTTTGAAACTATATGAAAAAATTCTTTATCCAAACTCTGTCACACTCTTTTAGACATGGAAATCTATTCAACAGTTATGGCTTACCTTTCACAGAGTTTATTAGCTGTGCAGCCATTCACTTTTTAGGGTTTTTTTCAAGTGATCTTATGAAAAAATAACAAGTTAGATCACAAAGTCCTGTCTACTTCTACCTGTCTACAAAACCTTGAAATATTTTCAAATGTATTATCTGTATGGGCTCAACCTACTCCAATATTTATTTTAGGATTTTAAATGCTATTAATGGCATAATAAATGCTCCACAATTTTCTGTTACTTCCTTTATTGCCAGACAAGAGGGAAAAATAAAGAGGCCTCAGTGAAGAAACCTTATTTTAAAGGTCACCTTTATTATGGCAGAGATTATCTCCCCAGGTTATCAATGTTCAACATCACTGTTTTGATTAAACATCACTCTAACCTGCCATGACTATAAAACAACCTTTCCCCAGCCATCTTTCTGTGGGTAATAGACAGAAATTCTTAAATATAATTAATGGCTGGGTATAACCATCCATTTTATCAGGATTTTCCAGAGCCACGGTGCTGTGACACAGAGGTTGATGCATGGGTGCCAGCGATGGTAACTAATCATTTATGTCCTGGGAAAGTGGTGTTTTCTGTTTTTCATTCACTGCAGCCTGAGAGTCTAATGGCAGACAGGTAATCTAACACCCATTAAAAGTGTAAATTATGTAGTCATTTACAGATGGGAAACAGTAGACAAATCTGTTAAGCACTTTGCTGAGACCATCATTTGAAAGCCACAACATTATCAAACCTTTCCACAGCTAATGCCTTCAAACCCAGCACTGTAAATTTGTTAATGCTGTCAAAGCCAGTTTATTCCACACTGCTTTATCTGTCAGGGGCAAATGTTTACATTATCACTCCTTCTGAGACATCCCTTTATGTTGCCCTTGTAGTACAGAACAGAAATACCAAAGATTTTAGCACTTTTCAAAAGAAGAAGAGAAAAAAACAATGAACAGATTTTTCAGTTTTCTCTCCATTAGCGAGTTCATTTTGAGTTCTGACAGAGGAAGGCTCGGTGATTTAAATAACATTTCAATCATTAATCACTCAAAACTATGGCTAAGAGAGTTAAGAGTCACAGGAGAAGGAATCAGGCTGTAGCTGAAGTGGCTCCACAATTCAGTAAAACACTCATGCATCAAGGGGAGCATTTGGGGGCTGCTAGTGCTTCCATTTTTATAGCTGTTTCTCCAAGACATTGTTTGAAATTTATACCTAGATGCATTTAGCAAGGCTTCTAATCCTTATGTAAGTTGGATAAATACAAGAATGTTTAAAACCCAGTTTTTTAAATGATGCTACTTTTTCAGCGACCTTGAAAAACCTGAAGAGGTAGTCATTCCTTCCAGTGTATCGTTGCAAGTTGGAATTAAAATTTGGAATAAAAAAAAAGTTATTTGATTCATCTGGTACTGGGCATTGAGAGACAGGAAGAGATAATTCTGTGCCAAAGCTGTGACTCCAGTCAGCTTGGGCATCTCTAGCCTGGCCAGTTTTGTCCATGCAAAGATCCCCAAGTTGTTAAGGGCCAGCTCTGCTCCTTCCTCCTCTCTGACCGTACAGGCTATGGCCTAGTAGGTTATAATTTTCTCATTTAACTAATACCCAGCTTTTCCCATCTGCTCAGATGAGCACCTGAGATCACATCCCATGGAGTGGCTAAAGCAAATTCCCACTGTCTGATATTTCCAGCACAAACCTCACAAATACTTTGGCAGCGACTTTGTAACCCTGTTGTCTGCAAGACTGTTACAATATTTTGCAGTCATCACCCATATCCATAAAAAACTGACCTTATGAGTTCCCAACCTCCACCTGACTTGGGTCCACTTGTGGAATTAATAGTTTGGGTGCTGCTTCTGCATCAGGAGCTTATTCAAGAACCCCTAAGCAATTCCAACGCTACCACAGTAACTGCGATTTTTCTCATATTGATCTGTGAGATTTTCTGGGTTTGGGGTTGGGGATTTTCTTACTTTTCATTGAAAGGGAATAGGAGTAGGCAAATGCAGTCTCAGGACTGAATTTGGACCAGCATACAAACTTCCCTGGGGGTACTCACATGAAAGGCTTTCTTTCCCAGCCAGGCATCTTCTTTTGATCAAGATTTGAATTTCGGTGGAAAACGGTGCCAGTTTGCTTTAGTTCCTTACTGTTAAGTGCACTAAAGGGATGTGTACACCCAAAATAAACAACAGTCCCTGCAAGATGTGAGCCTGAGCTGCTGGAAGTGTCACCCAGAAGGAACCTTGAGATTAGCACAGGATTTGGGATGCCATGGGCCTTCCATAAAAAGTGGCTTCTAAGGGACATGACTTTCTCTCCTGACTCTTGGGAAGATCAGACATCCTCAGGATATTTTGGATAACATATCAATCACTATTTTTGACATACTAGGTCATGACATGAGCTTCCTTCTCAAAATGCTTTCCAAAGGTCTCATTTTGTTACAAACCTGATGTTCTTCCCCTTTTCTTGCTATTTGAAAGCAGCTAATGTAAAAACAGTTGCAAACAAGTGACTAAACCTGTGAAGATCATCCTTGCTGGTTGTCTAATAAACAGGATCCCTGGCAGATGTACCTCAAAAGCAAAGCAGCTCTCCCTCATTAACCTGCACAGAACAGAAGCTATTGCACTAGTGGGCAATTAAACCCCTCAGATATCTCCCATACCACATTCCAAGCACGTGCCAATATTTAAGCATCTGCCAGACAGCAGGTGGTTTGTAAATCATTATCTTTTCAAATTATGTTGCTAATGGCATGTGTGAAATGACTGAAAAATGACATGTTTCCTCCTCTCTGTCATTAAAATCAAATAAATTGCTGCAGTGCATTATCTAAAGCTTGAGAAGTATAAAGCACTGGCAAGCCTGGGGTTCCCATTTTCCATCCTATTCCATTAATGATGTACAATACTCTGGGATATTTGACTTCCACGGCTCCCCTCTACTGGGAATAACTGAAGACAACCAAAGGCATCATCAATGAGTTCCCAAATGGAACAGAGCTTGTTACTTAGGAACAACCAGCCAATTCTTCAAACAGTATTGACAGATAGCACAGTCTGGCTACAAAAATAGTGAAGAATTCCTGTAAGAATACAGGGACACTTGGAAAAACAAACCCCATGGTGGGGGAACAAGGGAGAGAATTCGGGAGTGAAGCTGAGCCCAGGGAGGAAGGAGGGTGGGAGGAAGGGGTGTTAAGATTACACCTACTCAGGTTTGATATAATTTCACTGAGTTAGGTCTGTCTTGCCCACAACAGGAATTGCTGAGTGATCTCTCCCTGTCCTTATCCCAACCCACAAGCCTTCAATTACATTTTCTTCCCCCTGTTCAGCTGAAGAAGGGGCTGATGGAAGGGCTTTGGCGAGGCACTGGGCATTCAGCTGGGCCCAACCACACCAAGACAGACAAATCCCTTCAGGTTTTTGATAATCCTTCAGTGCAGAGCTCCCAGTGAGTGCTCAGTGAGGAATTCAGTTTCTTTTCTGGAAGCTTAGGGTGTGCAAGCATAGAACCACACAATGGTCTGGGTTGGAAAGTACCTTAAAAACCATCTCATTCTGACCCCCTACCATGGGCAGGGACACCTTCACTGGCCCTTCACTTGTTCTGAATCCTGTGCAACAGCTGAATCTTCTGAGGATAAAACACTTTTCCAAGTCCTTGGCTTGGCTGCTCAGCGTGGCAGTGCTTGTTCTACTTTTCCAAACCAGTCTCCTACCACAGCCTGCTGGGTGTTGTGGACACTTGAATGGACACATGCAGGACTGTCCTGTTCCTCTTCACACAGAAGAAAACCATTTATCACAGAACCACAGAACAGCCTGTGTTGGAAGGGACCTCAAAGATCATCTAAGTCCAACCATGGCATTGATGTCCTGGATGAAACCAGCTGTCAGCTCAGAGGGAAGGGTCAATCTGTGCCTCACCCTGTGAGCACGGTGCTTGGAAATGTGGTTTATGCCCTAAATAAACAGACAGACAAAGGGAGAAACCTACAGCCCTACAGAACCACCTCATTGGGACATAACCTGAAAACAAGGGATGTTTAAATACGTGTCCTGTCAGGATCTCCCCCTGTTAAAAATGACTGGCAGAAAGGATGCAGGCTTCATAAAATCAGGCAGCCAGAGTTAAGAATTTGGAGACCTGACTTGATTTTGGGCTGGAAAAGTTTTCTGAAATAAATCAAGCAAGACAGTTCATTTTTTTCTTTTTTTTCATGCTAATTTTATATCATTTCTATTAAACGAACAGTTGCTTCCAAAATCCATACTGTTTCTTGATCCTGAGCATTCTAGGTAATTGGAGACTTCCAGATATTTTACATCAAGATAACTGCCAGTTAAAATGATGGATGAGCAACGGGAAAGGGTTCATAAGTATTGGAGGAGAGCTGTGATGCTCTTTAACTCCACAGCCTTCTGGCACAGCCAATAAAGACAAAACAATAGGGGAGATTTACTACAGGAGGAAGCTGTAAACACGGCAGCAGTCAGTGACAAACTCTGCTGCAGTGCAGACACAAAGTACCACACAACTCAGGGACATTCCTGTTTTGCCATCTAAAACAAACATATAAAAATCACAGCCCATTCAAAAACTGGATTTCTTTTTTTTTTTTCATTTTAGAGAGGGCTGGTGCATTGGAAGAGCCTTGCAGTTCCTAAGGACTCCACACAGATCTCACACTGGGAATTTAAATACTGTGGCACCACCAGGGATTACCTTTATATTTTGTCTGTGCCCATCCTTTATTGCCTTTCCCATATTACCTGTTAGCACCAAAAGATCTGGTCCATTTACTGTAATCAAAAATTCCCCACAAATCTCTCTGGTTCATATTTAGTCTGAATGAGGCACCTCATCCAGACCTCCAGTGATTCCACTGAACAGAGCCCACCCTGCTGAAAGGCAAAGAGCAGCAAACCCACAAAAATAGTGCCATAAATCACACAGAACGGGTTTGCTCCAAAATATTTCCAGCTTCAGCAATTAAGGGAGCATTAGCAAGCTTGCTGAAGTCTTCAGTGAGTTTTAGAGTCATGTGAGCAGTTCTCAGGTCTCCTGCATCCCTGTGTATATTGAATTATTTACCTACAAGACACAGAGCAGCTCAATATCACAAGTGAGCCATTTAAGAGGTTTCTGCAACGCTTGGATTGAAATGTTCTGGCTATAAACTCAAGTTAATTGTTACTAAAATCTCCTGAACTGTTTTCTTCACGATTTTATAGTGAGGGGGGTTGGATGACCAGCTCAGGCTTTGCTGCATAACCAAAAAAAGAATCTGAAAATTGCAGATTTGGGTTATTTCTAAGTAGCCTTTCCCAGGAGGAGTCAGATGGATGTGGTGATGGACAGGGTAGGGGATGGTGAGCAGTACATGCTCATCTGGCTCCAAGCATAGAGAAAATCCATGTTAAGCACATGCATATGATCTAGCAATATCACCAGGGACCACAATCCTTTCAAATAAGCTCAAAAAAAAAAAAAACCCTCAAAAAAATAAACTCAGACC